>OZ026619.1:42775090-42920090 GCA_964020975.1 Hermodice carunculata
TTAACTTAAAGTTATATACCGTGATGTTAAAGGCCTTTGTCGTTAGTTTCGTATTTTATGGACGACCTCGCTTCAAGTGTCCTGGCAAGAACCGTACGGTGACTTGGCACAGAATGCAAGTTCACGCGCAGCTTGACTGTCCGGGTATTGCCAAAAAGAAAAGCTTTGGACTGGACATATTCATATCTGAATGAATGATGATTTTAATTTTAAAAAAGTAGCAACTAAGTGTGTAATTTTAGATAAATGTAAAGAAGATATGGAATGTTTCATAAACACTTGCAAAGAGTTACTGTTGCTCCATAAGCTTAAGTTCACGTGCGTGTGTTTAGTTTCCATTTAGGTAATGTTTCCACTTTCAGATACTCAAAACGTACGATTCATACTGGCAATCCAATTGTGAATGCAATATTCCCAAATGTGTTATAAAACACAAGAGTCCAGTAAGAACCCAAGAACTGAGGTTGGCATAGTTCAAGTGAATAACCCTTCCCTCATCCCTGTTGAAAAATGATAGCATCATCTTTGCAGCTTTACACTAAAGATTTAAATTGAATGTGCTTTTTATGATTTTATAGCATGTTCTGGAATTTTGTCTCTTTTGTTTTCTGTGTTTTGTTTGCAGTGTCGAGACTGCGTCACTGCACCGAAACAGAACAATACCAAAAGTCCCACCAAATGCCCAATGCATTTATAGGTTGCATGTTTTTAACACTGGCAACTTCTCCCATGGAAAAGTCCTACTTTTGTCAATATTTCTATGGGCTACATATTCAAATTCCTAATATACCGAATTTTCATTTCGGTGCCAGCACGTCTAGTCATAAATAAGGAATTTCGGACTTGGTAGCGGTCAACGACCCTAAAACATAAACTTTCTAGCACATTGTCGAATTCAGATAATATTTTGTCATTAAGTTTAATTTACAAGTGAACCACCACTGACTTTCCCAAACCATCAAAAATTCATTATTATTATTCAAAGCGCATGATTGCATGTATGTATGTATGTATGTATCTATCTATCTATCTATCTATCTATCTATCTATCTATCTATCTATCTATCTATCTATCTATCTATCTATCTATCTATCTATCTATCTATCTATCTATCTATCTATCTATCTATCTATCTATCTATCTATCTATCTATCTATATATCTATCTATCTTTCTATTTGTCTGTCTGTCTGTCTATCTTTCTATATATCTGTCTGTCTGTCCGTCCATCCACCCACCCACCCACCAACCTATGTATGTATATATGTATCTATCTATCTATCTATCTATCTATCTATCTATCTATCTATCTATCTATCTATCTATCTATCTATCTATCTATCTATCTATCTATCTATCTATTTATCTATCTATCTGTCTATCTATCTATCTGTCTATCTATTTATCTATCTATCTATCTATCTATCTATCTATCTATCTATCTATCTGTGTGTGTTTGCGTGCGTGTGTGTGTGCATAATATACGAAATATCGAAAGGGATCCTATGGATTTCAACTAATACGTGTACTGACTCCTCTCCGCTAACGCGAATTTCAAGCGTTGGGGGAAAGTGCTTTTGCCAAACGTTCCTTGCGCTGACGGTATGAAATGATGCACGAAAGATTGATTTGACAACTGGTCAGATATGCTTGAAAGTTACACTTGAGGACATGATTCTGTCTGCATGTTTCTACACAAAATAGTTATCACCCTCGTCGTCCCTGACTTCGAACCATATGCAGCTTTACCTAAGAAACATAGAGGGATAACCACTGAACCGTTTCATTTGCTCACAGCTATACAAGGACCATATATTGTTTCCGAAAATAGTTGGTCAAAAGAGGGATAACCACTGAACCGTTTCATTTGCTCACAGCTATACAAGGACCATATATTGTTTCCGAAAATAGTTGGTCAAAATGCTAAAATTGTCAATACTACCTAGACAAAAGAAAACCACACAAGGACAATGGAAACATATGGAGAATCTGTTCAAGATATTCAGGAGAAAGGTTGTGCAGTTAGAAACTATGCAATAGAAATAGGCTCACGGGATCCATCTCAATATAGACACATTGCATCAATCATTCCCCTGCTCCACCTTGAACAAAATACAGCAAGGGGATGTAAAAACGGTTTTACCAAAAAGTGCCTGTAGCATCATTTGTGTTATTGAAAACTCGAGCCCATATGGGGCAGTCCTCCGTATGCGGACATCTCCCAGTCAACCAACTTAGTATGCTTCCGCAAGTAATATACATTACAATTATGTTCGAATATTTATGTGTGTATATATTTATTAAAGTACAGGCTTGAAGCTACACTAAACACGTTTTAGCTCAGTTGTTGTATATGAGGCGTTGCTCGATACTTTATCATTAATGACACACACACACACACACACACATATATATACATGTACATACATATATATATATATATATATATATATATATATATGTATATATATATATATATATATATATATAATCTGTTGTTGGGAATAACACGGCTATTTTTCAAAACCACCGCAGCCTACAGCCTACCTCTTTTGTAACGAAGAACAAATGTGTGCTTCCGTGTTTTTTGTTCATCATATATGAACACATATAAAAATCTGTCGATTCAGCTAGTCTCAAAACATAAAGAAAACACATTATCCATGCTTTTATGTCAAATGTCAAATATAATTCTTCAGTCAACAAATGAGCAAGCTCTGGATCAATATTTGAACTACCAATATTCAGCAATATGTCACCATGTGCATGCTGTTTTATTTATCTGAAAGACCATTTGGATTCATTGAATCTGGAAGCCCGCGTGGCAGATATACGCATACAAAATTAGGTTAAAGTCTACACTGTCTGCTTTGGGTTTATCACATATACATGTATAAAAATGTTGATTTCCTTTACACACTTACAAACTTTGACTTTCAGTGTTTGGAGGTTAGTGATGCAGCATAGACCCTCAAATTAGTTTCTCCCCGCGCTGCCTCATTGTTATTTGGTTGTGCCCCACAAGCAGCCATGGTACATCGCCGTTGGCTTTAATGGCCATCTTTGTGGAGAAGCCTCGTGATGTGTTATTGATACGCAGGCATATTAGTCACGAACGGGGAAGAGGGACCGTTCTTTACGTGTTCCGTATACTTTGCAACCCCACTCAACGAACACTTTGTCGTGAAAATACAACAGAGCCAAGGCCTGACAAGTAGTACCTGCGTTGACATCGACTGTTATTGTAGGACCCCCGTTTTATCTTTGTATATGTTAGACTTCATATAATTCATATGTCTGTGAGTCACAGAATAATAGAAATTTAAAGCGTAAGATGCCTTTCCACGACACGCTTATGGTCTCATCGTGATTGATACATGAGCTGAAATGTTTCACTAATTATAGGAGATATAAAATGGAACCACAAACTGTGTTCAGATTTACTTATATTGTCGATTATACTGTCAGATATTTACACTGTCTGTGTTTAGTTTCAAACATCTGGTTCGTAAAACTTTGTATCAACTTACTGTACTTCAGGGGTCGCGCAAAATGAAGATTTATTGTGTCAGTTAATTTGATTGGCGAACACCTGAATAGGCTAATATCAAAACCTGAACCAAAAACTCAGTGCATGGTCTCATCTAAAGTCACATCTACCTTCCTTCAGGATCCAATTAGGACTCACAATGACATTAGTGAAGAGTACTCGTGTTGTTCGTGACATTAAATTACAGGAGTTTTGTCTAAAAAGGTTCCATATCTCGTCATGTGCGCAGTTAGTCCATCCTGAGTCCCCATTAACTCCGTAAATAGTTGCAAGCTTATTGCAATACGTCCTTCACATAGATATGACAGCAGCCAAAGTGTGTATAAGTGAATTCATAACAGCGAATACGTTCTTGAACCGGAAATACGTATAAGTACACTAGAACTGGAAGGCAGTAAATATTTTTGTCCTTTGAGTGTGTCTTGCACATAGAATTCTTGAAAATTAAAACTTGACTTCTTATAGAATAATCTGAATGAAAATAGTTGGTCTACCCAGTTAGTTTAACATGGTAAGCAGGACCTAATTGGACTACATCATCAGTACTAATTGAAATGGGATAAATCGCATGATTAACTCTTTCAGGAACAACATATTAAAACATGTGTGTGAGAACCCTAAATATCATGTTGCTGAGGACATGATTAAAAAAAACAAACAAGATTTTTCTCAGCGTCATTCATGCGAGGCAGTTGTTCCGTATGTTTTAAGGAACTTCATGATGTGTTTTCACATGGACAATATTCTACTTAATAGTTATAGGGAATCGATTATCATTGTCCTGTCCTTTCAGAGAAGAACCTGTTTCTGTTAGTTATACTTGTTTTCAAATGCATAATAATAGGACAATTCAAACTTGATAAGCTCCGATAAAGAGGATAAAAGGGAATTAACAAATGCCACACATTCAAAACACGGTTTGAAATATGAACAAAGAGGGAATAGTAATGTAATTCACTTACCGCATCGTATTTTGCATTTGCCTGCATTGGGATGGGTTCCAATGACACAACCAAATAAAGCCGGGAGTCCTATGCAAACCGCGCGTAGGAGCGCCATGTCAACGGCAGATGGATTCTCTAACCGCTGTGGAGATGCACAAGTGGCTTCACTGTAACGCTGGTTGGCTATGGACACGGCAAGGGGAAGCGCAGCTACTTGAATGCGTTCTGTAGGGGGAATATGTCTATAGGCTGACTGCTTGTTACAGTTTGCAGTGGAAGGCTCTTGTAGCGTAAAACATTGGGAGGAAAGTAGTGCATTAGCCCGGCGCTCTAACGCTTCTGTCCAAATGACGACCGTCAGCTGTCCTGGTTCGACTTGATTTGCTCGTGAGGCTAAACTTGCGTTGACTGGTGAGATCTCATTTAGCCAGGAACCCCTACATAGATCGAGTGCATTACTCTCAGTATGTTGGCTTCAATCAAGCTGATAACATATCCACAGTTGGTTCTGCGCAGTTTTAAGACACCAGCATCGACTCTCCACGACCCAGCTTTCTCTGTCTTTTTTACTGTAAGTCAGAATAACAGGTGGAATTAGACAATACACTGGTAAGTGATCATGTGCTAAACTCTCTTCTGCTAAAGCGCAAGACTACGTAAACAACTTCTCTTGGCGCGGGTGGAGGACACTGTGCCCATCCTGAGCCAAAGGACCGATGTTGACCAGAGACATGTTATTTTCAAACATTTTTTTTTCACAATTCACAGCAGAGTTCTTTTCTACTCAAATAATAAGAAATAAAAGTTTATACATCGCAGCAGATTGAAATCAATATACCTCAGAGCAATCTGGGCTGAATTGAGTAGCAGAAGGTTAAGCAACGTATTGTATATATATATATATATATATATATATATATATATATATATATATATATATATATATATATATATATATATATAAATATATATATATATATATATATATATATATATATATATATATATATATATATATATATATATATATATATATATATATATATATATATATATATATATATATATATATATATGTATGTATGTATAAAAATATCAGTTAACCTTTGTTAAACAATCCTGAAACAATTTTCCTCTAATTTGCAATCATATTACCTGGTTTATGTTGTTCAGCTTGTATTTTTATAACGTCGACACCTGCAACTGCCGTCACATCTAATTCATTTTTGTCTCATATTTTTTATAATAGCTTTTCCAATCATCTGATACAATTTGCACCACTTCTAATCACATCAGCGCTGCCAAAAGTATCCCATCAATGTAATCCGTATCGATCTATTGAAATATCAACATTTTTTTCATTCTTTTATGTTCCAAATAATGAATCACAATGACATAATGATTGACTCGCATTTATTATCATAGCTCTCCGTACGCTCATCATAACTCATAATGTCATCAGGTAATAGGTACGACTACCTTCTCTTCAGTGCCGAGCATAAGAGTTATATGAGACAGAAACACTCACTTGCAAACGTTTTAAGTCGAGAAGTTCATATCACATTCCACATACAATCACCCAACTAATTATAATTAAAGCTTCAAGAAGTATGTGACATTTGCCTATTAAACTCACGGGAACAGAACTCCGTTGGGTTAGGTTACATCTCTAAACATAATCTGGTGACCTGCCAGTCGCCATTCTGCAATGCCCGTTTAACATGCTCCATGGCATTTTGCCATATGAATGGTCACTTTAGTTTGACTTGGGTGTACAGCATGTCACCATTCTCTCTGATGAATACCCTCACAGATAGGAATATACTGTGAACCCTGTCGAATCCCGCGGGCATTCCAAAGAGAGGATCATGGAGCTAAACTGAATCTGCTTATTAGAGCATAGCAAATCCCTCCAACGCCCGTTTTTACATTGCGAATGGAACAAGGTGTCACTCTCACGCGGTTGGAAATCCATTGGCTTACCCGAGTCTAGATGCCTTTGTGAGATGAATTTGTGGTTGAAGCGAAACAGAATGGAGAAAAAGTGGATCAAAGAGAAATCAGGGGCGCATTTTTAGAGAACAAAGCAATTCGTCAGTAGAGTAGGCAGCCAATGATAAAATGAAATTGATTAAAAATTGGATTTTTTCTTGTTCAGACCCAATTTCGCGATCAATACCAGTAAAGAAGAGGGGCCATTCTTTATTGCTAACAATGACACGATGGAAGTGGGCAAGACTATATTATCGCCGAATGATTTACACATGACTCTAATGAAGCTCAGCAGTGAAGAATAAATAGAGTCAGTGGCGGCATTTCACGGAAACTGTTTACGTAATTGCTAGATTGTTGAGCTAAAATATAATCCACTCGACATACTTGGCATCGGCAAAGGTTATCTTCTCCCAAATCGAAAGAACGTTGCGGTCAACGCCGTTTCCAACTTTCCTATTCGCAGTGGGTTTTTGCCATGAGATTGATTTGGGGCTTTGGATGCAAACGGTGTGAAAGATCTACTACTGCATTTTATTCCATGCTTCACAAAATGCTGATACCTTATACATTTGGTACGGATCACGTACTATTGGACTAGGAGCCAACCATGCCATAGAGGTCTCGCTTCAAGCCGGTTACTCTTGTCGGTTGCCAGGCATTTTGGACAGAGATAGGTGCCAATTTAATGAGTTAGATGTTCTCTGATGAATTCTTTAAAACAAAAGGGGACGAACGTTATTTTGTATAAAGTTTCCATTGCAGATAATTGTGAATATGGTGAAGCAATCTGTAATCGCCATGGACTAATTTTATGTTTATGTATGCGGTCCTTTTGTTGAAGGTACATCCTAACATTATACGTTTTAGTATAATATAAACCTTCTCTACTGATCACATTGTCCATTTTTAGGGTGTATCATATAGGAATCCCACCCTCCAAAAAGGTTCCATTGTGCTTGATTATGTCGGTCAGTCTTTGATACTGAAAATCCAGATGATTGTCACGAGTTATATAATGCTTTTGTTGTGGATCGTCCATGACTACCATAAGCTCAATCAGCATGCACGGGAACAAAACTGGGCTTCATGGCAGATATTTCTCGTTCTACGCCAGTTTCTATCTTATTTTGTAAAGAAACGCAAATGTTCTTTCACACAAATTAGATCCTGTTCGAAAACTGTGCAAAATGAGTGAAACGATTTTTGAGCCAAGGAGAAGCAAAGTGGGATAAGCATTGCGCCTTGCAGTACTTCGAAAGAATATCTGCTCGAATATCTTCTGCCGAACCCGCTCACGCAGACACAATGACTGTCTCATCTACTTGCCCTCTCCGCTTTGTGATAGAACCATATGAACGTACAGTGTAGGTACTTGTGTTTGTAGGGAGTATTGGCACATTACTTGCCGTGTATTTAATTTATGGTCACGCAGTACTGCAGCTCATGGCAATAAGCTGGTCCCCAAGGCGTTTACCTTGTGCTCAAATGTGATAGATATAAACAAGAATAAAAAAAATATGATTGCTCCCATGCAATATAATAATTTAAATCTGGGCCTTTATTCAGGTGTCGGTGTTTCACCTTTCACCTAAACTCAGAATAAACATGTCGGACTGTTTTTTCTAGGCTAGCAGCTTGTAAAGTGCAATCATATCGGTAACATTTAAAAAAAGAGAAAAAACAACAAAAAATCCAGTTGAGAAATCCACATACTTTATCTAATAATTAAATTTCATGTATGACAAAATCCTTTGTCAATTCATCTCTCATGGCGCGTGTTTCATTGTTTCTCCCCAAATTATCAGTAGTTTGCCAATATAGAGGTCAGAAACGGGTGGATATATCCTAGGACGTTCAGCAAGCTTCTCTCTGGAGCGCGTTGATGACTGCATTCTTAGAAAGAATTATTTAAAAGAGATTGTGTGGTATGCTGCATACATCACCTCACCTTGTGATGATAGGAAGGGAAAATAGGACAACCCTAAGATAGCTGCCAGCAGTTGAAGATTAACAAATATTCATAAATGTCAATATTGTTAGACACTTTTATTATCGCTTCCAAAAGCCAAGAAAATGGGTCGCGATCTGACTTTGTATTTAGATGTCGCAAAATAAGGTGATTGATGTCCGTCCTGATCTTGTTGACAGGAACTAACTTCATTGTAGCGTCTCTTTTCAAAATGTTCGTAACCACTGCCATGTTGCGTCGGTTTGTTTATGTATATGTTAGCTAATTTAAGTTAATCACCTTACTGTCATTTCTTGTTAGGATTAATCAGGAAAAATATGACTAAATTACATTCCCGTCCGATCATCGGGGTTCCACATGCGTCCATAAAATGAGAGCCAGTAGATAAATCTTGTCACGTAGTAGAAGCCAAACGCTATGCATATGTCCATGATAAACACACAAAAATGTACTCAATCTTTCCGCGCCAGGAATTTAGTTGGATATTATCAAGTAAGAATTCCCAAGTGGTAACGTGGTCTCCCGTAAATTGTTCCCACCGGTGTGGTTTTGTTCTTGACGGTATCCCAGAGATTAGCTACGTAGGAGCATGTCAAAATGCTAATCATTAGATATCATCGAGTAAAAATATGCGCACCCTTTCTGACAACTTGACAACTTGTGTAAATGTTTTCTTTTTAACTGTTGCCATTATTGCCACATCTGCAGCGGTCAAGCGTAGTGTATTAAAAATAGGGAGTTGAATGTTTATTTGATTTTGGTAAATCTTCCATGGTGACATTTAACATGAAAAAGGCCTTTCCTCTTTGCATGCGAATTGTCATGTTTCCTAAACGGAAGTATTTAAACCACGCAAAAACGCACTTTAAGTTGAAAGTTTCACCGCTGGTTTCACCCTCGGTTTGTTGGCACCTTAAAGTTGGTGCAATACGGCTGACCGTATGCCTTGAGGGGCTTGTTGTATCTTGATTTCTGGCTTACTACACCCGGCCGTTCCGAGGCCTGTATATATGAACTGGGCCGTGTTGATTATAGCATTCTCGCATACCGGCCTCCACTGAACCATTTTTTTCTTTTCATGAGAATGAGACTTTGGTGAAGTTGGTATGTGCGTTTTCTATTTTTGGCTACGTGATTGGGACCCGGCCGTTCCGTGGGTACACACACACACACACACACACACACACACACACACACACACACACACACACACACACACACGCACGCACGCACGCACACACACACACACACACACACACACACACACACGCACGCACGCACACACACACACACACACACACACACATATATATATATTATATATATTTATATATGCCTAAATCAGGATGGAAATATTAAACTTCCAGTCTACAAACCATTTGAGAGCACTTGCAGACGCAACGGCTCGCGGTTCTCTCACGAATAAGAAGTGATAGCTACATGTACCTGAAATACAATTCGGCTCTAAATCACCTAATTTATTTTTACAACTCCCACCCGTGTATATCTGTCTGCGTCTTTGTTACACAGCAGGCGTAAATGAACATCCGATTGCCTTTGATCAGGATTCTCATGAGATTCCGCGGACATACCATGCTGGTTAAACCTTCTTGTGCTGGTAGCTTGCTACTTCTAGTTTTCTCAAAACCACTATTGATCGAGACCCGTATGTAACTTGTCACCCCCAAGGACAAAAGACCCATGCTTAAAAGCAAGAGAGCTATTCTCGCAGCTTGTCAGGAAGCCGACATACGGATAAGACAAACTGACAGCCTGGAGATTTTTCGGTAAAGTGATAAATTAAACAGAAACGAGAGTCTTGCACTTTGTCAATCAGCGTATCACAGACCTATATCAATACAAATTTACCATCCTTGATTAGCTTCGATGTGTCTTAAAAGAAAAGGGCCTTTTTTATTTCCCCTGCGGAAGGATAAAAGTGCTTAAAATCTGTGGGTATAACATGCGTAAACCCGAAGCAAATACGGCATTGGGTGTTTCAACAAAGCAAATATATGTGTCTGTTTCAGTCGCCATGTTTTAAACAGCATTTCATTATTTTGTCGCCTGAAACAACTTGAGAGCTGTAAAGGTCGGACATGGTTAAGTACATATTACGTGTGATATTAATATTTGTCAATCACGCCATATACGTAACTTCAGCATCCAGTAAGAAACAGGATGCATCGATGGTAACGTACATACAATACAATGGAAACTGTTTGCTGCCATAATTCATAGCGACAAGAAAATTGTTACATTCAAGGAGGCAAAATTGCTCGCTATATCATTTCTATGTCTGAATGTAGACAGAATGGTGTCCTTTGAAAGACCTTTTTGACATCTGAAATAGGTTGACAAACCCAATTGCTGCTTTGCTGAAGACGAACAATCTGCATCCCGAGGCAAGACACAAGAGCAAGGCACTGCTAATATTACCAAGCTGTTGACGGTGCTTTTTGTTGGACAAACAAGTCACAAGAACGTGACATCGTGTATTAGGTTTAATACGGCCCCAGCCCAGTGTAATATAATCTGACCTGACTTGGGTGTAGTTTTCAGTGCTCAACAAGTAAACGTATAGATATAAACACACCAGCGTACAATTTCCTAAAAATGTTTACCAGATTTGCAGCAAAGTTGACATAAAAACATATCAACAATATAAACAATAAAATTATTATGTGATAAAGCAAATAAAGCTTTGGCAAGAATAAAGAGGATATTTTTACTACGAGATACGAATATAAAACTATACTTATCTCTATTCGAAAAAGTTATACAGCCAATTTTACTATATGCGTCCGATATATGGGGCGCTTATACTGTAATTCCGTCAAAAATCCTTGTACAAGATAATATTTCTGGTTATTTTAAAATTGAGCTCGAAAAATTCTATACAAAGTTTCTTAAATATTGTCTCGGGGTACACAGTAAAGCATGCAATATTGCAGTATTCGGAGAACTAGGAAAGACCCCTTTGTCACTCAGAATATTATCTTCTGTCTGTAAAAACTGGTTTAGAATCGTCAATATGGAGCAAAATTCATTATTATTTAACGCATACAAATGTAATGTTGACTTATCTCAAGCAAGTCAATCAACCTGGTTGAATTCTGTAAAAGATACATTTAATTTGCTCGGGCTGCAGGAACTTTGGGATAACCAAGATGATTTTTTTCAAGAATTTCCTTCTAATCTTTTCCGTAATAAAACAGAAAACAAATTCCGAAATCAGTGGAAAAATGAAATGTTGAATCAAAATAACGAATCTAAATTGAGAACGTATACATCTTTTAAGACAGAACTTAAATTTGAACATTATTTAGATGTTGTAAAAAATTTCGAAACAAGGAGTAATATAACTAAATTACGCATCAGTGCACATAATTTACATATCGAAACAGGAAGACATAAGCGTCCTACCAAAGTTCCTGTTAGCCAGAGAGTTTGTGACACTTGCCAAGAACTTGATAATGAATTTCATTTTGTTATGACATGCACTAAATTTCAAAATCCAAGAGAAAATCTGCTTAAGAGTGTACGCGAAATATTTTGTAATTCGGATGCTTATGATGTTCAGAGTATGTTTAAATTTATTTTGGTACTGCATGACACAGAACTTGTATACCTATTTGAAAATTTCATGGACAAAGCCATTTCCCTAAGAGAGAAACCACTGTAATCATGTAACACCGTGCCAATTTGATGACTGCACTCTATTTTCATTTCAGGTGATTAGTGATTTATGTAAATCTTTTGTATCTATTGTACTGTACTGTGCTGTACGTGTCTGTACTGTTTTTTGTTACATTTTTCTTTTGATTGTGTGCATGTTTTAATGTGATTTTCTTCTTCTTTTTTTTTTTTTCTTTCATACTCTACATGTGTACATGTTGTATATTTGACATATTGCTGTATTTTATGTAACAGCGCAGTCAATAAAGATTCATTCATATCACTGTTGTTCGGTTAATGATATTCTTACTATGTTCTGGATAAGAATTCAAAATCTGCTATAGGTGATAGGAAAGGTACATCAGCACAAGCTGGGGCGGAAGAGTAATGGGGCAGTTGTTGAAGATTTCCTAATCAAATATAAAAATTTGCAAAGTATTCCTTAGTACCGTTTTGGGGCAAACAGATGTGATTTCAGAATTCTTTTGCTTTCAAATTTTTACATGGACTATTGTCAAAGAAATGTATGCATATATTGAAAAAGCTTAAAGTTTATGCAAATCGGAACATGCGATGATCATAAAATTAGCCTTGTCTGTTTCAAACGTATGATATTCAAAAACATTTATTTGTATGCACAGTTTCCATGCAAATAGGTTAAACCTGGAAGTACCTGCGTGCCATTTCTTCTCCGCCAAAAGTCACACAATAAAACTCATATTAACCATATCAAAGTATGCAACAGCACGAGCCCGCTTTCTGTACACAGCAAATTAACCAGGAACCGGACAAGTATAATCTTTCACAAAAATGCACACAACAAAAGCAATTCCTGAAGTTACTCATGTACGCATGCGCGAGGTGGTCTGCGCCCAACCCACGCCCAGGAAATAGCTTGACCTGGGGCATATACATGATGTTTTGATAGGTTTCATCAACAATTCTCGTAAAGATTGAATTGTGTCCATTGCTTCTGAAAAGTTAAACAGCATATTGAAACAGACGACATTGACCACTAGGCGGTTTTGAAACTTTAAGAGGAAACGTTTAAATTTGATAACGGATTCATAAAAAATGAGATCAGAAACCACAATGTTGCCAAATACCACGAAGTTCCTTGATTTAGCTTATATCATTTCTTGTGTAAAACACTGTTTCAGTGCCGAAAGAGACTCAAGTTCTTGTGTGTTAAGTTGGGAACCAACAAATATATCCAAGTCGGTTGACCTTGTTTTTAATCTGTCATTCAAATATTTCCTTGTGGAATTATGAAGTGGACACAAAGCGAAATGGTACTCTAGTGGTGTATTCACTTTAAGAGCATATGTGCAGATTTATGAACGAATGGAAGACTGTTTATTAATACGAATGGAAGACTGTTTATTAATAGAAAATAACTACAGTAATAGTATACATATAAATAAGGAAAAAGGCGGCCTGACTATAAAACCATATACGGCTGCCTGCTCAAAAATGATGGTTTGACAATTGTGGAATCAAATACAATACAAATAGAACATACTTAGATTTTACATATACTACTTTAATTGAATTACAATTAAGTAGATGTTATTTAAGAATGCAAGGACAACGCAGTAGGTATACAATTTAGCTTACTTATTGTCATTATAATTTTAAGGAATTTCTGCTTCATCACGGCAGCAGCTTATATTTAAAATGAGGCGTTGACTTTCAGCATTGCATTAAAAATTATACCATAGTAACCACAATAGAAACCCTCAATGCATTTGTGCCTCCGTTCCCCACTTGGTTGGAACCAATACTACAATGCATGTGCATCTCCTTAATTTATTTTGTGCACAGTCGCACAAGCGTTTGAAGTAAAGCACGTGTACTCTACCTCTGAACACAGTATTAGAGGAAACAGTTCGTTTGATCTCTGACACTGACTTAACATACACTTATTACAATATGTTACTCACATAACGTGAAGATCAGTTTCTCTTATGTTATGAGGACCTGAACCATTTATCTAGCCGTTTATTTAGATTTAGATTTTTGTTGAGTTCCCGCTCGGATCGTCACATGTTCGAATTATTCCTGTAGCCCCCCCCCCCCCATTATTGTACACGAAAAAAGTCCTTGATATTCTGTTGAAGGCAATGAAATATGATCTTACCATAGAAAGGTCCAATTAGTTTTTCATGTATCAAAATCTAAGTTGGATGCACCAGGCAGTCTGCTCTGTTCATATTTTGAACGTCCCAGAAACAACTGAGTGATAGATGACTGCGTCACTTGCACAATTCTAGTCACTTTCTGTGCAAGATTGATGACAATCATAAGAGGTGTAAAATAGAGTAATGCACCCCAACATTGTCCTGGACAAGATGCGGCATTTGTCGACCTTTCAGTTTGATAGCGTGATGAGTGGTACAGATAGCCTATTATAGACATGTGGCCAATGCCGGGTGTAATATATCTCTTTAGGGACCATCGTGAATAAAAGCGATTTGATATTAAATTCTGGCCATGTTACGGCTATGTGATGGCCCCATTGGAAGATTGTAGTTAAATTAGTACCTTCTTTTGTATAAAGGACCTCATGGCAATTAGACATTATACCTGCATCAGACATTTTCATAAATAATCCAATTGTTCTTTCTGCAACTGAACTGGATATACCGAATATAAGACAATGCTCGATTTGATGAGCCCAGAGACTTATAAAGTTGCGTTGCCGTTCGTCATTTTTAATTCGGCAAGTTCTTTTCTGCGTTTCACATCTGTTTCAAAGAAATTAGTAAACGGATCGATTGGCCACAGCATAAATGGAATTTATCAGTCTACTTAAGTGAAATTTCTATGAAGCAATAGGGGTAAAAAACCAAAACGAAAACAAAAAACAAAAAACCCTCAAAACCAAACACACGCACACACACACACACACACATACACACACACACACACACACACACACACACACACACACATGAAAAAAGAGACAGGCTTAGACAAAAAAGCTTGCAGATAAATCCAACTGCCTCTTTCATCCAAACATTACGGAAAAAGCTAAGTGACCACCGTACAATGCTATGAAATTCATATTAAACCGAATAACATATTCTGTGAAAAATTGCCTTTGTAAGACAATACAAAGCTGCACATTACTAATTTCTTAAAACATGGGTTTTATGTGGAAGGTTGCAAGAACATTTACTCCTTTCTGCAACTCAAACTCGCAAAAAGACCCTTGCCAATGTATTATGCAGTGCAGTGAGACATGTAATTTTTCGTTATCTCTCTTTAATCATGAATCGAAATGGTTGAGACAGCTTGCTAATAAAATGTAATGCATAAGAGAAATTTGGAGCCACTGACTTGAAATCAGAGCTCACCTACGTTGCGTCGACGTTATTTTAATTTGAATGATTATATATATATATATATATATATATATATATATATATATATATATATATATATATATATATATATATATATATATATATATATATATATATATATATATATCAATACATACATACATACATGTGCGGATGTGTTGGGATCCTCATCTAATTTATTACAATTCTATAATGTTCCTCCAGTATTTGCGTGGCCCTGTGAATGAATTAGGTATGAAATTTTGTCCCCTGGGATTTATACATACTAGTTACATAAATCCTTGACATACATGCTATCGCAACAACGAAACATTATGTTGTAAACCTGTGTGCAAACTCTGTATTATTGACAACAGCATTAGAGTTCGTTTTCTTGTTCAGCCACCATATCTCATGTATTTCCACGATGATACTCGTTCATGTCATGCCTATATATTATTTCCATAAGCTGACAAAGATTACAGAACAAGCGCTTCAACCTTAATGCATAAACACAAGTGCAATTAGAATACGTTTGATCTGCATACAACGCATCATCACGTACAAGAGAATCCTTCAGCAAACGTACTCAAAATTTAATCATCAAATCAGGATGATTAATGCACAAAGCCCCCTCCTAAAAGTAGAATACATGAAATAAAAACATAGAGCAGTATTTGTTTTCACAGCTATGATATATGATCGCATCTGGATATTAACCGCTGTCAGACTTAGAAACCGGTTTCACCTTTGCTAAATCGGATTTGGAAAAAAAAGATCGGTTTGCAGAAAATCAGATAACGAAAGGATTTTTCCCATGTGTTCTAGAGCAGCTTAAATACCCCTTGACATTATACAGTCTGCATAAATCGGGACATTTATCATTTATATGAAAAAGACCATGAGGTAAAAAAAAAGCTTCATCTATGCCCTGGGAATTTTTCAACTGTAGGTCCTACAGATTAAGATATCATGGTGTAAATATGACTCTCCTCGTGGTATATTAACCTACATCTCCAAACATCTTTATTGAAGGAATTTGTAGGGTAAGAGGAGATGGTGACATATCACCCGCAGATGAATTACGAAACGTGATGAATTCCAGTGACACACTCATTCACACGCCTGTGTGTTGTCATTTACCACGAATACTGAAACGCACCCATCACTGTGGGTTTTTGTTCGCTCCTTAATACCACGATTTATGACTTTCCAGCATTAATACAAAACATTTTCTGCCTCCTGGAAAACGTATCACTTTAGTGAGACAGAATTAGTAGACACAATAGAGGTACAAAGACCTTAGTTTCCAACAGCTGTTTAAATATCTGTTACAAATCCTGTACATGGAGTAGAACAGCATTGATTCCTGCGAACACGTGCTATAAATCTACGAGTTTATCAGATAAGAAAACGTGGATGTCGGTCTTACCTCTTCAAGAGGTTAAATGTCCAGGCTTTTAAAATATGATGAAGTGGCCAAAAAAATGTTGGGTTTTTTTTATTCGGAGAATATGATTTACGATGCTAACGCTTTTCTCTGACATACGGTTAAAGATTACCACATGGATATTATAATAGTAGAAACAAGTAAATAAATTTAAACGCGATTGCGCTTTAACATATGGTGGTGTTAATCAGAAATACATGAAATGTTGAAAAAAAGGACCCAAGACAGCGCGCCGACCGAATTGAATTGAATGATGTAATGCACCTGATATGTTAAAATAACAAGAGGCTTTGATCGAAATGGTACGAAGCTTCAAGAAGACCTGAACAGCAAAATCAACAAAATCTCGTGGAAAAAAATCTGCGTGGAAATTGGTTAATTTAAGTACAATATTGGGTGAAATAATCTGCTTTTGCAACACTCCGCCCAACTAAAGACCAGACTTTTTGTCAACCTGGTTTCCCCGCAGCATATAGCATTTAAATGCACTTCTTCGATCACCCACAGCACTTGCGTGTCCAGGGACTTCCCATTTTGTATGGATCATTATACCACCATAAATAAGAGACTAAGTTGGGGCTCAGTCGGGTCATAGCTGGTCAGAAGGACTGCGGCGATACAGTAGACAGCAAACCTGCTTCTCGGGGAAGCTACGATAATTCATCAATTATTGCAGGCGCAGCCTGCCACCAGTGACTGTTCTGCTTTGGGAATGTACAGGTAGCTAACTGCTCTGCCCCTGAATGAGCGATGGTTACATATCTTTACCCTAGTAATTTTCACTGAAAGCGAAATGCTTTTTTCAATCCACCACAACGGACTGACTCTGGAAACCAAGGATGCGGAATTTCATCCAAAATGATACTACGAAATGTTCTGTGGTGGACTGCATTTGGCGGGATTTAACCAAGCATTAGAAAATTAATGTTATAGGATGGACGTGGTAAGAAAGTTGATAATATAGGTTTTAGAACTGTTGAGAGTCTGGTATATTTCTGTGAGCCTCTAGACCTTTTCGGCCGAAAAGGCCCGAAAGCACCTGTACGGCATATGTTGTTTGCTCCACTGATTAAAAAAAAGAGAGAGAGAGAGAGAAAAAAACAGTTTGAATTTGAACTGGCGATGAGACCAATCAGAGTATAATGTCCTGAGTCAAAGGCTATTCCCACTTGCATTGTACAGTGAGTGGTTGTCCTGAAATAGACTGTTGACGTAGCTGTGTTAAGAACGGGTTAATATGGAATGTAAAGTCGATATGATATTCACTGCTTTTCATGCCTACAATTTATCAAATCTGTGTCGGCAATCCATGATTTAATAGTCTGCTGAAGTCATCTGTTATCACTTTGTTACCTTTGAGATTTCTACTGAAGAGTAGGCCACCATAAATCAAAACCTGCAACTTTGCCTATTCAATGATTTCAATTGTTTCCAGATTATAGAATGAGACGGAGTTGAAATTCGGCATGCTATACGTGTAGGACCCATCTTAAACACCCTTATTAAAATGAAATATAACTGAACCGAAGTAAAATGAAATAAAATGAATGAAATAAAATAATGATAAAAGACACAGTGAAATGAAATGAAATAAAATAAAATATTGTTCCATGCAACTTTTGGCCTCTGGTCGTTTTAGGTTGGGGAAATTTTAAATGACGGGCGGAATATCCCATCAAGGATTTTCCTTCAGGAAAAAAAACTAAATTACGATGACGTCAGATTAATTAGGGGTCTGCTTAATTGGTGTTCTGGATATTAAAGCTGTGTTGGGACGCCGTCATGAAAAGCGCCATTAGGCAAGCGCAACAAATATCTTTCGTAGAGCCTATACCTAAATTGAACATGTCTTATATTCTGAAATATCTTGCTTGCAAAGACTTGAGTGAATCTACAAATTGGCGCCACATCTGGTGCCCTGTGCACTGAAACTTGTATCTGATGGCAATCATTTGACGCAATCAAACCCATGTGACAGTACTTTTAATGTATCAATCTGGAAGGAGTTAATGATAATGCATCTGCTTACTTTTTTCCTGTTAGAAATGACCAGTAAGCGTCTGTAGTCTTGAACGCCCGGGGTTTTTTCTTTTTCTTTTTTTCTTCTCTTTGCCATTGACAGCAATATGTCATCAAACTACAGCTAACAGCTTTCCTCACAGTACATTGGGTCTGAGTACGTCATGGACAGCTGTTTGATCAGTCTCGAACAGGCTGAAGCACAGGTCTTTCCATAGTACGTGTAGCACGCTACGTTTATCCCGTTGAATAGCTTGATAGTGCGTGGCTTCTTAGGCGGTAGTATGCACGATATATTAAATAGTATCTCAAGAAGATGACCACACAGATCAATGGTAAGATCTCAGGACAATAAACAGACTTGTCGGTGGTCATATCTCACGACAGTGGTCATACGCGCCTGTGGTGATTTCACAAGACAACAGTGATCCATATCATTCATGACGTCTCAAGACATTAGATTTTTCTGGTAATATCCCAAATCTAGTTTTCGCACGTATTGCTGGAAATAATTTATGACGGTCATACATATAAGTCGTGGTGTTTAAATGCAGTGATCACACACGTCAGTGCGTGGCTTTATTGTATGAAGATTGCAATCATACATGTAAAAGGTGATATCCGAGACATACTCTCTCCCTATATATATATATATATATATATATATATATATATATATATATATATATATATATATATATATATATATATATATATATATATATATATATATATATACATAATCATTCAAATTAAGAGCCTGACCGAGCATGCATTTTAAACCGAACCGGGTACTCGGTACTGGGTACACATTACCGATCCCGAACCGGGCACCGTTCGGGTTCGGTATATTCAATTCAAACATGAAATAAATAAACTTAGACATCTTAGAATGCTCATTTAAAGCTAGCTTTATTTCATCTATATCGTCAAGCAACAACTCATTTATTAATATTTATGCCCTGAGTCATTTCTATTGTTAATGTAATTAAGGCAATTTATGCAACCCATGTGACGCACTTCATTGCAAAATATCGTTTGTTGCATTGTTTAAAGTGTATACAAGTTAGTACGAAAAGTAACCTCAGTGACCTTTTGATTCCACTTTATTGCCAACATTGACAGTGAGCAAGACACTATTTCAAACAGATATCAATGGATATATATATATGTATGTATATATCCATTAATATCTGTTTGAAATAGTGTCTTGCTCACGAGTAAGAACACCAAAACTAGGTACTGTTAAGCACTGATGGATCTGTAATACCAAAACACAAAAAAATAAATCAAAGATTCAAAAGGAAAATTACTTTCTGGTATTGAAGAATATAGATGAAGGAAGAAACTTAACCCGATTAAGAATCAGTGCACATAATATAAATATTGAAAAAGGGAGACACAAAAGGCCAGTTAAGTACCAGCAGATGACAGAATATGTGAATTGTGTTCTGAACTAGAAGACACATTTCATTACAGTTTTATTTGTCAAACGGTCTGTGAAGCCAGGAAACAGCAATTGACAACGTGTCAGAATTTCTAGTTGATTTTGAATGTTTAACTCCGGAGGATAAATTTATCAAGTTAATGAAATGTGATGACGTTGAAATAATTTGGAATTTGGGAAAATTTATAACAGAGACAGTAAAAATCAGAGGAAAGTTGTAATGGAAATGTATCCCATTCTTCTGGCTCATCTCGGTACATACATGTTTCTATGATTTTTTTTAACATACAATTCTTATTATCATCTTTATCTGTATGTGTTTATAAGTATTGCCTATGCTCTCAACAGGTTTGCTGATGGGGATCATTATGATGTAGTGTGTGTGTGTGTGTGTGTGTGTGTGTGTGTGTGTGTGTTGGGGGGGGGGGTAGACCCATCAACAAAATACCGTGGATATGTATGAAATGGTGCAGTTGCAATAACGGTCATTCATTCACATGTCTTATTGCTACATGTAATATTGTAAGTCATGGTTATCATGTATTTGCAAAGATGTATTCTTTGCAAGGAGACAAATATTTTAAACTGACTTGTATCTTGTGTGAAAGCAAACTTTATTGTTTCTGCTGGATCATAGTGCAAAGGTAACAACTCAAAGCATTAATAATACTTCATCTGTGGGCTGATAAGTAGTAAACGTTACTGGAGTCTTTCACAAGGAATACGTGTTGCCGAGTCTTTTTTTTCACATTTTTAATGACCTTTACCTTCTCAACATCTAATAATCTGATCGCTTAAATTGTTCATGAGGCACAATATCTTTTTAATATTATTATACATGTGGAAATCGATGGCACAATTAAAACTGTTCAGTGGAGCAGACACATTTTGTCACAAATTCACTTATCGGCAACCCCTTTGGCAAGCAGTGTTTCGCAGTCAGCGCTATACGGTACAACATGTATGTTCTGGTAGCCAGGGGTGCTTTGGATCAAATCGCCAGATATCTCCAAGGCTACGCTGTCCTTTTAGAACGCCTTCGGATCGAACTTCTCTGTATGTTGTGCATCTGTTGAGGAAACTGCTGCAATGTAAAAATCTCTCCATTCACCATTAAAATAGACACTTGTTAGTATATGGTAGAAGAATTCAAAACATTCTTACGATATCCAGATCGCACAAAACACATTTTCGCCATACTACCCTCAATGCACTTCGTTCGTTGAATGCTGACATCTTTGGTAATCTTAGGGACAATGTCAGCTACTGTGGCTTGTATTATCAGCATCCACAATTTGACTCCTTGCCTGTACTCTCAACGCCCTTTTGCTTGAGAATTGATTTTTTAAAAGATTAATAAGATTTTTCTTTTCAAGTGGATAATTTCGTGATTTGCTTGGTCTCTGGCCTGGCCTGATCGACCCTAAAAGAAATATCTCCGACCGACACATGTAGTCTCTCGATGCCTTCAGGAAAGAGCAATAAAAGAAAATGGCAAGGGAAGTGACCAGTTTCCATTTTAGGAAAAAGAGTTGATAGGACCCACAGGGAGTGTAATCCATGCTCCAAAGTGGATATATGCATGATCGTCGGTTCATGATCCGGTCTCTTATAACTTCTAATATTTATTTCGCTTGAATCTTTTTTTTTTTCTTTTTGGGGAAGTAACGTTTTACCTGTAGACTGACTAGGTACTAAGATCTATCCAAACAGTTAATGCATCCACATTATTTACGCTGGTTTTGTTGAATCCCTTAAGAACTTATATTGCTATGTTTCATTCCAAGATTGTGATGTAACACACCTCTTACAGCAAGATAAGCAACTCATCTGAGCATAAAGACATTGTTCCCCCGCCCCCTTCACCTCTCGCAACAATTGCAGATCACAAACTAAAATGAGTTTCCTAATATAACAAACCAAAGCAGAGCAGAGTTGTGTTGACATATACGGAGTCTATTGAGCTTCTGTCACCAATAATTTCCCATTCCGGCTGTTTTTTTCCTGTCTTTTTATCTTGTATCTTCACAAACCCTTGGCAAGATATGAATATGTGATCGTGTGCCGATATACTTTTAAAAGTTTCCATGACTCGAGTTGAGTATCGTTGAGTTTTAAGTAAATATTAATGTACAATGAGAGGTGTTACAATACACTATCATAAAGAAAACACACGATATTGTTTCAGTTTTTCCTCGCAAACTTGCAAGTGCTCGGCAAAATACATTCCAATGGAGCAGTTTGTCCTCATTTTGGGGTTGGCTTATTAACGGATGCAGCGACCTCCCAGACGGACAATGTCTCGTGCACGTTTTGACCAAAGGGAAGCCTCAAAATCTTTGTCATTAACTGGTTTATCACAGACTTCTTTGCCATGTAGTCTAAAATTTGGGGTATGTGAGGTTTGAAAAAAGCTATAGCGATAATATGATATTGATTAACAATTGATCAGCGTATGTTGGGATTTCGTGTCCACAGCGCAACTTGCACAGTTGTTGATTATTTAAAAATAATATTATGTTTAATATGTTTACACTTAAACATTGCACGACATTTGACTTTCTGAAATATATGTTTACAGTTAAAAATGTCAGGCGGCATAAGAGACTTTTTATATTTTGTAAAGGTCAAAGACAATCACTGGTGTTCGTCAATACTAAAACGAAATGGCGCGTGCTATTTTTCTAGAGTTTGAAGCACTGACGTGTCACCGTCCAAGCGCAATGCAGGAAATAGCTTAGAAAATCCCGCATTCATTTGAGTGACAGTTCAGAGTCGTAGTCGCCAATGCTATTACACAGGTCCGCGTATCCAAGTACTAAATTTCGCCTGAGAGAGAGATAGAGAAAAAAACGGACGAAGCCAAACCGCATAGTCTTTGGTAGAAAGCGAAGCGTTCCTCTGATCTTCTGCTTTGTGACATATCGATCGAAAGGGGTAAAAGACATCCCGTTCTGTTGAATGTCTCAGCAGAGAGTCTCTTAAGGATTAGCTCCGTTTCGTTTGATTATCTATCATCTCAAATAAATCAAACTTAGACAGGAAACGTACTCTTACAAAGATTGGTTGACTTATCACCACAGGAACATTCCCGACAAGCTTATGTTGTATTTGGGAGATGAACAACAAAGTCCCTCAGTCTACTTAAGTGTATTGTATCGCATGCTGAGTTCACGACCGCATGTTCACTTTTCTTTAAATTGATTCGTTCGCTGTTGACTGTTCGCGCTGGAATAATAAAAGAAGTCGCAATGTTACCCATAATAAAGACATATTTGTAGGGCAAATCTTTCACGTGGCAGAGGCTGACTGCCTGCTACACCCTGTATGTTTGCTGATTGTTTCATCCTCGGTGAGTTCCTTGGAGTCCAAGAAAGTATGGTGGACATGACCGATGCATAATACCATTAGACTCAGAAACTAATGAACTGAAAGGCATTCGAAGGCAATAGGAAATAGATAGAAACCAATCAGTAGAAAACCGTCAAACCTGAAGAAAATAACCAGCCCTTTGGAGGACACAATTAGGAAAAACATTAATGAACAGGGAGTCGTCCTGTGCTCTTCTTGAAATTTCAAATTGTTTTTAGAGACTTTCTCAAAGGTCACACACATGATAGCTTATAAGTATAATGTTTGATGTGGTTGTGAAAATACAGTCATGTTTAAGTTTGTAAAATGTATAAGTTTAATAATTACTTCTGTTAATTGGGAATCCAGGTGTTTAAATAAATGCAATTAGAACAAACATGGCGCTTCCGTGAAACTGGAAATCATGGCTCAGGACACCACAAAGCATTTCAATTGAACATGAGCCAGTTAACATTCCTCTCATCTACCACCAGTGGATATAAATCAGTCAGGACTTCCCGCTTGTTACTTTTGAACATCTGAATTTATCCCTGGGACCAAATGTAATATCTCAGGGATTTATTGAAGCCCTTGGTTTTAAGCGGATGATGAAGTGTGGCAAAAAAAGAGATCCCTCCTTTTTAGGCTACGAATCGCCGAAACCGGAGACAATTCGTAACTTGGAACTTCAGAACAAGATACAGGAGCCAATCTAACATCGCTTTTTGGATCCATATAAATAAATTTATCTGGAGCTGTAGGATTCACTCACAATTACTGTTATTTACCTTCATTTGTCCGAATATTGTGTCTCTGTGTTTATGCACAAAATATACGAGATGATAATTCCCTTGATACTAGTCAAGTGTGTACCAGTAAAACTACCGTATTGGGCATTGTTATTGTACCACCCCAATAAACAATATAGAAACTTCTGTGCCAAGGCAGCAGTTATTCTGCCAACACTGAAACTTAATGCGCTAAAACAGTAACTTACTCTATCAGCAGTAATTTACAGTGCTAAGAATATGACATACAGCGCCAACACAGTAACTTACATCGGCAACACAGTCATTACTGTGCACAGCAACTTACTCTGTTGATAGAGTAACTTACAAAACCAACAAAGTGATCCACTGTAGCTGCCAGTATAATAATTTGCAGTATTTTGCACAGCCTATTCAGTGAAAAAAGGAGTGACAATGCACAAAATTTACTCAGTATATCATTTTCATGCTCCATGTAAAAATATTATATAATAATCAAAACGTTTTGCAAGTAATATTAACATTTGGTTAACATGTATGTATGTATATATATATATATTTACGTACGTGTGTGTATGTGTGTAGAGAGAGGAAGGAGGTGATTGCTCGTACAAATATATGAATGTGTTTGTCAAAATGGTGACAATGTGTTGCATATATATATATATATATATATACACACACACACACACACACACACATATATATATATATATATATATATATATATATATATATATATATATATATATATATATATATATATATATATATATGCAAGCCAAATCAAGCTTACCACGTTTTACTTTCAGCAAAATAACATCTTAACATAAATGCAAGTGCCACATGGTTCCTTTAAAACGCCTTTCACATTAACTCCAAACCTCCTGGTGACGTGAATGGCTATAAACGTAAAAAAAATGCAAGTGACGTCACCATAGTCAGAACATTATAGATAAATATGGTTAAGCGATCCATCAGATACAAAGTTAGTAAATAAGACACCCCAGCCGTGAAATAAGCCGTCTGTCGGGAATTTTCATTTTATAGACTGCCAGGGGGAAAGGAAGTGACAAGTGTCAGCAGAAGAGGGCCACGAACACTGGTCATATTTGTGGAAATAAATATGTTTCGTGCGAGTGATTCAAAAGTGATTCATTCTCCGCGGAATTGACAATATCTTAAATAGTCAATCAAATACCCAAACATTTTGTATGTCTACGTTTGGACACAGGTTTGCATTGACCAATCTGGGTTGACCTCTCTTGTGTCTAATTCCATGGGGCTATTTACACTCAGGACACGTATTAATCTGATTGATTTATCAGGACATTCATCTGCCCAAAAAGACGGGGAAGTGCATCTACGTGCTGTGTACCAAAAGCTATGATGCTCATATAAAGCTGATAGTGTAACATCCATGGTAAAAGGTTAAGGGAAGAATAAGCTGATCTTGTTTGCAAAGTACTTAAACTAATTGGGCAATTTGTCGCATGAAGGAAGTGGCCACGAGATGCGATATAAATGTATGCAAACAGGAGCTGTCTTTGCATAGTCTGTGCTTAAAAGCATGACTGGTGAAGCTCTAACACAATTCAATCATCGCTGTGGTCATATATTCTTCCTTGGAGGAATCAGCTAAATGAATTCCTCTTGATTCTTTATTTCGTGCAATAAAAATGTTCTTTTTTATTTATTTTTATTTTGCACGCTGTAATTGTAATAACAATTTAGATATCTTCAATATAAAGCCACGTAAATCATCACATAAACGAGATTTATTCCATTTTTGCACGATAGAAGTTTTTTTCTTTAAGTGCTAAAGTTGATGTGGGACACAGGTCTGTTCTTTTGCAAAATAAAGCGTTCCTTGCAAGTCAACATCCATGTCAGACCCACAATGCTTCCAAAAGCTTTGTTCTTACTTTTGGAGCAGGCGTACTCAACGGGAATTGCATTGAGTGGCTTCTGAAGAGCCAGGAGATCCTTGCTTTTTTGCTTAGGAAAAGGAGGAACCCTTTGCAAATTTTGCTCAGCTTATATATATATATATATATATATATATATATATATATATATATATATATATATATATATATATATATATATATATATATATGCAGAAAATAGGAATACAGAATACCTATAATTCCCCATGGCAAATATAAGCTGGTGTGCGTGACAGGTTAATAACAGCATGACAAGCATTCAAATGTTCAGGTCATGTCATCGAATTTTATAAAAGGGCAAACAAAGCTTCTCATAGAGTAATTTTCATCATGAAAGATAAGAACCTTGTAACTTGCTAGTTCAAATATGGACCGTAGGGCATTTCGTTGCAAATTTCATGGAAATGCTTATATAATTCATCGTTTATCGTGTGAGACAAACTCACACATGTGCGCATAGTGTAATGAATAACCTGATAGCAGCTTACAGAAGGATACAAGAAGAGTCGTAATATCTAATCGGAACAAGCCAGATTTTCCTCCTGTGGGTTCAATTAGATAACTTTTAATTTGCATCCAGTCTCTTTAAAGTTATATTCAGGGCCATTGTCTTCCACTGTATTTTCAAAAGGGAGGGACATTCAGCCATTGAACAATAACAACGTTGGCGACGGAAGTGGATTAACCATACTTGAGAAATGACCTCACGTGATGACAAATATGATCATAATTGTAATGCCTCACATGCAAACACAACACAATCAACATTAATGCATAGGGTAATTATGTATTTTTAATAGAATGCTTAATTTAAGGGATTTTTTTGAAATTGAAGACTTTGTGATCTCTGTCTCTCTTAAACTATGTGAGCTGTTGATAAAAACAGCCAACGGAAATTTGTGTCACTTATTTCATGATCATCTGGCATATGAATGTAGACTTACTTCATGATCTTCTGGGACATGAATATAGACCGTAGGATATTTTCTGATGATCATCCGGTACTTACACATTATTTCGTTTCCTTTTAATATGAGCCCTTGTTTACGCTCCTACCGGGAATTAGATGAACATCATGTAAAACATGCGAATATCTAAGCACAGGGAATTATATGTTGTGTAAGCCATTAGTATATAAAGCAGGGTAATCACTAAAAGAACGAGTCATGTATAGAAATAAAGTCTTAAGTAAGCTTCAGCATGCACCAATGAACCCATATTTCTTGAAAAGGGACGCCATTGCTTAAAGTCGCCGGAACCTTGGTGGTTAGGCGGTGTGTAGGGAGTATAGCGTGGGAATGGGTTCCGTAGATAAGAAAGTTGTGTTATTAATATTATTTCATGTTTTACAACTTCCTACATTTTCCTCTTATCGAACTTTTAGTCAAATTAACATTTCAGGTGAACATGCTCAATGAGTTACTGGCTACAACTTTTCTCCCTTAACATTGAAATATACTGTGTTCAACCTTAACAACAACAAAGAAATTTATTGATGAGTATTTGGTTTACTAAGAATTGTGCTAATGCTGGTAAATCCACGGACTGCAGAATCTTAATCTTTCATAAACATGCTGCTGAGAAATGATTTCAATGAAATGACTGTGCCTACTCATATACATCAATGTAACAAATAAAAAAAAAAAAACAAAAAACAAACAAAAAAAAACACAAACAAAAAAACTAACAAAAGAAAACCAAACAACAAAAAACAAAACATTACAAAACAAAACAAAAAAATAAAATAAAAAAAGAACAACAAAAGACACCCCCCCCCCAAAAAACCCACTTGATAACTGTACCCTCAGTGGACCATTAATGTACAAGGAAGAACTCAGGCCTTAACAAATTATGTCTAACCTGGCAGTGTGACTTCTCTTACAGACCAAATAGCAGAGATAAATACATTCCTTACATGCTACGCCGATATGCTCAATTGGAAGCAAGCATTTCGCAGGATCCCTCTGCCCCAAAGTCGAACAAAACATTCGAAATTGCTGTATAAGTGCAAGCATTTTAGGCAAATTGTCTTTTCAAGTTGAAAATTTACATACACGTTAAAAACCTCTCATGATCATATTACAAATCTTGTAATCTTATGATCTCAACACATCTGTCTGCATAAATGCATCAAAGATTTTCATGATTTTGTTTGAAAATGCTCGCGCTTGCGAAATTCTTTATTTTTTCACGCATTTGAAAAAAAATGACCATTTACAAGAAAATCTATGATACGGTTTGCCATCAAAGGTTACAAATAAATTTTTGTTTATTAACCCCCCAAAATAGTTTAATTTGATACACACCGACACACACACACACACATACACACACACACACATACATACATACATACATACATACATACATACATACATACATACATATATATATATATATATATATACATATATGCTAAGTGGCCATTTTCTTCAGATATCTATTGTCAGTAATCAAGATCTCACCACTGAAAGTCCATTAATTGCCATGTTAGCATTTCTGCATGTTGTTAGTTTCTTGCCATTATATTGACACCGAACCCACAAATTTTGACTATTCACTGATGATATACATTCGAACAAAACATCTCTCTCTCTCTCTCTCTCTCTCTCTCTCTCTCTCTCTCTCTCTCTCTCTCTCTCTCTCTCTCTCTCTCTCTCTCTCTCTCTCTCTCTCTCTCTCTCTCTCTCCCTCCCTCCATATTGGATATTGCCTGAAATATTGCCCCCCCATTGCTAGATTAACCAGGAATAAATCAAATGTTTTAAATATTTCTTAAAAATTGACTTTGGAATATGTGCTATGACAAAAGCTTGCACAGGTCACACTGACGTCGGAAGGATATCAGTTAGATGTGTATGTCTGCTCGTGGTGCACATACTCATAGATGTTTTCGCAGGAGACATCAACATCTCAGCTTTTTTTTTTTTGCTGACCCAACATGTTATGTTGGTGAATTATCATCTCAGTAAGCTGTCATATCGACCGGCCCGATAGACAAGTATGCCTTTAACACAAAAAACATCTACAGTACCTGACATACCCTGGTTCAATGATGCAATTACGGAAGTAAGATGCTAAGGAGTACACTTGGAGGGCCTGATCGCATGAAGACATCGAATTTCAAAAAGGTAGAGCACCACCGTGTTTGAAAGTGAATGTCAAGGCAAACTGCATTTATGAGAGGACTAGGGCCAGCAAAAACTACCAGAGGGAACTCTTCAGAGTCATACATTCACCCTTGACGTATACGTAAGGACATGCTGCCACATCACCCTGGCATAGCTGAGTTGGCCCAACAATACGCGAAATAGACGTATTTTGACAAGAACACTAGGATCAAAAATGAACTACACTGCTAAACAATTCAAAAGCCCAATGTAGGTGATCTCTGAATGACCTTCACGGCAGCTACCTAAAAGGATTTGTGACTGTCCAATACAGTGAACTGTAGGATATTATTTCTTCTTCTGTATATGAATTCTATTTTATCGATCCTTTACAGCAGTTTTTAACATACTGTTTTGACGGCATGCTGTCTCACATTAGCTGCTGAAAGTTATGCCTCTGTACTTATAGATGTCAGAGTCGCTCAGTGACTTTCCTCATTTGATTACATTTATTTCTTTGTTTGTTTTTTACTTTTGAATAGATTGCAGAGAAATATTGGGAAGACCAGTGGGAACAAACCCACGCATGGCTTTAAACACAGCAAACAAAGGTTTGTAACATGTTAAAATTAGAACCTACAAAATCACATCAGATCAAAATTATATAACGTCTTTTGGTAAATGTATTATTTATATCATAATCGCATGCGTGTAATGATAATTTGTGCCTTTTACTTTTTCATTCCAAAATGTGTTCATTTACTATATGACGACATTACAAATTCGGATTGTGAAACAAATATTGCCCAAAAGGATCAAATATTGTTACAAAATACCTGAGTGAATTTTTTTATAGCAAATTATGATGTATAATAATAGAATCCAAGTTAATCAATCGATATAATATATATGATTTTTGTCTTCTCATATATAAACCCCAAACCGTCGTTAATAAAGTTGGAATCTCAAATCATCAGGTAGCTGTCACAATTCTTATGCTGTAGCCTCGTAAGTCTGCTTTTTTTCATGCTTGTTGATGGTTTTTTTTTCTATAATTCAGAGGAACATTTCAATTTATGTTTTACCCCGCACAGAAGATAGACAAGTTTGGGGTGCAAGTTTAAACTGATATGTTGTTAATAATAGTATTAAGCATAGGCACAGAGTTCTTGGCTGAGAATTTCACTAAAACTGGGCCATTCTTCACAACAATCTAAAGCTTAGAACAGAATGGATTGCGCGCAGCGTCGTTGAAAAGAGTCGTGTTTTCTTCATAACAATCCGGGATGCAGAGTTTGAAAGAAGTATCCTTTTATTGGTATTGAGACGACAATTCTTTCATACCCGTTCATGATTAAATTTTTGCTTGGGGTAAGGACAGCCAGATGCACATAATAGCCTCTCATAAAATTCATCAGTAAACATTTATACTTTGCTAAGTGATTGAATCTGGAGTGGAATTAGGAGCCCAAAATTTAATGAAACCAGCCTGTGACATGCAGATACGGATCTATAGAAAATATAATCTTTTATTCATCTTAAAGTCTGAGATGAAAGGATTGGTTTTATCTTATTCTTAGCATAATACTTTTAGCTAAAATAGCCATCCAGGTCTGTGGGTACAAGAGATTTGGGATTCTATTTGTTCCTGGTCTTCTAGCTTGATAAATTAATGCATATTGGGACGGTGCTTGCATAAATGCCAAACGAATCAGTCGAAAAGAAGTCGAACTTACTGATCCACCAAGAGTTTAACCCTTGTTCTATGGGAGGATAAGGTACTGATTTGGAAATTGTGACACGGGCTGTTTCTTTGTTAACCGCAATAATAAAGTGATGTAACGTGGAAGTACATCAGATGATAGTTAACACATGTAATGCTCTGAAGAATGTCAGTCCTGGAAGAGTTTTCGAAAATGAATGCCTTGCCGCACAAAGCAGTCTACATGACCGGCAATTTCAAATGGCGTCTGGTTGATCCATTTTAATAGTTATCGCCCTTCCCCAAAATATTTTTAATGGAAATGTCATGGAAGGCTTACCATGATAACATGCAATAATTAACAATATTTCTCGGTGCACCATCCCAGCCAGCAGAGTGCGCCGAGGAATGCTATTGACTCAATATAATGGTATGAAAATTTAAAGGTTGAAATAAATTTGTTTCTGTGATTTGTACTGGTATGCATTTTTCCTTCTCCCAGTATTTTTCATCAAAGAGTGACAGGGGGATTTTCTAAAATTAGTATTTGATGTATTGGAATGGAGTTCTCATTACATTTGTATGCATTCTACACCGTGCTTACTATTATCAGCATGATATCAGACCGTTCAGATGTTGACTGATCATCCACACCAGTCAGGCTGTACAGTTAATCTCCTTACACCATAGATTTATATACTTCTGATGGGAAGGACCCCATGGCAAGTCACGGTTTTCAAAAGAATACAAACATAGAGACATAGAAATAATGCAAATGAAAGCCTGTCGCACTGAGTCACTGAGCCGTCCAAAATTATTGACTCCAACAAGCTAAATTAAAAGTAGTTTCTTTGTTCCCGAAAGTTCAAAGATAATATGTATGGGATTTTTTTTGTAAAGAAGAGAGCCGTAACGTGGAATAAATAAACAATTTCATCCGACAATTTCCTAATCCCCCGCCCAACCAACCCCCTATCCACAACAAGATACAATCCGTTTTTGTTCATTGTGTAGCAGCATGTTTTTAAGCGTCCGAAGTTTTCATCACAAAACTGAATGGCTTGAGATATTTGCTGTTCTCTTCGATAATCTTGAAAAAACTGCTTTAAAGGGAAATACAGAATTCTGTGGGGGTCCAAACTCTTCTATCAGTCTCTATCTTTCTATTAGACCCGGATAATCTAGTGCGTTTTGGAAAATTCTGAGTAAATTTGAGACTCAACCTTCGAAATGTTCTGTTTATCAGAATTTTATACACCTGTCAACATTTCACGTTGGGGGGCCCTGGCAGCCCAACGAATACATGTAACGTTTATCTACTGATTTATACTGTATGTTTTGTGTCAGTTTGGGTTTTTGGAAGATGGTTGGCCTCACAACATATTGGGTCTTTGGTTTGTAAACACGGCACAACCATGCAAGGATTGTTTGCAAAAGGCAAAAGAAGAAGAAGAAGAAGAAGAAGAAGAAGAAGAAGAAGAAGAAGAAGAAGAAGAAGAAGAAGAAGAAGAAGAAGAAGAAAAAGAAGAAGAAGAGTAGAAGAAAAAGAAGAAGAAGAAAAAGAAGAAGAAGAAGAAGAAGAAGAAGACGAAGAAGAAGAAGAAGAAGAAGAAGAAGAAGAAGAAGAAGAAGAAGAAGAAGAAGAAGAAGAAGAAGAAGAAGAAGAAGAAGAAGAAGAAGAAGAAGAAGAAAAAGAAGAAGAAGGTGTAGATGTACTGTTCACTTTACGACATTAATAATGACAATTTTAAAATACTGGGTAGCACAATTCCAAAAGCAACACCTTTTGTGCAATATTCATTGGATGCGCAGCGCAGAATACATGTAGAAATTTGGAGGGCATCACAATTTACGTTATTACACTTTTGGCGATATTGGAATTATGCTAGAACCCCCGGAAAAAAAGCTTTATGGCTTGCCTAATAAAAATGCGGTAAAAAGATTTCATTTTGGCTTACATCGCAACATGTGATATATGGTTTGTTGATCCGTGTAGAATTTATTAAGAAGCCGATTGATAGTAGAATGCAGAGAATATAGATAGACCATGAATAAATAAAATGGAATGAAGAAGCGATATGATCGGCAGACATAGCAGTTTTGTGTATAGCGGCCAACAGAATATTTGCATACAAAGACTAATTTGTTACGAGAAACGAATCTGAATTGACTTGAGCGCATACATTGTTGTAAACAATACTCGGGAACATTATGCAAATTATAAACTATATGTGACTAAATTATTGAGCTTTTCTGTTGTTCTCTCAACTTTTCCCGACTCTTGGAACATACTTGTCTTCCCTTTAAAAAAACTGAAGAGCAAATAGAATGTAATTATTGTCGCCCTATTTGTCTTCTTTGAATTGTTTCTAAAGTTTTTTGAGACTTTGGTTTAATATTTTGTTTGAATGTTGTATGTTTCATGGACTTTTGACTACAAAGAGTTCTAAAATTTGACCGAATGACTCAATGTTTAATCAACTTAAAAAGATTGTTCACGATATTTATTATGTTATGGAACTTAATAAAGAGGCCAGTATTGCATGAGGGCCTCATCTTCAAACGTAATCAACTCAGCATTGGTGGTCCGCTTAAGTTTAATTAGCAGTTATCTGTTCAATGCGTAACTATAAATGGACAGTCTTCTTCTTTACTACCTTTTTAAGCAGCCCCCCCCCCCCCCCCGCGTTTTATCCTAACCCCCTGCTGCTTGTTGCTTACAGTGAAGTTGTTACTGACAACTGGAAGCACTCACCGTTCGGGTATTTCAAAAACCTTGGTACAGGCAGATACTACCCGCCATATTGTGCAGCGTAACCCTACGAATACAAAGATTTATGGACTCATGCCACTACTCAAACTTGGATCCGTGTACCCTCAAATGTCACGGAAACGCATATTTAAAGTGTGTATGTCTTTCAGTCTTTGTTTGTTTGTTTGTTTGTTTGTTTGTTTCTTTCTTTCTTTCTTTCTTTCTTTCTTTCTTTCTTTCTTTCTTTCTTTCTTTCTTTCCTCCCTTCTTTCTTTCTTTCTTTCTTTCTTCTTTACCAGTGAATTTGTCCGACACTTTTCTCTGACACTATTATACATAGAATCTCCAAACTTGGCACCATTGTGCATCTCATGAGTGTATAACAAAAGTTGTAGCAATTTTAATTATGTTAATTAGCAGCATTTGAAATTTCAAAAACCTTGAATATCTTTAAAACTATTAAAGATAGAGATGTCATTTCAACTTCTACTATCGGTTATTGGCAATTGAGCATGTTATGAATCCAAAACAAAAGTTGTAGCAATTTATATTTTTCTAATTAGTCAGCATTTGAAATTAAAACAACTTGGATATATTCAAAACTATTATAGATAGAGATGTCATTTCAACTTGTACTAGGGGTTTATTGACAATTGCGCATGTAATGAATCTAAAACAAAAGTTAAAGTAATTTAAATTATGCTGATTAACAGTATTCGAAATTTTCAATCTTGAATAAACTTCAACACTATAATAGAAAGAGATGGCATTCCAACTTCTACTGCGGGGTTGTTGACCGTTGTGCACCCAATGAATTAAAAACAAAAGTTGTAGCAATTTAAATTATGCTAAGTAGCGCCATTAGAACTTTTAAATCCGGGATAAATCCAAAGCTATAATAGATAGAGATGCCATTCTAATTTCTGCTCCTGTGTAATGGAGTAGTTGTGCATTGCCACACCAGTATGCTTTGAAGACACACATTGATTTGCTCTACAGCAAATCATCTTTTCTATTTTTATTCTATATTTGAAACCTTTTCCAGGGGAGCATGCCCCCGGACTCGACTCGAAAAGGGCTTCCCAGCTTACGCCGCTCGCACTCAATCTTCCCAAAATATACCTCCACCAAGTTTGCAAACACTGCAACATAGTGTACGACATAAATCTCTTCGTAGATTGACATAAGTTCCTCAAATAATTGATTATTTCAGCATTTTGAAAGAGCTTCTTTTCTTTTCTTTCTTTTTGTGTAAATTCCGGGATCACCTCAAAAGTCTTAATAGGGACAAAATGTTTCGTTTCTCGTGATGTTGGTACTTGTTGTAACTTGTGGTCACAACTATGTCTTGAAGCTGCTCAAGCTTGCATCCATAACAGAGACATAGGCATTAGACCATCGGGTCTTACGTGGTATAGTTCATACTTGCGTTGTTTGAGATGCACAGCGCATGATAAGACCAAATCGAGTGGACACAGATGTGATAATGTTCTGTGGTCCAGATTCTGTAAATTACGTAACGAGTATCAGAATGTACTTTAGAAATCTGAGCAGGAATACAACGATAAACTTTGCAGTCGACTGAACAGTCCAAGACAAAAGAAAAAATGCTGGTGGCGGACAGTCAAATATTTTCTTAGCCACAATCATACATCAACTGTACCTTCTTTATTGGTTGATAATAAGCACATAACGGCTAAGCTTTTAAAACGTTAGGCCTTCAACTCCTTTTTTCTTCAACAGTGTGACCTTGATTTCTCTTCAGTCACTTTATCAATTCTTCTCTAGTAAATACCCTTAATTCTATTTCTATAGTAGATGATAAAGTTCTTGAAATGCTACTTAGCTTACATACTTTTAAAGCCTCTGGCCCACACAATATAAGTCCTAAACTTCTTAAAGAAGCTGCAAACCTTAGCCATGCGCGAGGAGAATGCAAAATTAGTAATGATGCGCAAAATAGTTAATAGTTTAGTCCCCAATGCCTTGCAATCCGTAAGTCCTAGTATTCTTGAACCTGTAACACCAAGTTATAACATACGTCGAGGATGTGACCTGCCTCAAATTAGAGCCCGAACCAATATTTTAAAAATTAATTTTTCCCTTCAGCGGTCATGATCAGATTATGGAATGCCCTTCCTAACAGTATTAGAAATTCGGAATCATTATCTTTATTTAAATTCAATTTAAGGAAGCTGTCGCCTCAAGATTCTCGAGCTCATTTCTTAAAAATGTATAATTATGGAAATAGATAGGCTTCAATTCTTCATACTCAATTGCGTCTTGGCAGCAACCAGCTGAACTCTCATTTAATTTAAGCTTGGATTCAAATTATCACCCAAGCTGTGAATGTGGTGGCTCTAATGAAGATGAGTGGCACTTTTTCTTTGAGCGTCCATTATATGTAGTCGTCCGATCTATCTTGCACATGCTTATGTCAACATATCCTCCGTATTCTCTGCAAACTGTTCTGTACGGCTCTGTTAAGAGTACTCTTCAGGAAAATATCCAACTTTTTCCGCTATTCAAGGTTACAGCATTCCTACTACTCAAGTTTCATCACTTGGTATTAATTATATTTTATAATGTCGTAGACGAACATACAAAAAATATTTTCGGGGTGGTACAATTGGATATTTTGACAAACATATATTTTGCTTATATTGACGCCCCTCTATCTGTCCTGATTCAGTGTCTGCATTTTTCTTCGCTGTGTTTCGACAGACATCGCTCAGGCATAATAAATGTCTGGCTAATTTTTATCGCTAGAGTGCTGTTTGTAATGTACTGTATTCATGTTGTTCTTTTCCTTGCCGAGAGAGATATATATGGGGCTCGGCCCTTTTTCCCAATTGGATCGTATCTATTTCTACAACTTTATAATATTGTTATAAATAAAAAATACGTTTAAACCAAATAATTCATGATTCATTGATCTCTGCCGACTGATGAATTAACTCGTATAGTTTAGCATTAGCTGCACCAACAAGTGATCACCTTAGGAGGATATTCATCAGGGGCAAACAGTGGAACGTTACGTTAAATGCACTTAAGTCATTACATTCCCTTTGACCTGATAAACGAAACAAAACGAATCATCATAGTTTTTATTTTGGGTGGTTTCGTCCGGGTCACTCCAGAAAGCACTATCCACTCATTAGGGCTCTTTCTGAAAATATGAAATCAAATACTCCTATCTCAAGAATTATTGCTTAGACTTTAACTTAAGCCTTCATGAAATACACCTAACAAATGTTATTAATCTTTAATACGCCCTCCTTTTGAATATGGATGGGTAATATTGCATAATTGTACCGATGCTCTAACTGCATCATTGTACTGATGCCAATTGCTGGTGCAGTACGAAGCAACTCGCATTTATATCGGTGCTAGGAGGTACACTCGGCTGTATTTGTTATTAAGTGAAAGAGGCTGGTCTACTCTGGCCAAGCACTGCCAGAATTTCAAATTGATTTTAGTTTTCAACATGATCAATAGAATGACTCCAACTTATGTATCAGTGCCAATACCTCCCACAACCCACAGTAAATGTAGGAATTGTAGGTAACTTTGTCGAATTAAATTTAGAACCCAGCATTTTGGCAAGTCTTTTATTCCTTCTACCATAAAACTTTGGAATGATTTACCGTTATATGTAAGACAGTCCATAAAAGTACACCAATATAATTTCAATTCAAAAACAAAATTTTATCTCTTTACTATGCACCAAATGTAGAATTGAATATTATCCTACACGCATAGGTCCGACTTAGAGTATATTGTCTCAATTATTATTTACATAAAATTAGTGTAGTAGAATCACCAGTATGTTCATGTTTTTCTCCTAAATGATTATTACTTTTTGGAATGCCATATATATATATATATATATATATATATATACACAAGAAGTGACTGGTTGCGTAAGTTTTGAAATGTTTTGGCACGAGGGGTCAAACCCTCTCTGCCAGTTCATGCTGCCGGTGACATACTTATAACGTAATGTATAACTCATGGTGACGACAATATTTCTCTGAAAGAAAAGCTTGAAACGGTTATATTTTAGACCAGTAGTTTTATGTATTTGTTAATGTTTATCAAACTTTTTTTTTCAAGTATAAGACCTATATGTTTGTAAGCTTGCGTTGTGTATATGACATGTATTGCAATTGAATGTTGTGTTCGTCTAATTTGCCATGTATATAACTTGTGTTTGCCTCTGTGTCAGGAGAGTCTTTATCGTAGTATTATATGTATATTATCAGGTAATTCAAAATAAAGAAAAATGTTAAGAAAATTGTTTGATACCGTTTTGTGTACTGGCAAGCTTAGTTCTTTCCTTGAATATGCGAGTTTGATTTTTTATGTTAAAACTGTAAACTACAGAACCAGTTTTAAAGCCATCTTTCGAAACTAATGTGGTAATTTGTTATTTGTAAACTTGAAATTGGATTTAGATGCCGATAAAGAAACATATCTGCTGCTTTTGAAAAACTGGTTATGTATGTGCAATATAAGTTAGATGTTTTATTATGCTAGCTGCTTTTGGTGGTAGTAATATAATTTTGGAGCATTTATGACCCAAAACTAAGTTTTCACAATTTATGCATGGAAGAAATAATGACGTATAGATTGGCTGAAAGGATATTCAAGATGAGATGTTATTTCCATCCTAACATTCTGAGATACTTTTGAAGGTATTTCATGATGGAAACACTGCTTTAGAGGAAGGATAGCTCCATAACCCAAGTAGATGAAAGGCCGAGTCGGGTACATTGGGGCTCCAAGTTAAGCTTTTGTCGGTTCCTTGACATGTACATTATGCTTATTGTGCTGGGAAGGACCACGAAGTGCCTACTATACCCATATGGTAGACAGAACAAATGATTAACATCCACTGTTATCTGGCACTGGGTCACTGATTGAATGCCTCTCCACTTAATTGTTTATCAGCGATAAAGCTGGACTGCATGCTGTGTCCGAGCATACAGCTATCTGTTCCCAGTTTTAAGGGAAAGTTTCCAGTATGTTATTTTCATGAGTATATCAATTTAGATGCTTGTCAAATGTGTCGCCCTAGAAATTCATGTTATTTTCACAAGCAGTAACATGGAACTTTGTTTAATACGCAGAGCGAAATTTCGAACGTCCATGTAAATACTAGCGGGGATTTCGTGTTTATCCATATCACACAGTGTTCTGTTAATAAGTTTCAAAACAGGCCAGATCAATCAGATGAAAATGATTTTTGTAACCCATAGTGATTGTCACAATAAGGATGATGTGGCTAAAAGTATCCAGCAAATGTGATAGATATGCCATTTCAAAAAACAAAGCAACAAAGCAAAACAAACCAAAAGCAAAACATAAATAAAAAATCAAAAAAAAAAAAGAAAAACAAAGAAAATAATACAAAATTAAAACAAAACAACCACCCCCCAAAAAACAAAAAAAAACCCATAAAACACCTCCCCCAAAAAAAGAAAAACAAAAACAAAAAACAAAACATTGCGTTCAGAGAACGGATTACCTCCGGCGCCCACGCTTTTTTCCCCTCAATTCTACATTTTTGATTTGAGACTTCGCAGTAGAATACTTTACTTACAATGTCCATATTGTTGTCTATGAAATAAAAGAGCACTTTAGGATGTGCTCTTGGGACAGGTCCTGGGGATAGAGACCACTGTACTGTCTGTCACTCATACGGCCATCAAGTAAATACTTGAAAAGATTCGTAACAAGTTTAAAACTAATAAGAGGAAGCTGGTTTTCAGTAGGAATGTGGTCCACTATAATGTGCATCTCCGATCTCCGAACAAAAATGGTGAGGCTGCGTTTGATCATTGTTGAGATATTAAGGTAACGTTGTCCCCTTGTGCACCACTCAGACGGCCTCCAAATAAATATTTTTAAGTTTTATTAAAAGTTTATGGATACAAAGAGGAAGCTGATTTTTTACAGGGTTCTGGTCCATTATAAGATACATTACAAGGTCCTTCTGTGACAAAAAATTGGTACAGCTGAGGTGAATATTTTTGAGATATCGCGGTAACGGCAACAAGACGGACAGGCGGACGAACAGACGGGCATTTCCTTTGAAACTTCAAAGTTTCATACACTATTCCACCATACCGACACTGGTATAAACCGGTAAAAAGTAATACAATTATAAACACCGTAAAGTTGACTGGGGTTGTTATGAGGTAAAGTGTACTAAAGTGTTAGCTGAAAGCCACCTCCTCCACTGTACTGGATGAAGATTAAAAAGAAAAAAATCCCGCAAAAAGTGAGTATGATCATGGTTTTCCAGCTTAAGACGGACTAGAGAAAATTCTCTGGGTGGGTTCAGAATACTTTACCCCGGGTACTTCCCCTCTTACTACTCTAAACATTTTGAGAATAACACTTTGTCATTTCAAGTTCCATCTTAACATAGTTTGGCTAATGTTCCCGAGCCAGTGTTGTACCCATCAAGTATCCAGTCACATCTCTGGAAACACCTCAACAGAGCTTTGTGCAGCTGCTGTTTTTATAACCTTTGTGTTGTAGTTTTTGCAACAAAGTTCGGACAGACGACTCCTTTGAAACTTAAAGTCTTCATACACCATTCCACCATACCGACACTGTTATAAACAGGTAAATAGTAACACAATCTGTAACACCATAAAGTTGACTAGAGGTGTTATGAGGTAAAGTGTACCAAGGTATTAGCTGGAAGCCACCTCTTCCACTATACTGGATGAAGATCAGGGCCAGAATTTCGCAAAATTTTGCGAGAATCTATTCGGATTTTTGTCAATTAGTTTTCTTTTTAAAGAAAGACAAGACGGACGACGAAGGGACGACCATACACTCCGGCACTGTATGTGCCGAGGGTAATACAACAAACAAAAAACAACCCAAACCCTCCCTCCCCAAAGCCGACCGACCCCCTAAAACACCTTGACAGAATGGAAAAAGATCTACAATTATCGTTTATATTCACAGCATGAATCAGAGTTTATATTTTAACAATAATTTAAGAGGTTAATTTTTCAACCTTTTGAAACTTTATGTAATTTGAAAATGTATAAGAATAGGTATCTATCAAGGGGCCTTAATGTTGCGAACATCTTGCACACAGTAGTCTATGAAAATATGTGAACGAGGTAATTGAAACGAAAGATGTGTGTTAAACACAACTTTTCGCCTTATTCTTAATAAATCAATATCATAATCTTTCGGAACAATTACTTCACATGCTTTACTGCTCAGGGAATCACATACAGGTATGAATGGCATGTTAAGTTTAATCGACCCACAGTTCCAGAATTCAAAACATAGTCATCTGTCAAAATAGTGCAAGATTATCCTCCGATTACCTTCTTTAACTAGTAATACATTAAAGTAGAAAAGAAACGAAAACATATCGGTTTAATCTGTTTTATTACCTGGGATAACTTGTCTCTTGGCTTCATATGCTTTACCTCATGTTGAGAAAAGTACAAATTTCAATAAATATTTTATCGAGTTATCAATATCAACTCAAGAGGCCTTATCTGAAGACAATATACTGTTCAGTTATTGGGGTATGATGTTAACTTTGTTTGAGACAAGCATTGTTACATGTGGATCAGAGAGTTACTCTTAAATCAGGTTCAGCTATCTGTAACCCGACTTGTGGCTGGTACCATGTCAATTGTTGCTGGCGAAGAGTTACATGTGGAAACTTGCTGGGAAACGTGAAAACTTGACAAGAAAAAGGTCAATTATTATTAATGTACGGCAACATAAACGATTATATATATATATATGTATATATATATATATATATATATATATATATATATTGTGGAGAGAGAGAGAGAGAGAGAGAGAGAGAGAGAGAGAGAGAGAGAGAGAGAGAGAGAGAGAGAGAGAGAGAGAGAGAGAGAGAGAGAGAGAGAGAGAGAGAGAGAGAGAGAGAGAGACTTAATATCTCTCCTAGAATTCAGTTAGCGATTTATGTAAAGCATATCTTTGGGTGTCAGTCATTTATGGCTGTGTTGTTCAGCACGAAAACACTCTCTTTTACCTTTAATCACGATTACGTGTTATCAGACTTGCCTCCGTTTATTTCCCAATCTGAACTTATAGGATCTGATCGTAGTCCTGCATCCTAAAAATGATAATTTGCTCCAGGCGGTTTTCATATTTATCCATGGATCAAAAAGAGTTGGAACATATTTTGATTGAGAGTCTCTCCAAACGTCAGGTGGTTTCAGAGAGGCTCATCGTATGCTTCTGCCTTACGTCTACTGTATTGTTGCATGTTGAATGGGGCCCTTTTCTCTAATTGCTTATAATAAAAGATGCAAAAATCAGATCAATTAATATGTCATCCCTATTAGTGTTTTGAAAATAGTCAATATTTGAAAATAGAAATATGAATATTTTGTTCAATTTTAGGACAGTAAAAAATTCAAAATTTGAAATGCACCTAGTTTGCTTAAGTTTCAATAACATTACCCCAAGCACATATATGAAAAGGGTAAATTTAACCCTTACGGTTACTATCATACCGACATAATTTTAGCCGTAAAGGCCGTAAAAGAAAAAAAAACGGAAAAGAAGAGAACGGAAGAGAAGCAAGAGGAAAGAAGAAAGAAACCAAAATACTTCTTGGATAGCAAAATGCCTCCGTTGACTCACAGACATACTAATAAAATATCGCATTTTATAAAGTTGCCCCCCCCCCTTTTTTTTCATGGACGGCTATTTCATTCAAATCTCTCATTACTGACAAAGCTGGATACATTTCAGGGAATCGTAATAAGCTATACTAAATAATTAATCTAGTCTTTCTCAAGAGCAAGTACATAGTATTGAGGATCTCTCTCTCTCTCTCTTTTCTCTCTGTCTGTCTGTCTGTCTGTCTGCCTCTCTCTCTATATATATTGTTTTCCCCAGGCTTTCAATGCAATAGGTTCTGCTCTAATCAGACCAAAATGTTTCAAATTATTGACGGAAGGTAGAACAACTTAAGAGGTCAGGAAAGACATTTTTCATGCTTAATATGCCATCGTGTTACTACACATGGGCTACTGTGACATTATTTGGGGCTCTGAAACCAAACACTATTAGACATGGTCTTCCGGTTTCAGAAATAGGCAGCACGACTATTAACTGGAGCAAATTACTGTGATCACTCAGCGCATTTATTGAAAACACTTAAGTGGCTACCGTTACGTGATCGAATTGATTTTCACAAATGAACCCTGGTTTACAAAGGATTCAATGGATTAGCGCAAGACTTTGCCGATGAAAAATTTAAATACCAGAGTGACGCTAGTATAAGATAAACCCACAGAACTGATACGATGGCTCTTCACAAGCCAAGGCCTGGATGTGAACAGCATGAAAGAAGCTTTCTGTACAGTCGACATTCCAAATGGAACAATTAGCAACCTAATAACCGATAATAGTAAAAATGATAATGATAATGATAATGATAATAATAATAATAATCGTAATAATAATAATAATAATAATAATAATAATAATAATAATAATAATAATAATAATAATAATAATATTACTATTACTATTATTATTATTATTATTATTATCATAGTGGGGATGGGGTTCGTGGGATCCCATCTATCCACTGGAGACCATGAGAAAAAGTGGGTTCAGAGTCGACGTTTTGCACCGGAACTTAACTTAGTATATTGAATATCCACGTGTTTCTTTTTTGTGCCAAAGTGTTGTACAAAACTCGTCCTTTCGGGCAGTATGTTAGCGTCAAATAGTCTTCTTACATGTTTTTCTTTCTCCAAAAATTAAATTCAGTTTAAATATTCGTCTTATGCCTCCTTAAGTCAGGCCGACGCCGAATCTAAAAGCCGTAAATGATATCATTCCAAGTATCTGTATCATCATACATGTTGTCGTTATTCGAATTTGATTTTCACATATAACTATATAGGATATAATATAAACCTCACTATTATGATATAAGATTAACCCCAAGGCTGTGTAAAAAGCACACTTTATATCTCAATCGTGCCACTGTTCAATTGTAATGCCAGTGGTATTCTTTCTGTTTGTCTTCACCTGTATATATGCGTAAATGGATCAAAAGAGAAGCAATACTTTAAAAATATACCACTCCAAAACGAACAAATATACACCGTAGTGCACAAGTAGGAGATATAAGGGTTATTCCGGTAATTAAATTAAACACGTTTGGTTGAATAATTACAGAAAATATACCGTTGAAAATTTCTGGAAAAAATGACAAAAGGGGCACGTGCCTCTACAAATCCCTCTTGCGAGAACAATACAACATATTACAAAAACAAGTACCTGTTGAGTGATACAGGCTTAGGGTATCATATACTCCGAAAAAGGGGTCAAGGCGACCAACTGGACAAGTGTTGAGGTATTGCTATTGCATCTAATTTGAACAAAATATTTAGTCGAGTCAAGTAGTGTTGTCTGAGCAAAATGGTTGAAAAACATGGGCTTCTGGGAGAAAGTCTAAATATGATTTAGACCAGGAAGACCGGTAGGTGATCATATATTTACATTAACTATGACTTGGGAATTGGCATGGCAAAATCAAAGAACAGTTTTCATGGTTTCTGACGTGTGAAAAGGTATATGATCAGAAATGGCGAGATGCTCTATGGGAAAAGACAGTGGGTTAAGATTTGGTGGCAATTTTCTGGAAATAGCAAAAGCCCTAATAATGATGTAAAATGCACACTTTCGCTGGGAAATGTAGCTGACGAAAATGCCCAGTTGAACATAGGCTTAAAAAAAATGGGGTGTGTGCTTCTCCCGATTTTGTTGGCTCTATACATAAAGGACTTGTGATAAGGGAGTAACGATAGAACAACAAAATATTCCTGGGCTATTTTTTACAGATGACATTGTGTTCATGACAAAGTCTCAAACAGAATTACTTGTATTCGTACACACACACACACACACACACACACACACACGCACACACACACACACACACACACACACACACATATATATATATATATATATATATATATATATATATATATATATATATATATATATATATATATATATATATATATATATATGTCAAAGAATAAGAAGCAAATATAGAAACTATGTCCACTTTTTTATAATTCTACACACTAGTTTTATGTTTTAATTTTTGCGAGCAATTCCCCAAGTTGTTCTCAGGACCTCTAATTAGAATGTTATCTTAGCTTCTAGATGATGCATTCGGTCGTCCACGTATAGAATGTAAACTTTCGAACGCTAGTTCAATGACATGTTAGATATCGCTCAACCGTTTCTTTTTTTGCGGAACATTTTGCAGTTAAAAAGTACCAGGCTTGTATTGGGTCCATTACAGTAGTCACATCCTGGCTTGATAACTAACAATCTATTTGCCCTAAATCACTGCTAATTTTTTACTCTATTTTACAAAATATGTCAAATTGAGAAAGGATTGTTTTCAAGTATTATGATCACAGCATTATAGATGCTGGAGCTATCTAAAGGCATTAACCAGAAAAGTACAGTAAACGAGAGGCACCACCCCCCCCCCATAATAATGCAACTTAATGAAAATCGAGGTAAATAACACAAAGTCAAAAGTATTACCTCGAAGTGAAAAAAGAAAAGAAGAAATAAACAGTTTAAAGCGGGTCCTCATGTCTTATGCACGTAGCCTAACGTATTTGCACAAGATTTGTTATCTCATTATCGCCATATTTCATGAACCATTTATTCTTCGTAGGAGCGTGAAAACATAACAAATAAATATTCTAGTCGTTAAATCAATGAATTTGATTTCATTTTTTAAAAAGCCAGACCAATCGTTCGGCGAGTGGAGTTCATAAAGTGTTCAATCGCTTTGCCGGAAAGTTGTCTGATGATGATGATGATGATGATGATGATGGTGGTGGTGATGATGATGATGATGATGATGATGATGATGATGATGATGATGATGATGATGATGATGATGATGATGATGATGATGATGATGATGATGATGATGATGATGATGAAATACCCATGCCCCCCCTTCCAAAAAAAAAAAAAAAAATTAAGCGTAATTTTGAGTATGATGGTGCTGGCATCTGCAATAACCTTCCCAACATTTTAAAGAATTGTGATGCTGCGTATGATATCAGATGTATAGGCAATTCCTATGTTTTTAAATGATTCATATTGTCATCATAAAGGCAGATTGTCATTTTGCTTCAATTTAGTCCTTTCTTTTTTCTACCTTTGTGCTATTTCTATTACATTTTAATAATTGGGCTTCCATATGGCTTGGTCATTGTATTCTGTATACATGCCACTGTCTGTGTTTGCAGATGTATTACATAGGGCCCCATGGAAGCAATATGTCCCAGCAGCGTGAACTTCTTTCGTATATTTGCATCTTTGGTACGGTTCCGTTGTCAGATGTATCTTTGTTCGGTTCATTTCAAAACCATATTGGTAAGAAAGTCGTCTGTTGCACCCCGAAATGTCAACTACCTTAAATGTAGAAACTCAAATATAATTTTGGTTACAAATGTGAAAATCTACTCTACGTGTAAATAATGATGAAAAAAAAATGGTGATAAATGTAAAAATCTGTCTGACGCTCAATGTAAGAGAAAAATGACACATATGCTAAAACAATAACGTTACCTCACATGTAAAAAACAAAAATACGCTTAACATGAAAACATTTTTGCCTAGGGCCGCCCAAAGTGGGTATGCTTACGGCCATACTCCTTTACTAGGTGGCATTACTGTGATTCCCTCATTTTGAATGAATTTGTCACTTTGAGCACTGATGGGTTAATGCACACAGTCCTAATAATAAGAATGAAAGTCCTTGGGGATTGCAATACATTTTCAACTTTTTTTCCCAAAAACTGCTGAAGATGTGTCGACTGAGTTTGTGCAAATGGTTAAGCTCCAGTGAAGGTTTAAATTTTTGTTTTGTTTAGTTAGTTTTTCGGCAAAATCTAAAAAAAAATTATCTGCAAACGCTCAGCCTATTACTTCTGGGCTAGAGGGTGAAACTTACAAAGTACATGGGTACCCTTCACCTTATCCCCAAGGTCACAGGGCCATTTTGGTGAATGTAATTCTAGAGTTGATAACTTGAGGACTACTTCAGCGGGGACTTTGAAGTTTTACTTGGTGGCAGTCCTCTATTAGGGACACCCTTATGGATGATCTTGGCCTCCTTTCCAAGGCCAAGGGGGGGGGGGGGGCACTCATACGAAATATGCTTTTCTGCTGGTAGCTTGAGAACTATTTAGGCTTAGTCTTTGATGCTGGACATGGTGGTTGTCCTCTGTTAAGGTCAGACGTGGACAGTACCTGGGTGACCTTGAACTGATTCCCAAAGTTACAGGGTAACTTACGTTAATTTTACTGTTCAAGGACAAACTTCAAAACCGTTTTAGTTACGATCTACACATTGCATATTAGTGATTTTCTATAAAGATCAGACTTAAACATAGATATTTTGACCTTATCCTAAGGTCACTTATGGGTTTAATTTCTTGGTCAGCTGAGCGTGGTCTGTTATCAAGCTCTCTTTGTTGTTCTTTTTTGGGGTAAAACCTCAAACATCTTCTGCAAAACCATTCACCAACTCATTTTGAAATCAATAGGGAGCCATTCTGGGAACCCCTTAGTTCCTAAATTGTTCACAAGGAGGTGTTCAAAAGTTTTGTAGTTTTTTGGCAATTTTCTGCATTTTCAGTTCGCAGTTTTCGACTTCTCTAAATACGTCAGACAGATTGAGCTGAAATATGTTACAAATTTTTCATTTTAGGGATTAAAAACAATTTTCACTAAATGGCTTTTCTATGGATTCCTGACTTTAAAAAAAAAAAAAAAAAAAAAAAAAAAAAAAAAAAAAAACTTTACGGCAACACATAGATGCCTATTGGATGCTATGTAAAGCAATGAGCATTACAAAGTAAATTCATATTTTCGACATCTCAAAAAGAAAAAAAAAGCAAGATTCACTCCGAAGTTGGTATCAATGTTCCCTCTAGTGGGTCTCCTCTACGATCAGTTAGTAGTAGTCTACCTTGGCAACTGTGTATACATGATGCTCACCAGGTAACCCAGAATTAATCTACTTTATCTAGTCTTGTGTGAAGAAATTGTATCTGATATGGGGTTTTCATCCAGGCATTTTTTTTACGTTTGTGTTCCTATTAAAGTACAAAAATATCGATCATGTATCTGAACTAGTGCATATGTAATATAACTAACACTTGACTCCTGATTTGGTTGTGCATTTTATTCAGAATCAACCTCACCTTACCCAACTTAGCTCTCATTTCAAATCAGGTCAAGCTCAGTCAGCTGAGCACAGGGTCAGAAACCCACCCTGTAGTTATTTTCTTAGATGGATGGTAGAGCTTGAAAAAGTCTTGAAAAGTAATACCTGACAAACACTTGTACTCATACTATATATATTTTTTTAGGAAAACTAACTATTTTCATTTTGTGGAAAATAAGTAAGTTACCCATACTTGTGTTTACTTTTAACATTTCCTGGCATTGCATTGGAAACATGTAAATTAGTGTAGTTAAGCTCAACAATAAGTGCTGATATACTGCTCGATCAATGTCATGCTATTCCCAAAATGACACTGGTGATAATCTAACATTTACTTTTTTCCAAGGGGAGGCAAGTATAGCTAAACAGACTGAAGGTTTTAATGCTGTGCTTATATAGTTTCGCCTCTTACGTTATACCAATATGAGATGAAACTATCTTTTCTATATCATGTAAAATATATCACAATATCAACACAAATAAGTGCTAATGTAAAATAGCATGATGCATGTACCTTTCAGCGATTTACATTGAATATATACTGACAAGTATTCTGTTCATTGTGCTTATTGTGTTTGATTTATTAAAGGCTGGCTATCATTGTTCCATATGCATTATTTTTAACAGGATTTTCCCAAATGACCTTCATGACCTCTCCATCTCTGTCTCTGTCTCCATCTGTCTGCCTGTCTTTTTCTCTCTATATATATACATGCATAATAAATATATTAATTACGTATCATTTCCTCTTGACCACCTTTATGTGTAGATCTCTTTGCAGGGCAGGGAACTGCTCCAGAAACGAAATGATAATACGAATCCTTGATTTTTTGCCAATGGTCACAGTGGCATTCAAAGGAACTAACCATTGCAGTGAGTGCGCATGTTCCTTCTTTTCTCGGACAACATTGGTAGTGATTTTGGAATTTGTAATTCTTTATTTTTTTGTACCTGAGTGCATTTGGTTAAAGATTTATTTATGATAGATTGTTCTCGTGTGGTGGTTATTGTTCACAAGACATTCTGATTAAGTGAATCATAAGTGATCTCTTGTTTTTCACTAATTTCTGTTTGACTAGATGTTTTTCACCACTAGGACAAACTATCAGAAGCTGGCTTGCAAAACTATTCTGAGGAGAAAGAGTCCCAGACACTTGACTGCTGGCAGTGCCAAGTGGGATTCCAGAGGGATGAATCTTTGTCATTAGGCCTGCTGGAGCTCAGAGTAGAACAACCAATACATCTACTGCTATGGCCCATTCTTCTGGTGCAACCAAGGACAAGACGTTGCATAGGAATCCTCAGCTGCTAAGCCACCACACTTGGAGGTTATTGCACAGCATGTCTGCTTCAGAGGTTTGTCAGACTCAGCCACTTCTATGGTCGGGGGGGGGGTGTCTTTGAGACTCTTGTCTGACTGTGTCATCAGCTTATTGGAAGATCTTCGCTGATTAGTAATCTTAGGGCATCTTCTACCAGGGATGTCACTGATTTTCTACTTTAATCAGTGAAAAAAAGCTCAAGAACCACAGATGTTTTGCTACACCATTCCCTCAGCCCTTGCCAATGACCTGGCCATTCCTGTCAGCTCTGGTCCTCACTTGGGTGTTCTGGCTTCCTCCTTCTACACACATAGACTTGCATCTAGGTAGGTCCTGCCTTGGCTGGACATAACCCACTGGACTTGTCTACGCCAAACAGATGGCCTTTTGAGTATCTACAGGATCCATCCAAGGTCCTGCCTAGGTGGGACCTCCCACTTGTCTTGTCTATCCTGAAATGATGGCCATTTGAATGCCTAGAGACACCCCCTCCCGCAGTGGACCTCAAGTATTGGATGTGGAAAACTTGTTTTCTGATGACTCACTTCAGAGGCTAGAAGAAGTGAGATCCATATTCTAGCACATGACCAAATCCAATGGTCACCTGACCACTCCCAGTTGACTCTTACGCCTCACTTGGGCTTTCTTGTAAGGAACCAGGTAACCTGCCTCCCTTTGAAATCCTTAACGGGGTTTACTTTTCATGCTATAGGAATGACTCCCTCCAAAATTGACGAAGCCGTCTGTTCACTCTGAGCCCTTTGTTGGTATTTTGATCAAACTGATAGCATCTGAGGTGGTTGGACTACACTTTCTCCGCCTCTTGTTCGAAGCCAATTGGGTTCAGTCTGCTATAACACAATTTCGTTTGGGGTAAAGAGACCTTGAGGCCTGAAATCATGCTGAGAATAGTCCGTCTGTTCTTAACCTGGTATGGTCTGAAATTACCCTTACAAAAAATCACTGCCTGATATGTATTCCCTATGTGAAAAATTTAGGAAGAAGGTAAAGGTCACCCATATTAAGCAAAATATCAAACTTCCACACATGATACACATTTGTGGCACATGTGGTATTGTTAAGCTTACTATTTCTTTACATGTACAACTAAGTGTCATTTTCTATGTCCTTAATGACTTTGAAAATTAAGTCAATGTCCCCAAAACTTAAGGAAATTTAATCATTGGCCTATCGCATATTTGGTGCAAATTTAATAGTTCTATCTCAATTTATTATCAAAATAATTAATTTAATATGTATTAGAACTTATAATGGTAGTTCCACTTAATACCACCAGTGGCGCCACCATGACTCCACATGTATACACTTTTGTATGTATAAAATTCCTATAATGGTATATTGTTATATGTGCAAAAGGTAAGATGGAATTGCCATCACAATAAAACCATTGCCTTGTATGCATTCCCTCTGTGATCTTGCCTTGTATGCATTCCCTCTGTGATCTTGAGAAAGTTGGTCAAGGTCACCAAATAAAACAAAATATCAGACTTCCCCATGTGATACACATTTGTGGTGCATTTTTTACTGTTAGCCTTCATATTTCTCAACATATAACATTTGGTTCCCTCTACTGCGTCCCTAATGATCTTCAAAAAAAGGTCAAGATCACCCAGAATTTTACAAAATTTGTCTATTGGTCTAAGGCACCTTTGCTGTAAATTTAAAAGGTCCATCTCAATTTATAATGGAAATAATGAATAGAACGGGTATTTAATACCTATAATGCCAGTTCTATGTTTTACTAACAGTGGCGTCACTATCACTACACACGTCTGAGACTTTTGTCTATATAATCTTGTAATGGTATATTGATACATGAGCACATTTTCAGGTGTAATGACCATCACAAAAAATTATTTCCCAAAATGTATTCCCGCCATGACTTTCAGAAAGTAGGTCCAGGTCATCCACGTGCAATATAAAACTTCTATTTATTCTATGTTTGAGGTTGAATTATCATTTTCTAGAGGTACGTTCAAAAGTAGTCATTCATAGATAGATCACATGACCTAAACTTTGTTATAAATTAATTATGACGCGCCTGGATCACTTACGTGATGCATTGACATTTAGGCAAATTCACATGTACCCGAGCGATGTTTGATTATACGCCATGCGTAGCGTGGAATAAATGCAACGAACGTTGGAAAATACGACACACCAGGTCGGCGTTGAAGGTAGGCCTAAGGCATATTGTTGCTATTAATACCCAAATAAACATAGGATCAACAAAATCTTACATGGCTGCAGAGTGAGTTAATATCTTTCTCTCAAGATCGTTGTTGGTGTGGAAAATCACTCGTAAGCTGCGGTCACTCGTGATTTCCCCTACCAACAACGATCCTTCGTGAGAGAAAAATAGTAACTCACTCTCAGTCATGTAACATTCTCTATATATGATATGCATTTGTGGTACATCTGGTGTCATTAGCCTTATTGGTGAGCGGGGGTGTTGTATTGCAGTGTATTCATGTGCAGTAGGGCCTTCTAGTGCCGGGCACCCTTCGGACCGGAAAAAAGTGTTCGGTATAGTGAGGAGTATGGTGTGGGGAGTTTTGCTCACATTGCGAGTGTGTATTTGGGGCCGAAGGGTGTGGTTCAGTGTGGAGAGATGTTCGGTGTGCGGAGTTGTTCGGTTGGAGAGATTTTGCTGTATTATATGAATATTGCAGTGATATGGCATTGTCATTTATTTTAAACTCTTCATGTTGACTTTGTATTACAGGACAGTTGTACAATTTCACCATATTTTATTGGATAATAGTATTTAGCTCTACTTGTATTATCATAACGTAACAAGTCTCGTTATGCTGAGCACAGTTTCCCACTTTCCGATACCATGTTATCAGCACATATTGACTTGTGGTGTATTATTGTATACTTCGTATATTATGGAAATACTGCAGTTATATAGTATTGCCTTCTATTCTAATGCAACAACAATACCGTTCAGTTACCCATGCGCTTCTGTTATACCGGTTATACATTTGTTGCATATCTTAGAAATACACGAACCATCATCGTTATCCCAAACTCTTTTGGAATGACAGGCTCGTTGACTTGCATATTGTAGTATGTGGAATAATCAGTAACTTTCCCAAACTTTGAATCTTTAACCTAATTATTTGAAATTAAACTAACTACAACTAGCAGATCTATTTTTGATTACCTCATTTTCACATCTAGCCTTCTTGTTATAGGTTGTTAAACACATGCTTAGTAGCATAAAACTTTCTATATTGTATGGTGACAGCCGATTTTCTTTTTTAATGTAACATGCTCTCTCTTTCTTTTTTTGTTTTTCTTTCTTTGTATTCTGCCATTTACTCTTATTGTTCTATGATATGTCACTATGTTACACATCTTGATAATTGTCAGCTTGTACAAAGGTTTAACATATTTGACCGTAAGGGATATATATTATACTCCATCATTACAGAAATATTCAAGTGCTCACATGCCCAACTTTCATCTTCTGTATTAACGATGGTGTTAGTCTTGCTTTGTATAGAGTGACCATTGGTCTTTTCTTCAACAAGTCCATTTCCGTTAAAGTCTCCCTCCAATTTGACTCCACTGTTGACTTTCAAATAACTATTTCCGTTTCTTTACTTGCACTTTTGCAAATATTCTTTTTAACGGCTTCCTTTGTCCTCAGCACATCCTTTCTCTTCCATATAATTTCTTTTTTCTTGCTATTGATGTCCACCCGAATTCCAGCCCTACAACATTTTCTGACAACCAGCTCAAATTTTGTCACTCATATGTCCGTAGCATAAAAAGTGCCAGTAAAATCGATGTAATTCAATTTCTAGCCCAATCTGAAAACCTAGATATAATCACCCTATCTGAAACTTGGCTTGACAAGTGTTACCCTAACCAAGTTCTGCTTATTGATAATTTCCAACCACCCTTCCGAAGAGACCGCCTGAAAGGTAGAGGCGGTGGGGTTATGACTTTTGTTAACTCATCGCTTCCGTGCCTGAGACGTTTTGACCTAGAAAGCGACAACAGTGAATGCATTTGGATAGAGATATCCACACTCCGTGGAAAAGTATTAATTGCAAATTACTATCGTCCACCTGGCCAGCCTGGCGAAGTAGGTGACGTCTTTCTTGAATCTTTGGCCACTTCTGTCGCCACTGCGATTGAATCCAATCCATTTATACTTATAGTCACTGGTGACTTTAATGACAGATGTGAGGACTGGAATTCAGCACATTCCGACAGCGAGCTCGGTTTATCTCTTGCTAACGTTGTATCCCGACACAATCCTTTCGAAATTATTGATGAACCCACGACAACCAATGAATTTTCAAACAGTCTACGAGATCTTTTTTTTTTCGATTCACCTGGACTTGTCCTTGATAGTGGTATTCTTGCTCCTATTTCTAACTCTGACCACTCTGTGGTATTCTGCTCTTTCTCTCTCTGCCATTACAAGGATATACCATTTAAAAGACCAGTATGGAACTTTAAAAAGGCCAACTTCCCAGACCTCAATGCTGCTCCCTCCTCCGCCCCATGGAACACTGGTCATGATGTGTTTGATACTATCGACGATGTTGTGTCATACTGGTCCGACCTATTTTTATCCACTGCCAGAGAATTCATCCCATACAGGGAATTTACTATTCCGCCTAGGGACAAACTATGGATAACCTCAGAAATAAAAAAACATACCCGCCATAGAAATCGAGCTTGAAAACGTTTTAAGAGGATATCTCTTAGCCCTCGAACAGAGTAGTCAACTTAATTAGACAATCTATTTGCTCATATTTTTGTAAAGTGCGCAGACAACATGATGAAAATGATTTTAATCCTAAGCGGTGGTGCAGCCTCTTGAAGTCCGTTCTAGGATGCAAAGTTCACGAAGATATACCACCGATCATCGAGGATGACAAAATTGTGTCTTGCATAACAGAAAAGTGTGACATTTTCAATACATACTTTGCAAGCCAATGCAGAACTGTTCCCGACATTGACGCCCCACCCCTGCCCCAACTTACTTTCCGCACAGGGGCACGCTTATGATATCAACTCTGATGAAGAAAGTATAAGAAAAATCTTCTCCTCCCCTAGGCTGGTAAGTATTTTATAGAGAGCATTAAAGAACGACTGGTCTTTAATGCTCTCTATGAATACTTATTCGACAATAACCTTCTCACATCCAAAAATTCTGGCTTTAAGGTATGGGCTTCTAGAAGTATCTAAGGCCTTCGACAAGGTCTGGCATCCTGGCATTTTACTCAAACTTCGTCAACTAGGTATTGCTGATAATATCGTTGCATGGATTGGAAGTTATCTATCAAATCGTTTTCAAGGTGTGATTATTCATGGTCAAGCGTCTTCATGGCTGCCTATTGAAGCTGGCGTACCCTAGGGAGTCATACTGGGTCCACTGTCGTTTCTGGTGTACGTAAACGATCTAGTCGACGACCTTATCTATGACGTAAAACTCTTCGCAGATGACACAAGCTTGTTCGAAAATGTTCAAAATCCAACAGAATCTTCTCGACACTTGAACTCCAATCTTGCTCATATTCGAAATTGGGGAAAATCATGGCGAGTCATTTTCAATCCTGCTAAATCTTTATCTGTTGTCTTCTTTGCCAAAATCAATAAACCACATCATCCACCTGTTCAGCTTGGTCAGTCAACTATACCTGAGGCTAATTCCCACACCCACCTAGGTATTATTTTTAGCAGTACTCTATCTTGGCATGCTTACATAACCAGTATTGTGAATAAAGCTAGCCAGCGCATTGCCCTTCTCCGTAAGTTCAAATTTAAACTTTCCCATCCTAGAATATGGTTGTGTTTTTTATGATAACTGTGGTCAAGGCCTAACAGAGTTACTTGAATCTATTCAGTATGAGGCGGCCGAAATATGCAATGGCGCTTTAAGACACACTTCTCATATCAAACTATTACACGAACTCGGATGGCCTACCCTCGCTAGCCGACGTAAATACTTTAAATTGATCCTACTTTTCAAAATGACCCATATTCTTACACCTTCCGGTCTCTCCAACCTCCTACGGCCTTCTAACGTTGGTCGAGCTTTGCGGCATTCCAGTCAAAACGCACGATCCAATGCAGGACTCAACGTTTTGACAAATCTTTCTTTCCCGACACCATCAAACAACCTGCCTTCAGATATTAGGAATTGCATTTCGCTTCAAATTTTTAAATCCAAACTCAAGGCAGCCTTACTGGCCGTGGACGATGTCCCTGCCTTCTTTTCCCACGCTCAACGTTACCTGAATATCTGTCAGACCCAGCTGCGACTGAGCTCTAGGCTTAACTCTGACCTTTGTAAGGTAAATGTTATTCCAAGTCCTATTTGCGCCTGCTCTTTCCCCACTGAAGATAATTTTCATTTCTTCTTCTTTTGTCCTCAATATCTTCCCTCTAGAAAAAAAGCTTCTCGATACTACTATACCGCTCATTGCTCCGGGTGTTCATCCTAACTTGATAATCCATATCGCCAATGAAAGACTGTTTCGTATTTTCCATTTTGGCAGCAGTGAATTACCAGATATCCTGAACATACAAATATTCGATGCAGCACAAAATTGTATAGCAGAAAGAAGACTTTTTTTACTTTAATGCGACCTACTGGTTAAATAGGAAAAGCTTTTTTTTCAATATCATAAGGTATGACCTCTTGACGAAATTATGTATGTAATTATTTATTTATTTACCTGCTCCAGTTACTATTGTTGGTTTTTGATTTCCTATTCCCCCTGTCAACAGTGAATAGTTATATGCCTTGTGTTCGCAACCTCTACCATATATTTTGTACTGGGTATTTCTACTCCGATTTACTTGTATATCACGACATTCATAACATATATACAAATGATCTGGTGACATAGTTTGTAATGTCCTATATGTACTGTATATACATTGTGCGTTTTCTCCATGTCTGGAGAACCTATTATATTAGTCATTTCATCTACTATAGAGTAATCCAGTATAAATAAATATGTTTAAATTAAATTACTCTGTCTCAACATATTGAGTTTGATGTATTTTAAGCACGTTTTGGTCCATATCTGTCGTAACACTGAAGGTGGCGCCACCACATTTCGGTGCGTTTTCGCCTTTTTGCCTGATTGACCTTCCTACCAAGTTTCATGAGGATTCGAAAAAAAGTCGAAAAACCAGTCTCAAATTCTTCACATTTTAATCCACAGGTGGCGCCACCAATATCAAAGTTTACAGGCCGATGGACGGACGGACAGACATGAGTGACACCATACGGTCTGCAACTTTTGGTCAGCAGAGCCAAAAATGACTACTTTTACACACACACATACACGCACGCACACACACACACACACACACACACACACACACACACAAATACAATCTGATTATAAATGTACAGTTCTTGTCATCTACTGTCATTATGCTTTTACATATGGTAACGTTTCTGTTTTAACGTATGTGTCATCTTATTTTTTACATTTAGCCTCGGCCAGATTTTTATATTTATCACCGAATAGTTCACCATGTTTTACACTTAGAGTACATTTTCACATTTGTAACCAAAATAATTTTTGAGTTTTCATAGCGTACTTTTTACATTTAAGGGTGAAACAGTCGTCAAATCCAGCCCCGTATTGTTACAAATATCAATGCACTCGATAAAGTAAAAGAGTCTCTGACAGTAGATAGCCAATGCGATCGACCTGGGGCCGTTATTCTGTAATTACGCCAGGCGTTATACAATGGAATATCCGAATCTAAATTTACAATGCAAAGCTAGGTTGGCGGTCTGCACAGACAGACGCTGTTCCACTAATGTTTACTGGCCATGGGCGAAATGTATACGGACATTGTGATGACCCTGCTACCCAGTAAACAGTACCGGCAATAAATCCTTTTACGGAAGAAAAAAATACACACACGACTGAGATTATCAGAGACTGGGGATAATGCCCAGTTTCCCTAATCACAGGTACTTTTCATGCTCTTATGAAAGACATAAGACATCATTAGGACAAAAAATTGAGGCAGTTCACCAGGATATGAAGACTGTCAATACAATGTAAGGTCAAGGTATGCTCTGTACGGACTATATCCAGAAATTATATATTTTTTTTTTGTACATTCTTTATCTAGATTTATTTATGGCTGCCTTCACTGTCAACAAAAATAATATTTCATACACCTCACAGATCTTCAGTTCCATACGGAAAAATATGATGTTGACATTTGTAGCGTGGAATGCCAATTCTGGTCTGATACCTGGTGCGTTTTGTACGCCGCATTGACCTGTGCTCATAAGGCATTATTTTGGTCCTTATGGATTGTTACCACCACTGTAGAACAGGTTATCGTATGCAGTAGATTATCATTCTCCTTGGGGACAATTGACAAAAAAAGGAATATTGCTTTTCTGCCACATAATTATCACTTGGACAAAATGTTAACATGACAATCCCCCCCCCAAAAAAAACAAACAAACAAACAAACAAAAAAAAAAAAATAAAATAAAATAAAAAACCCAACCCCCCACCCCCCCCAACCCCCACCTTTATGAACTGCTTGCCGAAATCTTATTTTGAGACCTACAGTTAAAAGGCTGTATTATAAACTTCCCTCGGCTGTACAAAATAATCATATGCCAACTGTCAATCATGAGATGCTGTGTTAAAATTGGAACTGAGTTATATTGCTGCAGAGGTCCACTAGCAAACCAACACTGATTATATAATATCAACTTCCTATGAAAATGTTAATATTTATATATGATTTAGTGCTGGGGGGGGGGGAATTTTCGTCAACGATATTTGTCAAAGTGTACTGTCTTAGATAGGGCATCGAAAACAAGGACCTGCCTTTGGAATGTTTGGGATCTATCTACAAAAGTGATTAAAGGTGGTCTTTCTGGCAGAGCCTATATTAGCAAAATATAGTGATCGAGCCCCCCTCCCCCCTCCACTGACAATACGTAATGTTGCTTCCTTATTTCACTGTGCCATACCCAGGATAAAGGGTGTATTATACAACTCAAAAAAACACCCAATTTAGATCGGTGTTATTTTAAAGGAAACAATGTTCATATTAACATGTTAGCTGTTTGGTGATATTTAAAATAGTGCATTCATAGGGAAAATTGAACTTGACTTTAGAGGAACCAGAGCCTAGAAAAAACTCATTACAATGTGTACACATTCCCTTCATATTCTGCATTGTAGTTCCATAGGCACTTTTTAGTGCTAGTGCAGACCCCACCCCCCACCCCGAACTACAACGACAAAAGGCATACCTGTGTTTAAATCACTCCTCAAAACTACTTCGGAGTTATCCAAGGTTTCCGTTACGCGACGTGCAAAATGGTTTAAAATTTCTTATTATTTCAGAGCTGACCCTGACCACCAGAAACATAGATGGTTATAGAGGACTTGCCTCCGTGCTCTCATTTGTCCATAACCATGTCTGCTGTGTATGGTGCACTAACATGTTTTTTTTTTTTTTTTTTTTTTGGTAAGTTTTATTACAACATAAATACCTTCCCTTAGTATTATGGCTTTATGGGCCTGTATTTAGTATGCTCTAGTCCCCCAGTTTTCTTCAATTTTACCTGCACATGAAAAGAAAGTGCTCTACGCATAAATGTAGATGACAACCCTAACGAAAGAACAGTAAAATACTAGGAAAGATGATTTGCTGCAGAGCAAATCAGTGTGTGTGTGTGTGTGTGTGTGTGTGTGTCTTCAAAGCATATTGGTATGACAATATACAACTATCCCATAACACAGGAGCAGAAGTTGGAATGGCATCTCTATCTATTATAGCTTTGAAGTTATTCAAGATTTAAAATTTCTAATGGTGCTATTTGGCGTAATTTAAATTAACACAACTTTTATTTTTAATTCATTAGGGGTGAAATGGTCAACAACCCCCTGTAGAAGTTGGAATGACATCTCTATGTATTATAGTCTTGAAGATATTCAAGATTGAAAATTTCAAATACTGCTAATCAGCATAATTTAAATTGCTACAACTTTTGTTTTAGATTCACTTCATGCGCAATGGTCAATATCCCCCTAGTAGAAGTTGATTCGACATCTCTATTTATAATTGTTTTGCAGATATTCAATTTTTAAAATTTCAAATGCTGCTAATTAGCATAATTTGAACATCTCCATCCCTCTGTATAAAACGGTCAAAGTCCTTGTATGGCGGTACAATCATGCCAAGTTTGGAGTTTCTGTGTATAATAGTATCTGACAAAAAGGTCGGACAAATTTGCTGGTAAAGCAGAAAGAAAGAAAGAAAGAAAGAAAGAAAGAAAGAAAGAAAGAAAAAAAGGGATTTCAGGAAAAACAGAAAAGTGTGTGTTGACACACACACTTTAAATATAAAGGAAATAGGGAACCAGATATACTATCTCATGACTGTGCGCATTCTCAGAAACAGAGGTCCACTTCACGCTTGAGCCGTAGTTCCAACAGTTTGACAGGACCTTTGCCTCATAAACAGCTGTTTTGTGATGTAGACCCCTGCCGTGAACGTGGGCTCGCTGTGCCGTGACAGAAACCTCGCCCGCTTTAAAGCAGGGGTTACAGTGAAATTGACTTCTGTTTGACGCAAGAAGTGTTGGTCATGCAGCAGCGTAACAAAAAAGGAGACGAGGCAGGACCTACAAATCGAATTCAAAGAATTCATAAAAAATATATACAGTGGAATCCCCTACTAAGACAACGTAATGGACTGAAAAATGTGGTTCGAATTGGGGAGTGGTCTTAATGGGGACATAAGTCAATTAAGGAAAAACAAAAACGGGCTTGTTAATTAGTCTAACTATAGAAATGGTCTCTTTATGGAGGTGGTCTTACTTGGAGATTCTAGTACATATATGAACATATGTATTTTTACATATGTATATATATATATATATATATATATATATATATATATATATATATATATATATTGTGTGTGTGTGTGTGTGTTTTGTTGGTGTGTAAGAGAGAGTGTGTGTGACATTCTAAATAATATTTGAGCTTTGCAAGCTAGGCCCTTGCGCGGTAAGAACTACCAGGCTGTCCCTTGTAATAGACTACGCACCCCTTCACCCTTCTGTAACATTTCATTTGACGGAGACTGGTAATAAGTATGGCGTATGGAAAGTTATAGTTAACTTCATCCCAGATAAGCTTCAATCAGTGCATTGTGTGTGAAGTTGGATGATCATTTAAAGCCTCATTTTGTGCGCGAAATGTGGATACTTCCATGCAGACAGTTACAGGCATTAGTTTGTGTGCAAGCATTAGTTGAATATTTGTATTTGAATATGGTAAATTGGCAAAATCTAGATATACTCTGGTATACTGCCAACTTGCAATGAAAAGGGCAAAACATGTGTCACGGAGATTTCTGTGGCTCTTTCTCGGCGGAAATTACCCATTTATATGTGTGCAATTGACAGTTGCATTGTGTTTGTTTGTCCTGTTGGGGATTTTTTCCTCACATTATTCAAAAGCTTTTTTCTGGCATTTCCCGCATAGGTGTCTGAGAAGAAAATTTGCACTAAGGTCTGTGTTAACTCTTTCACTGTCACCTACGACTGACGGCGAACCACTGGAGATGAGCTTCCCTGAATTATCAAATGCAGCCTATATTCCATGTTCCTTGGGAAAAGGATTTTCAGGTACCAGATGTCCATCGAACATAATGGTCCAGGTCAACAGCTTTCCTTGGCACGCTTTGGGCGCAATGCAACAAAAGTGCGCAAAGGAAAACTCTTGATTCGGTCCAAACTTGACACCGAAAGAGTTAAAAACACGTCTATTCGGTCACTTTTGGTTCTAGGTGTCATGCTTTCTTACGCCCCGTGCAACGAAATAAGGAATAAACTGGATTAGGCTTCGGATGCGCGCAGGCATATTCCGTGTTTGAAATATGAAAGACAGAATCAATGTATCCCGACTGCAATTTATTTCACTGGCAAAACACTGAATTCAAGCTTGTCCTGCTATAATCCTTTGTACAGAAAGCACTGCATCCCTGACCGAGACAGATTTACAGTATCGCTTTATGTCATAGTGCAAGTCAGCGCGCCAAGTGGCTTATCCCTGTCAAGGAAAGATAAAGCAATTGCAGTATAAATCGCTATAAAGAAATATATGGGCCTTTCCTTATGGTCAGTCAGTCACATAAAGGTTTGACCTTGCACACCATTAACTCAGAGGTATTGTGGACATTCTTGTCTGAAAATGGAAGACACACCACAGTCTGGACCCTGTTGTCGATCGACAACAGTCGACACTGGTGAACTTTGTACCATTTCGTACCAAACGGCACGCACCGATATTTGTTTCGGCATAAAGCTATTATTCTTTCTCCTCAATAGTTTGTGATCATTGTTGAAATAGAGGTCGTTTCACTACGTCCTGACGACCTCAAGGGGCTGCAAACCTTTGACATTATTCCAGTCTGCATTACATTGATGACTTAATCGCAATAGCGGATGAATACAATGAATCAAGGCATAGTTTGCCAATTTGAATTTGTACAACAGAAACACGTGCCGTTTTCATACTCACAGTAAGCGATGATTTGGTTTCGATCGAAACACAACCAGTGGCATTTAGCTTGAAATGAGACTGTGGGACAAACGTAATGGACACACGGCCTTCTCATTATCAAACAAATGGCGGATAATCAAACGAGTTAATCATGTAAACGTGTAAGAAAACAATCCGCCAATCTACCGCTGAAATGTGCGTAAAACGTTCTGTACACTGGCACAAAACCCAATCTTGGCATCTAGTATACTGATTTCGTTACACAACTGCAACTTTTTACAATTTATCTAGTAATCTTCTCCAGATTGGGCGAAAATAGCCTTGGGCTGCGCTGATAAACAAAACCAATACCCCCCAAACAAACAAACAAAAAGCAAACAAACAAACCCCAAACAAACAGAACAAAACGAAACAGAAACGTAAATAAAATAAAAAATTACCATAAGACAGATTATTATTGACCGTGGAACTCAATAATTTTACCAGAAGATAGATACCACAACTAAACTAAAGTTGTCTGCAAACTAAAAAAAGAAAAAAGAAAAAAAAAGACAAAGTTGACTGCTTACCTATCTATAATCAGTGTGTAGCTTATTGACGCAAGTAGCTGGCTTTTTGGAGACTGCCTCACTGGTCTGTTGCAAGCTCCCGATCTCTCATCGTCTTCTGCAAGCTCGAGATAATCGATCCCGGATAATAATGGCTTCCCTGCCGGAAATGTTAAGGATGATGCAAAACAAAACCACGGGATTACGTTCTTTGGTCCTTGGCACGTCGCTAACTGACCGTCCCGGGCGCAGTGTCAGCAGACGACTTTCTACTCAAGATATCCCATCATTCCTCTGGGCCAAGCGTTAAATCCCATCTGTTGGGCATATCGATCGATCTGCGTTTGATTTATCCAGTGTATCTATATTTCCTAATGAGTTACCATGCTTGAGATTTCCTTGACATTGAAATATCCAGGCCGGACGGTATGCTTAATGTCAGCGCTTGCCCATTCATTTTCTGATTATAACTCGGTGTCCATCCGTTACGCCACTCACATTAGAAACTCGCCAACTGGAATTAGCCCAGCACACTTAGTTCTTCACTCATTCTGTATAATAGTACTTGATTAAGGAAGTGACATGAATAATTGATTTCAAGGCGTCTATATTCCTTAAGTTGAATAGTCTTTCCCACCCTTAGTCGCGGTATCACGTTCAAAGTATGCGGCTAGAAGTTCTTCGAGTTATATCCGGGGAAAGACTTTTGATGTAATGCACAAACGGAAAGCATCTACTGTCTCAGACGCGATATTTTGAGCGCCAAGCTTTGTTTCTTGATGTGCATGACAAGCGGAGCCTGGAGAGGCGTCCTCAAAGAGTTGCTTGTCAATTACTGTATTTTAGCACCGGTTATGATATTTTCCTTGGCTATTATAGACAAATTAACAACTGTTTTCCCTTGTGAGAGCGTGGCTTTGTGAGCATAATACAGCACGGATCCCACAAGATAATTCGCCTTTATAGCACTTTAGCTACCGCTATGAGATATCTTTTGACGGTCTACCTGAAAGAAAACAGTGAACACTTGAAAGAAAACAGTGAACACAGCGTGACTTCGGGACAGTCAGCAATAACGAATGTTTCAGCTGAGCGCAAGACTGGCGATTAAAACTGTAAAGTGGGACAGGGAACTGCTACAGAACATGTCTTGTACAAACCTAACGAACAAATCCGGGGGCAGAGAGTTTTTCGGTGGTTACAATAAAGAGTTCTTTAAAAATGAATCTAATGGACTGACGCTGTGGGTATTGGATTGATGGCTTTGGCGCTTTATTGATAAATTGATTGATTATATCTCTGCTTTATAGCCGTCGAGGTTGGTTCCTAAATGGTCTGGTTTCGATTAACTGACTTAATTAGCCGATGAACTGCTGGCTCATCCGATTTGTGAGTGATGATCAAAAGTTAAGTGATGATGAGTGACTTTTTATCGGTGCAGTAATTGATGTATAAATTGCCGATGTGGATTTGCATTAGAAAATGTTCCAGTCGACGTACGTACAGCCATGTATCACATGGGCGGTCCATGTGTTTTCATATTATAGCTGATTATAACTGTTATTTTTTAGGTATAGATTAACTTGATTGAGTAACCTTCATTGATGAAACAAAACACCTCCATCAGGTTCATAACAGAGTCAAATTCAAACTTTGGACCCTGGGAGATATTGGCCTCAAACCAGAGCATTTGGGCATTCATGAGGCGTTTATACGTGGCGACAAGTGATCTGAAAGTCAGTCTTGAACCAGTCCGCCACGTTCACATCGTCGATATTCTATCATTGTCTTCATATGTAATATGCAGCCAGAGCACAGAGTTGCGTAACTAGGTGGAACTAAATCACACAAACACGCCAACGCTACTTTAAACGTGCGGGACATAAGCGGCTCCTAATTTTGCCTACCTCTCCAGTGCGGGAGGTAACAATACTCATCCAATTTTGTACTTCATCCACCTTTCAGCTGGCACCAGATTCTGCTTTATTAAAACTCGTGGCGCAGATTTTGTGATCACATTTTCGTATGTCCCTAATTCTGATTATTATCTGTACTAATTTCATAATAAAATTGGTTACAATGTGTATGAATTATGTTCTCTACAGCTCTTTGATTCAAAAAAGAGCACAGTTATGTACTTATTTTGCGAACCAGGAAACTAAACTGTTGAAATTCTGTGGCGAAAAAGGTACCGATGCATGTTAATACATGCTTATTATAGCACAGGTCAGCTGTCAAAAAGTGCTGACAGTTGCAATAGGAAAGAATACAGCTATAATTATATTCAAAGTGTAAGAATTGTCTGTTATGTCCCTAAGCTGGATGACAGGAGATACAGCTACTGACCCACTATCATGCACTAAAAGATAAACTAGGCACCGGGTTTTAATTACCATATACTGATGGCGGTTTGCCTGCAAAACAAGTCTTCTGCTGTCATATCTGGTGCATTTCTCAGCAACAACATAAAAAGTTGATTCTCTTAGCAGCCAAGCCGGCGGTATATGTTAAGAAACGCTGACGCTCCTATGGAAAAAAAATACTAAAGCGTGCCTCAATCATAACTTAAGCTGGAAACCTCTACTTCTCGAAGGAACTGAAATGAACCCTTACCTAATCAATGAATTCAAATTAGCATTGCATCAGAGACAGGGTATCCTATTCTCAGATGTCATTTGAAATCAGACTATAGGCGTACCCAAGTAACAGTTTGAAACTTTAATTTGTGTACGCATTCTTAATTGAGCTTTGCGGCATCAAAGGGCCCTGCAGTGTTTCATGGATACATCAGCAGAGTAAAGCATATGCACATACCATGCCAAAAGCAAGCCTACAGTTAGAAAAAAAATCACCAATCTCTGATGCAAATTGGAAAATTGGAAATATTCCGTATTTTTAATCGCGGCTGGGGGCATGATATTCATCCAATAGCATTGGAATCTCAAATAAAAAAGCCCATCAACAACGATCAATGCAAATCAATATGTTTATGTACGCCAGCATGTCAGTGAAAAAATCCCCATAACTAAGTTGAAAAGCACAATAAGATAATATGCTGTTATTAAAAAATTCTAGGAACAGAGGTCATAAGGACATAAGAATACATTGACTTGATTCGTAATTCTGCAAAGTGTTAATATGCTAAGATATTTCAATAATTTTCGAACCGTAAAAGGTATTGCATTTAAACATAGCTCAATTCAAAGTTTTCCTTTTAAACACCAGAAAAGCACGATAATAATATTCTGTCTATATAAATTTTTGAGGGGGTGGTACATATTCAATTATAAGCCTTGCTTACACAGACACAGACACAGACACACACAGATCTATCTATCTATCTATCTATCTATCTATCTATCTATCTATCTATCTATCTATCTATCTATCTATCTATCTATCTATCTATCTATCTATCTATCTATCTATCTATCTATCTATCTATCTATCTATCTATCTATCTATCTATCTGTCTATCCATATATCTATCTATCTATCTGTCTATATTAGACCTAGGTTAGAATGAAGTAAATACTGTATCCTATTTTTCATTTTCCACAATTTAGCGTTTGGAATTACAGTGGTGCTTTTAAGAAAATTACATCTGATCTTTTAATGCCCAGTGAAAACATCATTAGATAGAGATTAAACCTGTGTTTGGTACAAAAAAATTCATTTCAATCGAATTTAAGATGAAATTCAAGACGAAAAGTTTGCCGTGTAAAATCACACTGGATTTCTGTTAATTGACGATTCCATATTTGTACTTGTTCTTTCTGATAAATAACGTGACATTCTTTTAAAGTTTCGTTTGACATGATATTTACATTGTGTTACTTGTTGTAGATGACAATAAATGAGTCAGTTTATTCCTTCTGAAACACACTTTTACGGCGTTAGAGCATCAGAAGACAATGTCAGTGCATTTGCTATTCTTACCGTCGTTGAAGGTGTAAATCGGCTTCACCGTACAAGGAATGTATGTCGACAAAAACAGTCATAGTGAGCCAAAACGACACCCTGTGCGGAAATTCAGATGCAACAATATCGTGACATGTCTCAAAATATGACGTGGTGATTACCACTTTGTATCCCACCTGACTTATGTCTCATTAGGAAAGGCAATAAAACTGCAGATTGTGCTCTTGCGCAGTGTCTGAGACGTTAGGGAAATATTTGGTTTCTACTTGATGTATATCGATTAAATTGCCTCTCAGAAGCTAGTGCTACCTACTCTCCAAAGTTAAACTAAAAGAGAGAACTACAATTTCTGTGTAAAAATTACCATATTTGAGATACACCGGAAGGGTTTAAAAGTAAAAAGAGTTGATCAATAAGTTTAAAATCTTTAAAAGATACGTTAATGGCCGAAAATTAATGGAATCATTAGTGTAAAGATATGAGAACGCCGAAAGACTTTCACAAACAGATTAATGCAGTGGTTATCTTGCATTGTGACCGGGTACTGCATATTTCAGTTGTTCTCAACATATCATCCACCAAGGCAGATTTGCAGTGATGATGTAAGTGGTAACAGTCACTGATTTCCATGATTATGAAATTGTCAAAGACACAGCATACATGAAATGCCAATAATGTTTTAAGCTAGAGCTATTGATATGTTCTAAGCTGCAACAAAACAAACATTTTCGTCAGCGCTGTCCCTGAGACTCACAATCAGCACATGTGAACCCTATGTGACCTTTGAAGTGTCTTTTAAATTATGCCATACAGACGAAACTAGAGCATAGGATCTGCTATAACGAATTGGAAATGCCGCATTAGAACATGTCTAGCATTATGGGTTTAAATTTCCACGTTGGCGTAATTTTTTTTTTTTTACTATTATACACACATTAAAATCTTAATGATTCAATATCGTGTAGACATTAAAATTCAATGGTAATTTATCCTGCGTATTTGTAAATCAATTATGCTAATGAATGTCATCACTATTAGGGATGGCATTCAACTCAAAATATGAGTTTTCTTATGTATTTTAGATGATCTACTTTGCCGAATTGTCTGCTTCTACAATATTGCCGAGTTCTAATTCTACAAGAGTTCCTGATTTTTCTGTGCGCCCACGTTCGAAAAAATGCATGTTCAGTTTCCTCATGACAAGAGCCATATAGTAGAGCGCCGAGCATTTTAATTCATACAGATACAACTCGATGTTTAATTTAAAAGGTGATACAAAAATAGGAAATTAACAGGCAGCCAATAGACTAATGAAGTTATCGTTTTAGTACAGTCATCTGCATTGTTATTTAACTTAAGAAGCCTTGTCAATTTCAACATATTTCGAGATTTAATTTGAAAATCATTAGGGATTTGCCAATCATCTTCAAAAAATGCCTTTCATGTTGCCGGTGCCAGTCATACTCACATATAATCCCATGTTTGAATTTCTATTTCCTTTACCCCTATACACACACCTGGTGCACAATTGCTGCAATTTAGGCAAATATGATAGCACAGCAATTGAGCGTCAGGTCTAATAAAACATGTTTACGAGGACGGCATTTTTCTTAAAATTTACTAAAAATATGTCACGTGTAAGAGAGACCACCAGCTCAGCAAAACAGTTTTTGGCTTTTATGGTATCATAAATGTTGTGACAAAATATGCGTTTTTTCCTTTCTTTGTTTTCCTTCACAATAATCATGAGGATCTGTTGGGGGTGGTACTTAGTATTAAAAAAGGAACCATGTGTCCAATTATGCTGATGCACGCGTCAATGAATATTGTTCCCTTTGTACTTTTCCTGAAATATGTTGATCCTCCGAGCCACAATAACATAACATATGCCAAAAAACATCCTGCTCAAAATAGTTAAAACAACGGCAATAAAGGTAAAAGAATTTGTTAAAACATGGCAAAAATGCCAGGATGAGATAAATTAATAATACAAGTAAGCTTTTCCGCCTTACGCTCGTACATGCAAAGCTGACATTGGTGTCGTATGGTACAGACATTGAACACGATCCTCGGATCTGCTAGGCCATTCTTCGTATTGAAAAGTATGTTATCTACCGACAATTCTTGGGTGGATACGGGCAGTGGCGTAGCACCCAACGATGAATATCGCACAAATAATCTGTTGAAAAGAGATCCAAAAACACAGCGGATCATTGCAGGGTTTCAATACCATGAGGCTGTAGACACGTTTGAAGAAGAGTGAAAAATGTCTCGTTATCTTGTTGAAATAGGCTTTGACTCCCAACGGAATCAGTATACGGGACCAAATAAGGTCTGAAGATTTCATCGTGGTATGGCATGCCTGCTATTCCTTAGCTCCTGCGCATCTAAAAAATCAGCGTTACCACCGAAAAAAAAAATTGCTCGAAACGAGACAAAACCAGGCCAGGCGTTATGTGTCTAGAATTGTTCAAAATTGACCACAACCTAAGACCATCGAATGTCTCTCATGACATGCAGTGTCTCCAGACATGTGAAAACACGTGCCAGAAGTGTGTGCAAGATATCAGGTAAAAATTAACGGAATGAGATAATGAGGTTATTGACCTAGATGCTTTTTTTGCAAACAACATGCGATCATAATTCATCCCTCTGCAGATAAAAGGTACAAAATAAAATGGGTTTTAACCTAATTTATATATATATATGTTTCATGATTTAATTCGAAATTAATAATGTTATGTATAGAACACTGACTATGTAAAGTAAATTGCTGTCCATATGATATTTAAGCGGATACTCTATTTAAATTCAGAAATCCTGTGGCAAACTCCTTATCGGACTCAGCACTCTTATAGTGTGGATACAGGGACAGGAAACCTTGAACTGAATCTTGATTCTTGGTACAAAAAGCCGACATCAGAGTAAGACGTTTGCGAAGAACTTGGAAATTTATGTTTCAGAAAAAATAATGATCAGAATTCTTTTATGAGATTTGATGCATCGGGTAATTCAAGTCATCTATTCCATCCATTCGTGTTCGCGATAGCTGTATACAAGATTGATTATAAAACATCCGTATACTTAATCACGATTCTTGTTTCCGTTCGTTTGAACAAGAATTGATAATGACTCATAATACCACAACTGAACTTTTTAATTGTCTAGAATTGTGTGTGCCTCTAACTACTTTGAAACTATGCACCTGATACGCACAACAACGCCTCGCTTGCGGACTCGTCACGTGACTATACACCATTTTAGAGAGTGAGCATGTTGTTCATACGACAGCCTAATTTGAACGTTTTCTCTCTGCGATCTTGTTACAACCACAAGGTTCCTCTCCTTCCACAACTGGTTACGAACCAGTTATCTTATAAGACCATCATCAGACATGAAACACCCCAACACCAAGAACATGGATTCAACATATAGCAAATGAACCGAGTGTTCACCATACGTTATTACAGGATAATCATCAACTTAAAAATAGACAGACAAACAGATAAATAGATAGACAGACAGACAGACAGACAGATAGATAAATAGATAAATAAATAGATAGATAGATAGATAGATAGATAGATATATAAACAGATAGATAGATCGATAAGTGCATCTATGTGTACCGATGTGAGGTTTAAACACCTTTTATTATTATGTAATAGTCTGTAAAATGATGACACCACTTCAATAGAATGGGCGAGGCACCTTTGTTGTTCTTAACTGTGATTTCTAGTCCATACATGTCATACTACATATTCAACGTGTAGGTCCGAAAAGCCCCAGCTATGACTAGATACCTCAGAGTATGATATAGACTTTGAAAGTGATACTGTGGATTCTATGACCGATGTTGCATATCATGACCGAAGCGCTGATATCCGACGGAGGTCATGCAATCCGCACAATCACTACATGGGGAGTATTGAAGTCTATTCTATCATAGTTAGACTTAATTAACTCTAATAAAACCTCATATGCAGCACTTTTCGCATAGTGCACAGGTCTACCAGCCACCTTGCTGATCTCCGCTCTGAATTTCAGTGTTTGTAAGTTATCGCAAACAAAGGGTTCCATTGATTCTCTTAAACTTAGAGCATCACACACACACACACACACACACACACACACACACACACACACACACACACACACACACAATGTTGAATTATAAGTAAAGCCTGTGTTTAACTTAAACATTACAGTTAGGATCGATTAGGAATGACAAACTGCGGAAACGGTAGGTCAACTATTTCAAATGGAAATTCGCCATTCTGTCAACAGATGGAGTTGCATGTATGTAAACAAAGCGCTCCGGCCTTCCTCGAAAAATGTAAACACCCCAAACTATTTATTTCAAATTTAAAGCACTGAAACACAAACTTATAATTTCTTTCAGACAGTTAAATGTTATTCACGTTCATGAAAAAAAAATCCATTATAAATTGCTTGATGGAGCCGTGCTTAGTGCTGATACTAATACTGGTCAAAGATTAAAATGCAGCCATCTGATTGGCTGTTGCCCGCTGCCCATGATAGAATTTGATATTACAGACAGAAGTTACGTGAACGTTGCACCGTCAGTTACATTAATGAAAAAAACATTATAGAGGAAAGGGATTAAAAATGTGAATGATGTAGATAGCTGATAGATGAAGCGCGCTCAAATTTCTTGTTCCGTCCCTGGGTCTGCCGGGTTTTCGTGATCTTAAAATTAACAACAACAAAAAAAAAGAGGGGGGGGGGGGGGCGGGTTGACGGTGAGCTTCGTCAGCTTGGCTTCAAATGGCAAGGATACAAAATACACTTAAAATAAATTTTCCCCAAAACTTAACAGTTAAACCCCCCAAAAAACCCCACAACCCCGCGCCACCCCCACCCCCAAAAAACAAACATACAAAAATAAATCGTCAATCAAAATGAAGATCTAGATTCTTTAGCTTTTTAATTACACTGCAGCAAAATTAGATAATTTCCTTCAAGAGGAGGATTGTCTTTAAAAATAAAACGTGTTATCACTAATATGTTATTGTTTACCATGACGAGACGAAAGTAAACTCCTTAAAAGTGCGACTTCGATCATGAAGTTTGTAGTTTTCGTACCCTTTTTTGTCCGAAAAAGTAAACATCCACAGCCGTCACTAGGAATCTGCTCCCGCACGTCAAAAGATACAGCGAATGTATTTGCACAAGTGAAGCTTGTCATTATTCTATTATCAAAGGAACTTTGCTGATCATGTCAGCGAATTGCCCCCTGAGAGACACAGAAGTAAGAAAGTGAGGCCGTAACAGCATAGGAAAGGCTGTGTAGCTGAGGCGCAAGTGTAATTAGTCAGAAGAACCTGTGTGTAACATCGGAATTGTCGTGACCAATAAGACACCCTGCAAAAGTGCTGCCTATAAATTGTAGCACGTAGCTTTAGCGTCCGATGTATTTACAGGTTTGTGGTTATCATGGCTAATTATCTCCCAAAATCTTTTATTTACGTTGTCTTTCTTCGTGCAAAAAGGAAATTTTCTTACTAGTCCGGAAGTGCAAAGGCCAAGTGGAAACGACACGGTGTCAGTTTGTCCTGTTGTTTTACTTTTAACAAAACGTTTGTTAACAATTCATTTAGGAAAGCCTCTAAGTGCATATCAACAAACAAGATATATTTTGAAGCTAAATGGGCCCGCCAACAGCATTATTTCTTGGCCTGCTTAGAGCACACTATACTCTAAAGGCATCCAGATAGACTGCAAGATAACATGAAAGCATTGGACCTATTTAAACAGAACTACGGGTGGGATATTGCTACAACCCTGTGGTTTATTTTTCATCAAACTCCGTGTGTATTTTAATTTACATACCTAAGCATTTATTGTATCTGAAATTATTTTCTTTCTGTTTCATCTAGGGTGCTAGCCAAAGAAACAAACTATTCTAACATCCGTCCCTTAAAATACGTCCAAAAATGGCCATCTTGATAATCACTATTGGTCAGCATGGCTATTTGCACTTACCAGTTCTGTCAGTTGGTTTTAAGACCCTATATCTTACATTAAAAATACAAAAAGAGCATAAATGGAAAATAAATGTCTTTTATCAATAACTAATCTTCAACGAGAATTCAAAATGAACATTAGCCCAATATACACTTAAACAACTGAATATGATACACTAGATCTGACACTGTCTGAATGCGTAATTTGGATGTGGTAGTTGAAAGCTGCTTACTTGGGTCCGAACACAAAACTCATGACATTGTTTTTGGCCAAATAATATTATATGCATAAAAGTTATTTCCAGATAAATGACATAGTAGGAGAGACTCTCGTTAAGATGATAATGTGTACTTCACATGAGAGCATCCCCATTTATATTGCAAATAGTTGCTTAAACAGACAGCTGGTATCAGTATTATGATTATTCAAAATATTATTGTTTTACCATAGTTATAAACCTACAGTATGCCGTCAATTTAAGCAGAATATAAAATAAATTGACAGACGAAAGCAAATATAAGCCTAAAGAGTCTGATGTTTTGAGCAAATATGACAATTTGGGGTGGAATAATCTTCTTCGTAACATCTTATCAAATGCTTCTTAACGTATCTTATGAAACCTTTCTGAAAGTGTGTGTGTGTGTGTGTGCAATATTTCATGTGAACGGGGACATATGTACTCTACCTGGTATGTCAAACCAATTAAGTTTCAAGGGGACTCTGACGATTAACCAAGAGTGCTGCGTTGATACAATATTTAAGAGAGTGTCATTACACACAATATATTTCATGATCATTTGCAGGGTAAGTAAATCAACTTATCACTGATTGGTGGAAACAGATAGATGGGTCTTTTTAGCTAATAATACATTTTTGCGCATAATACATTTTCTTGTTGTCTATGATGAAACTGAAACTAAAGTCTGGCAGAATACTTAATTAAACATCGGACTCAATAACAAATAATTTCCTACAAAAATCCCTACCAGCACTTGGACCGCTCGAAACATGCACTTGGAGTTAAGTCTACATGAAGTAATGTAGATTAATGGTTGCATTGACCTCAATGCGTGACCCTTGACGTGCCTAAGCTTATCTCTTTTTATGCACACAAATTGGTATGAACATCTTCGAGCAAAAGAAATATTTTCCGGACCTTGAAGCAAGGATGGCGTAATTTAGTTTGATATTTTAGCAACCAAATTAACCAGGTATAGGCACAAAAATATATTGCATCTCATGTACAATGTCTACGTCTGACCCACGGATGCACAATATAACCAATCATGAATAGCTGTAAAGTGTCACATTGTTACGTCAACTTTGCGAAGCCACGCCAGCTACCACATTTGTAGACACGTTTGGAAGCCATGAAAAATTAGAGTCACATATGAAGAATACCTTTTTTGCTCCACAACGATGTTTATCACAAAAGAAGTTCATTTAAAAATTACCATATTTATATATGGGTTCATGTGGCTGATGATCAAAGTAGTGCGTCTAATATTGATTGCCGTGGATGGGGCATCCATGTCAAATGATTGATACATGTACCAGCCCTTGTTTCGTTCTCCTCGGTGATATCCGTTGTTCTGCACTTGGTGTAACATAATTTTTTCTGAAAAATTGGTGCTGAAAGATACACGGAAAACATTGAAAGGAGCCTGGCAGAGCAACTAACTAATCCAGCCCTGGCCTCAATAATAGTTATGCTCTCATAATCCAAGATTCAAATTCTTGACACAAAACGACCTTTACTCAATCGCCAATATTTGAAGGGGGTAAGGGGGGGGGGAAGTTCAGTACGCTGGTACAGGTAATTATTTTTCTAGAGTACGTAGTGCGAAAAATAATAATCTTTCAAAATTTTGGATAGTACAAAGTACGTAAAATAAGAGGGCTCCCAGTACGCCAGTACGGTAAATAAAAAGCCTCAGTACGCCAGTACGGGAAACCCTTTACCCACCTTCATGTTTCTGTGGTTCCGGCCAAGATACAAAATAGGCCAGAAAGGTACTTCAGCATGCCTCGTTGCATTGCTGCACCCTAAAATCGGGGGGGGGGGGGGGTTGTTGCCTCATACACCAACTTAGCCATGTTAACACTTAAAGTGTTAACAGACACAAGGAAGGCAGCTATTTTGTACCATCCGGCGTGTATGGCTTTACAATAAATTTGCAGTAAGTAATCCTAGATTAGCGACTCATCGGAATTTAAGTGCGATCATTTTTTGCTCCAGTACACCTACGGTAGGTAGTTGTATTTAATTTTGGGACAGTACAAATGATATAGCATTTGTATTTTCTGGTGGGTCTATCGATCTTGGCAAATCTATCGGGCTGCATCATCATGGTTCGCCAGGGATACATATGTGGGGATTTGGTGATACTCCCATTGGTGATGACATTATTTGGTAACTTGATTTAGGTTTTCAAGGAAACACAAACCATTTACCGACTGAGAAAGATGAGATTGCCAACCAGAATGTCCTTTCGTCACATTTTATAAACACGCCCGTCGTGCATCATACAGACTGCAATGGACCAAGAGTCTTCTCAAATGGAAGCCTCGCTATTTTTGCACCAAGTGTAAACTACACAGCAATATTTCGACGTATGCTCAGAACACTTGCATGGCAATGTAAAGTTACGGTAACTTTATAACCCGAAGTGCCTCTGTGTTTTGGCACCTGAAACCGTACATGTGACCATCGAAGAAGATGCCTCAACTTATGGAAGCCAAAGGGTATATATAGGAGCAAGACTATAATTGTATATCGCGATAACACGAGATTGTTATTTCCACACGCGCCATACTTATGATTTTCTCAAGACAAACACTGGTGCAAACGAGATTCTTTGAACCGATGCAAAGTTAAGGCTGCCAAAAAAAAAAAAAAAAAAACTGACAGAAAGTATTTCAGGCTTTGAAAAAAGTCCTTAAATCATGTCCACATATGCGACCTCAGGTCTTGGCAACCATTTGCTGAATTGAACACGAAGTAAAGTAATGCTACCAAGGGAAGAAGAAATTCTTAGTTTGTCGGTTAATGAGAGGTATGTGGGTACCGTTTTGTGGAGAGGCCAGGGAAAAAAATACTGCGCAATGATAACACGGAATCTCTATTTGTCATGAGGACGAATGCCCGTGTGTTCTTGCCCAGATGCCCCTATCCGACACAGATGACACTCGTTCATGCCATGTCCAAGCTCAGATATAATATATCCGTGTGTTGTATTATGTTGTGTGCCCAAGCTGAGGTTAATTGATATTTTTCTATCGACTAGAGGAATAGGTTATCTTTATACTGAAAGCATGTAATACAAGATCGCTGTGCGAGCTTCCCTGCGCTGAAATAATATTTAAGTTGACTTCGACTTTAGGAAACGTATTACCTTTCCAATTTGTGGTGCATACCTTAATTTTCTTCTGTCACTTGTTAATATGGCGGAGCTTACAAGAAATGGCAACACAAGATTGTAATGCAATTTAGCCGAAAGGATGTCTGTTTTGTTATTCTAACGGTGTGTTGCAGGAGAAAATATGAGCTTTCGCCTCTAGTTAAGGATTGATTTCAGCTTAATCCCAAATGCCTGTAGATGGCAACTAAATGCATGTGGGCTTAGTTGGCATGCTGCAGCAGATATAATTTCATCCTATCTCTACTGAACTGTTTTATATTTTACCTTTGTCTTGCCAAGCCACTGATCTTCTGTGACATTCTGAAGCATGGCTCTGTTGCATAATAAATGAGTGCCCTGATACAAACATCAGATTGCATACCAAAGTAAGAATGCTTAATTAGACTTACGCCCAATTGTGTATGGGCAAAATGCTCTCACTAAAACCTGTTTTGTTTTTGTTCTTTCTCATGATTCATTGAAGATTGAATGTGTTAAACTTGACCGGGTCAGTCCAATTTCAACACCGCCATTCTTTATGTATAGGATCTTAAGCTTGGTGGGACAAGATTCCTTAGAAATAAATGGAAAGAGACCAGGAACCTGGATGGAATGATATCTCATCTACACTTCCAATTATATATCAGCATTCCGAACCTTATGGGAATATTTTAGCGCAAAGTACGGTCGATTATACGGAAACGCGTCTTTTTCTTTCAGTCACAGTGCATGGCTGTAGGCGTAGAGGTGTCGCGCGAAGCACCAAAGGAACTACTACGTTCATCAGGGGTCGTCGGCCTGTCAAAGAAATATACTTGACAAAGCCTGACTTGGGATCCGTGGCCAAAGGGCGTAAAGCATCCGTACAAGCAATAGCGTGTCTTACCTGCGCTTTCCCTCTTAATGGCATGCAATAAAAAGGATTCTCCAGTGTAGCTGAAAGATAAATAGCCTTATAATCATCTTAGAGTGACATGTCTCATTTTATTTCTTACCTAGATGAGTGTGACTAAATTGTCAGGATTAGAGTTGATTTCTGAAAGATTTTAGGCTCAGAAGACTTCTGTTCCTTACTTAATCTGGTTTGGTCCTTAATCCATGTATTATGGCAAAAAGTATCTGTTTTTAACAGACACGGCTCCTGACTGTTTGCTACGCAACGTACAAGACTGTGTTTGTGGGTGGAATTTTAAACCATGATACTAGCATTGTTATGCGGCTGAAACAGAAAACAGTGTACATCAGAAGAACATCAATTGTGGGCTTTTTGTGTATTTTTATTAACATTTATAGCTGCGACATAAAAGTGGCAACGGAAAGATATTTTATCTGTCAATTGCGCCACTTCAAGGGTGCTCTACGCCTTGGGTGCTTACACCATTAAGGGCGAATTTACACACATAATGTACAATATATATATATATATATATATATATATATATATATATATATATATATATATATATATATATATATATACATATATATATTATCTATCTATCTATCTATCTATCTATCTATCTATCTATATATTATATATATATATATGTATATATATATATATATATATATATATATATATATATATATATATATATATATATATATATATATATATATATATATATATATATATGTATATGTATATATATGCAGGAAACATTTGCTTGCGTTCAATCCATAGTATGCGTTAGTGTCATTAATGTACATATAGCTCAAAGCTTATTTCGCATTAGTAAGTAGAAAAAAAAAAGATGCAAATACATCGGACGAGTGTCACAGAACTAATTACGCTTGGATATGAATGATACTAGTACTTGGAATTTTAAATAGTTTTTACGACTTTGACTTGAAATAAATATTGGAGTCTATACACACTATTTATTGATATATTCGATGTATTCGTGTTTAGCGTTAAGATATTTGGACTACAAACCAAGGATTTAATATTTCTCCACACAAGCCTAGGTTTATGTTATTAAGATACTATCTTAATGACCTTATTCACAATTCTATAAATATGTTTACCTTTAAAGTAACGCAACTTCTATTCACTCTCGTAAATAGGTAAAAAAAATACTAAAAAAGTGAGGTTTAAAACCAGCTGAAAACCAGTGCTTTACAAACGATGATTGTTTTTCGCGAAATGAAAAAAAAAAAAACAAAAAAAAAAAAACAAAAAAAACAAAAAACAAAAAAAACAAAAAACAAAAAAAAAAAAAGAAACCATATATATATATATATATATATATATATATATATATATATATATATATATATATATATATATATATATATATATATATATATATATATATATATATATATATTTGCTAAATGATTTTGTGTGTGTGTGTTTTGGGGATAATGCAAATGCCCAAAAGTGACGTCAAAAGTCGTTTCAGGAAGGGTAAGACATAGCTGTCACGCTGTTCCGGAGCTTGCATGTTAATTCCTTTCACAAATCTGAGCAATTTGTTGTAATGACCCTAAGTGTAGCTCATCAACACAACTACAATACCCTGCGAGGTTGTGAAAGCAAGGCAATGCAAGCCGAACAGACAGAGAAAGGCGTTTATCCATTGCAACCTATATTGACCCAGCACTAACCCTTTTTAAATCAACATGCTACCATATTAGCCATAAGCCTTACCTTTTCATGTTGATTTTTAGCTTGCTTCATTATATGCATTGTGAATATGTTTTTTTTTTTTCAAATTGGACCCCTTTAACAAAGAGAGTCAAGATACACAAGTACAAAACCTACTTTAAACTGATAATGAAGAAAGGAATAATCTAGCATTACTTGTATGTCCGGCATGAATCGGCTAACGCCGGGCTCGTCAAAAACCTGCGTATACGGCTTCGAATGTAGATTACCTGTGCCATCTATGCTACATTTGTCTAATAAATGCGAGTAGTACCTGAAGAACAAAGACCACAAAATATAACCATGCCCCATTTAAATGGCGCAGATGGCTTGATACAACTGTATGGAGAAAGCAAAAACGAAGCTATTTTAATTACTGTAAGTTAAGGGAAAACATTTCCTACATTTCAATTATTAAAATCTGCACGAGTAGTATTTAAACGACATAGACGTGATTTTTCTTCGGCAATTGATGTCATTGTTCTCAGGCCATGTGTATTAACTCATTCCATACCAGTCCCTGATATTTACGTATGTTTACCTAGATTTAAGACGACAACTGCATATTTAAATACTTCATGAAAAGAGCTTTCGTCCAAGTACCAACATGCTTATAGTCTTAAGTCAGTGGTTCTGGCACTGCCTGTTAAGTCATGCTGCAAATGCCGCAAGGGCAGCTGCAGCATAACTTGCCAGGCAGTACTAGAACCACTGACCCAGGCCTGTGACCACAGTATGGAATGAGTTAATGTTAATAAGGATTAATAGAATATCCATGTGGCTGTGTTCTTCTATTTCTTCTTGCCGTCTCATTCCATTCATACTCCTGAAAGATAGGTAATTAGATAATCATGCAAAAGCCCCCCCCCCCCCCTTTTCAGGATTATAATGGAGTCCATACCCCAAAACGATGGATGTCCGATATATAGACACTGCAAAATTGCCTTTAAATTTACGTATGTCTGAAGGAGAATTATTGGGGTCTCAGGACCCGGCAAACATAGATCATCGTACTCCATGATGAAAAGATGTTCGAACTCAGACTGATTATAGATACATGAAATATACACACGTACATGTAGTATATACATATCAAGGAGAAAAGAGCAAATATTATAAATTAAATAAATTGAGCGACTTAATGCTAACATTGATGTTGGTCTAATGCATTAATGTAATTGAGGGATTATGAATTTAACGCGGTCCCACAAATTGATAGGCAGGCTGCTTCAAAAGAAATGAATACATCTGACATCACAGACAGAAATGTATTTTATAACATCGAAACCCAAAACTGAAAATACCATCTGCGTTGAGCTTTTCCAGCTACCACTAAATTACTGTATTGTGTCTATAAATAGGGTATTACTGTGACTTATGAACCCTCCACGCTGGGACGCTGGGATCGTGCCATTTGACTTGATTGCATCCTGAGATCTGATGTTATGAAAAATAAACTCCACAAGGGGAAATTTTTGCTATAGGAAGTCGTATTTGCTAACATCTTTAACATGGTGAAAAAGATACGGTACCCAGTTTTAGATGGAGATAGCCTGATGTCTTGATCGTTAATGATAGGCATAAAATAATTGCAAAAACACTATCTTGGCCATTGATCCTTAAGCCTTGGAACCTAAACGGTCACTTGTCAATGAGATGGGATTTGCACGATGAAACTTCCCTGCTTGGTGCATGATAATTGCATTCACCATCATTTATGCACAACAGACCCCTCCAACATTCTACGACACAAAGCTGAGCAACTGGGGAACAAAGGCGTCAGTGGCATGGACTATTAACAAAGGGCTGTCATTCAGAATCAACATCGGCGTGTATCTGATATACTTTCCCCCAAAAAACATCATTGTATGGAATTTCACTCCGTTCGATAATTTTCGCTTTGTATAATTTGTTATGACCTTTTTCTCGCCCCAGTCCCTCTTGTTTGGTACCTAAGATATATTTATCATCAACACTCAACATTTTCTCCAACTAGTACCCCGGAGATGTGTGGTCTGTTAACTTATTTTCCAACACAAGCACTCGAACTTGTTTCATTTCCCAAAGTCATGAATGAGTTACAAATCATGGAAAACTAATTTGTTGTTCGTGTCGCGCTTACTCTCAGGTGATTCGGAACAAAGAGGGTTTTTTCTTGTACCTTCACAGTTAATATGCAGTAAAGTGTATGAGAAAAACCTCACAATCTATACATGTAGAGAGAACGACAAATGCCCCTAGGTGCTCCCCTGAACAGATAATAAGCATCACTAGGTCAGACAGGTGGAAGCCCGGTGTACTTGAGAAAGATATCTAATACCATGAATACTGGAAAGACGTTATCGCAAGACTTGTGTGAAAGTGGCATTAAGAGCCTGCCACTATAAGTGGTGTAACCTGAACGAAGGACTTACACACTGGGGATATAAGTTGCTTCCCCAAATAGCTTGGCTACCATTATTGATACTCCATTAGCTTTATATTTCAAGTGTAAGCTAGTTATTTCTCATCATACAAAAAAGCACAGGAGATTATAATGTGCAAAGTGGGTGGGTTGATTTTGATCCGTGGGGATAGGGCCATCATTATGATCGCATATTACAAAACAGTATAGATTTTATTTTGCTACTCTGTTACGGTTGGATCTTAAGTAATATTTTCCTTGTTAAGATTCACAATGTACGTCCTTGCCAAATGCAGTAAAAACTTTTGGTGATACGAAAAGTGACCCATTTAACAAAATAGTAAATCGAATATGCTGCGTTAATTTTTAAACCCAGTGTTTTTTATTATGAATTAGTATTTTTAATGTGGTATTCGGCTCACCGAAAGCTTGTCTGTATCGTACGATGTTTGGGCCTTGTGGACTTTGAATACTGCATTCGTCACGGATAAAAACTTAAACTGTCTAAAAAATCTTCGGACAGCGCAGGGACCGAGAATTGGTAACAAATGTATTGTTTAGCGGGGTCGTAAAATGTTATGGGTTTTATCTAGAAATTAGTAACTGTGTTCCTTCATATTTCTCGTCTCTTCCGTGCCAGGTGAGTGACTGTTTCCGTTTGTTTGTGCGTGTAAATGAATCTATCTTCTTTTACTTTTCCATCTGTGGCGTATAAATGTAGGTGTGTTCTCAGATGTGAAGACATTGGGTGATAGGTTGCATATGTTATGCTACCATCGTTGGAATAAACTATGACAGCTATTTTCCACTTTCTTGTATTTAAGTTATAAATGTCCTGTTCCTTTTTTTCAGACCTCCACAGCAACCTGAAGCCAAGCGACTAAATTCCCCAATGAAAGAAAAGATAGAAAACAGGACCGTGACATAGTGGTCCTAGACCGGGTTAAGCACACGTTAACTTCACCAAATGTAAGAGGCACAAGTTTCAATGTTCACGGACGTTATTGAAAATCTGGACATTCACTGATAATATATATATATATATATATAAATTCACGGCAACACTTTTAGTAGGTATCCAACGCTGATCAAATGAGGTAGATTATGTAAAATTGAATAGTATTTGAGCTGAACTACCCTAGAAGTTAACATGATCACATTAAAAGTACATACAAAAACGGGCGTTCTGCATGACAATTTGCTTTTATATATGGGCTCCGTTGTTATTCCTTCCAAAACGATCATCTTATAGCTAGAATATGTTTAATCCTTCTTCGTAACAAGCTCCTTATCTTGGGAATTTTGGTGGCACCCATTAAATTCCACAGAACGTTTGGCGTAATGCTGCTTCCACCTTTAAAACAAAGTATACTTTACTATGTGTGCACTCCATTAAGCGGGGGCATTGTGTTTTTGGGTTGTGGGGGGGGGGGGGGCATACTCAACATCAGGGTGTGTTTGTGTGCCTCAGACATTTTTATAAAATATCAAATGTTACCCCTTTTTAATCCAGTAATGTGTTGAAAGGAGTGCTGCATTGGTGCATCCTGGTGCATTTTGGAGACCAACATTCCCATTTTAAACAAGTTATAGCACATTCTTACTTCCTACCCCCCCCCCCCCCCCCAAGAACTTACTAATTTTATCCTGTCTCCAGCCTTTTATCCAACATCTATACATTTCTTTCAAAAATGAATAAGACATTCATACATTCATTTCACTCAAATATTTATTTAACAAAATGCAGTGATCAATTGCAACTGAAATTTACGCTGACCTATATCTACACACACACACACAGACACACACACACACACACACATATATATATATATATATATATATATATATATATATATATATATATATATATATATACGGATGAACTTAATTTGCCTTGCGTTTATGAGCAAAAGTTCTAAAGAGGTTGACACCGAATACCATGGAGCATATTAGTGCTCCATGGCTAATGTCTGTCAACCTCTACATTCTATAAACTCATAAATGCAAAGTAAATAAAGGTCATTGCCTATACTATTTTTCCTGTGTTAGATACTGCAACATGAAAATTTTGACATTTACCTGCTCATTCTTTGTATGTCTGCTCAATGCTAAACGTTGTCACCAGATGACGCAAATACACAAAAACGACAGTCAAGAAAAGAGTTAACAAGTTTATTTAAAGTTTGTTTTTATTATAGCGACCGTCAGCGAGCTCTTACCATTAACACAAGTGAATATAGGATATAACAGAACAGTAAATTGTCCAATCAAAAGAGTACTGAGTATCTGGCCAACGAAGTAGATTTTCTTCGTCACTTCTATTGTGCATGCCTTGTTGTGCATCCCGGGACATTTTCGCAGTTTTATTTAAACCAAAGTCTCAAACTTATCGGCCTTTGTGGAAAATATGTCAGTAATTCACAACTGTTCAGAAAACGTTGTCAATGGAGTGTCATCAATGATAACGATTCCCAACTTGCATCGTTAACACTTCGATGGAACGTGGACCTGGCAAACACGCTTCTGGGGCTGGAAATGGGCTTACGGGAAGTAGACAAACTTGACAGATGTGAGGGTAACCTAAATAAACGTCATAAAGTAAGTAGTACTTGTTGCGCATGTTGCGTCTCACCTTACCAAAATCTGCACACTGTGCAGTCACCAGGTAGCTTCTCGGGGCCTTCCAGATTGCAACTCCCAGTCACACTTATCCCCCAAGGGCCCCAACACGCCATGTTGCCAAAACCTGCTCAGATTTGGTGTTGTCGTGTGAGAATCCAACAATCACTCTCCGTGCGCACTACATCTCTGCCGCAAGATATAAAGATCTTGGGAATGATACTTAAATTTGAGGAACAGTGTGTAACAAAACGAAAGGCTATACGGCAGATAATTTCGCTCAGCTGTTCAAGGTACTACGGCCTCGCCCCTCTACACAGGTTTAGTAAATGGCCGCTAGAGGGACCTAACGACCAGGTGCTACTGCCTGATCCACCGACGTAATTATCGATACTTGTTATGCTGACGCTCGCATCTTAGGCTATATGCCTACTCCATATTATTTTTGCTTCACAGATATAATGTATGAACCAAACGTTTACTTTTAAGCATTTAATGATTAACAAGAACAGCTTACAGGTGGCATGCAGGATTGTTAAAGCCCGCAGGTCACCACAGATGAAAAGTTAAGCTCCCATAAGCTTTTATGCTACAGCGAAACAAACGTTGTAAAGAAACATGGCCGCCCCAGGTTTGGGCCACGTAGTTGGTTTACCAATGGAAATCGTGCAAATTTGCTTTAATAAAGCTGCATAACACGAACATTCCTGCGTCACATTAATCCTATGGATGTTTGCAACATAGACAAAGTGGTGAGCGCTTATATTTGCTTTTAATCGATCGATTTTATTGCCGAAATTTGTGCGGTTCCTTTTTGAGGTGTGACCAATTCACAATTTCCCATCTGTGGTCAAAATCGGCAAAGTAGTAAAAGTCGGTAAAAAGATTCCTGGACTCTGCACCCTAAATTAACGCGGAAAATGAAGAAACTCCGGAGAATTACGGCAGAGGTGAAAACGCTTGTCAACATATTGTGGTTTGTGGATCCGTGGGAAAGTTAAGGCAGAACCAGGAACCTGGTAAAGTGACTTTGTTGTTCCTATTCTCCTAATGCGGAACACCAAAACACATGTATGCACGTAGCCGATATTCAGTCTAAAAGAATCGCTGATACGTGTTTCGGTTTTCAAATATTCAATGTTTATGAGGGTCTTTGCCTGAAGAAAAGTCCAAGATTTACAATTCGAAGACTAACAGTGGAAGGTGAGTTCCACACATGCTAGTTCATTCAAAAAAAAAAAAAAAAAAAAAAAAAAAATTCGGGCTCCACGGGAGGTCCAAGCCCTTTTATTGATTTTATTTCACAGCAGAATGGTTTGGGATGACTGAGCAGGGTTATTTCTGGTCAAGTTTTGAGTCCTTGATGTACTTGTTTGTCACGCAAACTGTCATTTTTCTCCTTGTGAAAATTTTGGATATGTCTCATCAAACGTGATATGTGGCATCTTGGTGTTTACTTCAGTGTGAAACCAAGCTCAAAGCCATTTGTGGTTTGAGCGCTTACGTCACAATGGACACCATGCATTGATTACCATTGGTCAGCCCAGGCTGGAACAACGCCTACTTCAGATTGCGAGCTGTCTTTGGGTGCTGATTATTTTTTTTTTTATTTTTTATTTTTTTTATTGTTTTTTTCCCTCAAATACATTGGAATAATAACATCATACAATGAAAAGTATTAAATCTGGACTATAATTCCACGGATTCAATGATGTATGCAATCGCAATTATTGTAATTGGGGGATTAGGAGCTAACCGAGAACGCTTCACAGGCAAAATAAAGCACTGGGTGATGCTGTTATTGGCATTGCCGATTTTTGTATAAATTGCGAACCATAATGTAATGAATGCCTACGTCACATTTGTGGAGCAGAGTAGGTCTATTGTCGTCGTCAGTACCTTTTCAGATTTGAACATGTAACTTGCGAGAATGTTTTTTTCCGATCCACATGTTATGTAGCTGGGTCATGGTGATAGCCATAGCTTGAACCGGGTCTTATAGTGGTGAGCAGACGCTGACTGGTCGAATAACTTCTTAAATCTAGGCTTTGTCACTGTATCGATCACTTTGTTTTATTCCCACTTCAATGGGTACCAAGCGATATTTGGAAACATTCGTCAGGTTACAGTGGGGCGTTTAAACTACTCCTCAGGTAAAGCGGTTTCACAGTCAGTACGGCATAATGCCAATACCGCTGCGCAATCATTTGCTACTAACATCTTTTATAACTGTCGACAATATCCATGACAATCACCATGACACACACACACACACACACACACACACACACACACGCACACACACAAATGCTCTATTCACTGTAGGGGCATGACTCTTAGTTCCCTAATAAAATGGCAAAGATATTTTTGCAATATCATACTGCCCTATAATTATATATAATACACCAGAGATGCCAACATTCAAAATACCTTTCCACAGAGATTTAAGTGAGAACATTAGGTACAGAGTATCTTTAACAAAAAATATATAAGAAAATACTCAGTTTCAATGAGGGACAAAGACCGTGAAGTGGGCAAAATTTCAGCTAATTTCAGGGACTGTCCCTGTTGATGAGGGACAGTTGTCATCTCTGATTTAGTCCCTGTCACCCAAAGTGACGTTGATCCCAACAGGTCTGTGCAAGATCGCCAACAGCGTGGGATGCCAAATAAAAGCAGGTGACGTACTGATTATTATTATTCACTGAACACGGTTGTAAACAATGTATGCCTACTTTAGAGTTGACAAACCCCAATTACATTGGGGGGGGGGGGGGCAACTTTCAACTGAGATAGCGGTACCCATTTTAACAATGGATGTATAACAAGTGAGGCTAACCAACACCGCCCCCCCCCCAAAAAAAAAGGCGCGAAATGCAAGTTTCTGTTTGTACTACAATGAAACCTCATCATAACAACACTCATATACCCGACATATTTATTATAGTGACACAAGTTTTGAAAAGCAAAAGTTCAGTTTCTTTGTTGTTTGATTCACTTATCTGACATATTCAGTTATCTGACACATGTTTAAGGGAACAGATGGTGTCATCATAATGAGTTTTCACTATACCTTATGTTGCCTGTGCATGCCGACCTTGCGCAAAGGCCACTTCCAAACAAAGTAGTTGCCAGACATTAATAATTGTTAGAGACTGAGTTAGAACTTCATGGACAGTGGATATTTGACATTGAACTCATATGGCTTTACGTGTTGTATGGGAGAATCTCATTACATTCTTTCATAAAAGATATGTATAGATCAGTCATATACATAGCAATTTTGTGATGTAAGAGGCATTTAACAACCACTGGAAGAGTAAGGCATTGTATCCACCACTCAATACGCGATTAGCACGGTCGCCATTTGATTAAATTAGCGCCATATTGCATTGTGGGATCCGGTAGTTCTTTGGGGCTTCAGTACATAGCGTTAGTATCGGATTAAATGGGTTAATGCAATTTCAAGATTCCGGGATTTTCATGTTGTGTGTCTGGTTGTTGTAATAACTCTGCCAGGAACATACAGTGCAGCAGCTGCAACTTTAAAAAGAAGAACTCCGATTGATATGGATAAGTAACATTTTTAGAGCCGGTAACACAGGCCGTTTCAGCAAATCAGCCCGCTCTAGGCCTAAATTGCCAGATGAAAAAGTATTACAAATTTCGAGAAAAATATAATTGTTCATGTCACAGTGACTAGACAGGCCTAGCCTATTTTCATGCAAAAAAAAAATCACTGATGTCTCGTAATGGCAAAGATTTTGCGTTTTGAAAGTCGATAAGAAAAAAAAATGTTAAACATGGTAATGGTGAAAGGTCAAAATCTGAATTATCATTCACCCATTGGCTTCTGCGAGCGTGGGGTACCATCTGTAGCCGGTATTATCGGGATCGTCTGCTAGCCGTACCTGCGATAACACTTGAACAAACAGTCGCTTACCAACAATACATTTTAGAATATGTTTTTTTCCCACAAAATAACGTTTTACTTCCGACAGCATAATGTGTTCCTATAAAAGTCTAATACACGTACTCTCTTGATCAAATGTATCTTATCGCCTTGGCGACGTCGTAGAAGCGTGTCCCATTATGTACGCCTACATATAGACTTAAAGAACAACAACAACAAAAACGTTCTATTAATTTTCTCCCTCTCCCGTCAATTTGCTCCACGATACACCTGCCACCTTCTCAGTTCAGGAATTGTTGCAGATTTGAAGGCTCGCAACAATATTGCCCCTGGTATACCCGATGCATCAAGGTGACCAGCTGCATGACATGGAGCAAGACTAACGAGAAAGAATAGAACTGGAGGTGCATTTCCCAGTCTCTGTACGTGTACATTCTAGGGAACGCTTCTACGACGTCGTCATTAAGATAAACAACACTACATTTGATAAGATAAGAAAAAAGTTTTATCAGATATTATTTTAGCTTCTCCGTGTTAGCCATATTGGAACCTTTCTTCCACTGGTGTAACAGAGCTACCGGAGACAACAATGTATTGCGCAACGGACAATTCGGTAACGCATGCGCACCTGACTGTGCTAATCACGTATTGCGCATAAAGTCACCCGTGTGCAGCGCCATTACAGTTGGCACTGCGATTGTCAAAGAAGGCAGAGAAAGAGCGTTAATCATTCTCCTGAATTTCATCAATTTCAGACATTGTTTTAGCTTCTCCGTGTTAGCCGTATTGGAACCTTTCTTTCACCGCCTTAATAGAAGTTTCACGCCAGTAATTCAACCTGTGGAAACACAGACGAACAGAGCTACCACCTTCTAGTTCACACAATGGATTACAAACATGTATGTTTTATACACCAAAATGTTCCCAAGAGTTTTTTACACCTGAAAACATGGGCTTGAATGGGAAATTTTTCAGCAAATTGCCATGGCAACCAGCTCTGCGTAGTACTACTTGCAATATCATTGCGCGCACACAGTGTTGACTCCAGCTGAATTGCTGTGTATACTGGTGCCAGTGTACATACCTTTATAATATTCATGTCAGCTCAAAGTATACATTGTTTTCCACTATCAAGCCCAAATCTGCCTTTCTGGTAGCAAACCTTTTTAATATACAGCCCCTTGCATCCCTAGGCCTGATATTTTATTGGCACTCTCCAATCATGTTACCTCAGCACAGCCATAATTACCCCCGTGGAACCTAGAGCTACCGCAGACAACAATGTATTGCGCAACGGGCAATTAGGTGACGCATGAGCACCTGATTGTGCCAGTCGTGTATTCTGCATGAAGTCACCCGTTTGCAGCGCCATTGTGGGTCACACTGCCTTGGTTTTATCCTTGTAAACATGGTAAATGCACAGATACCTTTTGAGACACTAGTGATTTTCTGAACATAGCGGACATGTTGTGTGGCGGGGGAAGTTACCACAGAAGCACTGGCAGAGAAAGAGTATTAATCATTTCCCAGGATTTATCTGCGAAATCACAACCTAAAAGAAGGCACAAGTGGATTCCAGTCATCAACAGGACCAAATATACACCTTCAGATGGATTCATATTATGTTGCAGGTACTTAGTGACCGATGGCTATGTGCAGCCTCTTTTTAAATAAGGAGGCGGGGCTCCATGGACTCGGATGAAAATGACTCACCATGGCCTGGAGAATGCAGGGAAATATTGGTTCTCAGCTCAACTGTCCTAGTGGGTCCCAAAAATTATCGGACCAATGATTGACATAACATTTATATCCTGCAACACCATGGACGGCTCTGGGTAGAATAACCTATCCTTAGTACGTTTTATGTGTTAGCAAGATGAGAAATATTTTTAGACCAAAGTTTTTGTTACGTTTCTGTTGGTTACATGCCCGAAATATCGTACAATAAAGTTAAAAGCTTTTTTTTCTGTGATTATAAAAATAGTAACACCACTAGGGTTAAATGACAGTTACAGTAACTTTATGCTTTAAAGAGCCCATTTGTATCATGATTAGAAGAATGGAAATACAGCTGCACTGTTAAATTGTTATATGTATTGTATGGAACCAGTCGTGATGTACAAACACCCAAATAATTTGCATCTATAACCTCCATAAGATTTAGTTTTCATGTTGCACGCCAAAAGTTACAGCAGCATGATCACAAAATAAATATAAAGATGATAGGTTTTACAAATGGAAGGCAATGTGGTGACGTGGATGCCTTACTACAGTTTCAGACTATGATCCTGGTAACTACCAAGTGTAGAAGAGAAAAGGTGTGACAAATCTGTTTTAAAAGAAGTACGCGTAGGTACACAAATGAATAAACAAACAGTCGCTTTTCAAGACGAACTGCACTCTGATATAGAGCAATTGCGAAATGTGCTGCATGCGCTGCAGAAAAAGAAAAACAAGGCCGTTTTGGAGCCCGTGGATTGAAAGATTCAGAATATTTGAATTATATCAAACATAGAACAGCAATACTTTTGGCCAACTGTTTAGTATAAAACTTTGTGACCTGTCAGCATATCAATAAAATGACACTGGTTTGAATTCCTTTGACGGCGCAAGGTGGTACCAATCAAGTGGTCTGGCCGGTGGGCTTCCAGTATACAATATGCTTACATTGATATTTTAACATCCTCACTGCCCCATTTGCTTGCTGTATAGCGTCAATGTTAACATGACATTCATTTTCTTTAGTTTTCAGATACCTTTCTCTGCAAACAGCACATTGTGAAGGGAAAAGTTTCGATGGGACGTATCCGGGACAGCAAGCGACCGGTCAGGACCTGCCTTTGGCACAACAAGCTGCCAGAAAAATGTTGACCCATCGTAAGCAGACACGTTACAAGCAAAAGCCAATCGTATTTCCGTTTGCACATATGTTAGAAATGTATGTTAACGCAAGGGTCCAGAAGTATAGCACAGAACGCTTTGCTGTTGTTAGTGCCTCCACAGCAGTTCAAAGGAAAACATACCGCTTCATAACAAGGTCACATGTCATTTTTTTACACAGTCAAAAAACTCTTAAAAGACGGTTTGCAAGAAGTCCGTTAAATATGATTTAAAAGTTCAGGAATATAAAACCTTAAGATCTATTGCGTAACAGTTGCCTTTTTTCTGATAATAAAAAGCGTTCCGTTCAGTTTCTTGTTTGGGGGTTGTGTTGAAAACGATTTTATCAGTGTTGACCGCGCTACATGACTCATAACTATTTCTTTTTCCTTGCTTTTGTTCTTTCATCTCTACAGACCTTCCTCGTACGTTACGAATATAGATAGTTTCATGAGTTTATTCTCAGTTTCACTGAGACGATCAGACAGAAAAACTGGAAATCCATCCATAAAATTCTCCATATTGTTATTAACATGTCCGGAGGGGCTGTAGAGGTAAAAAAAAAAAAAGCGAGACAAGGTCCAAAAGGAGACAAATGTCTTTATGTTTTGGCAGGCTTCATAACACGCACCAGTGTCTGAATTGAAGAGAGCAGTGAACATTATTTTCTAATGAGGATCTTAATGTTTGTGCACAAGTCAAGGACGCCGTACATGCTCCAACCTTCTAAAAGACTTAAAAGGTCGCCTGTTGCAGTATTTATATTAAATTGATCTCCACTACAGAACATTTGGAATGAGAGCAACAGAAAAAAAAACTATCAGGATAGCGTGCCCATAAAAGGTAAACGGCCTCCCCTGGCACGGTCCAACCCGACCAACGAAGCGCTGTTAGCCTAGTAGTATTTAAGCAACAACAACAAAAAAAAAAGTCTCTATACCAAGCACAATATTTCAAGTAGCCCACAATACTATAAGCCAAAACTAACAAAGGAAAGTCCTGGAATAATCTGTACGCATTTCTTAAGACAGGGGAAAGTGTAACCTGCAACATAGAAAGTTTTTTTTAAACGTTTCTTTTAATAGATGGACCTATAAGCTCCCTGTAAATTCATGTTGCAATTTATGTAAAGGTCACTCTGAATGAGCATTCCTTCGTATTAAAGTGTGGCGGGTAACAGGGTAATAAATAGCACGTGTGGACAACCGAATTGACAAATTGCGATAAATGAAATGGAAGAATTGATGTAAAAGTAGAACTGCAGTGATATATTTTTATATTTCTCTTCAGAAATTGGGGTTTAAGAACTTTCAATTCAGTTTAATAATGTGAAGTATTGGCTTTGGTATTAATATCAGATTTACCTGTCCTGGATTAATACAAATTTACTGTTCAAAACACTGACTTTATAATGTATGTGCCTTGTTCAGTGCGCGGCGGTTTTCTGCCTTTGCTTGATGTAAACCTGGAGTGTGGTGTATATGGTTCAATATACTCTCGCTGATTTGACACCGTATTACCTAGAGATTAAAGATGGCTTATAGTACTCGCGTGTCACTGAGTATTTTAAATACATGGGTGGTTAATAACCAGAAAGAAAAAATCGGTACGAGTCACAGATGTCTTTTGTGTCCACTTTTTTAGTACCATATTGTGATCAAAAACGACAGTGTGGCAAATTCAAGTAAATATAAATTAGAACCAAATTTAAAGTAGGAACAAAAATTCCACAGAGCGACAATAAAAAAGTATTCGGCGCATATACCACATGCCTTGGTCATTTTTCTGTGTACATATTCTCTAATTAATAACTTATGTCCTCTTACACAAATATAAATATTGCATATACCTACCAACTTTTGTTTCACAGATCGACAATTATGAAGTGTTCGATCCATACAGTGGAATCGCCTTCTTAAGACCACCTGAGGGACAGAAACTGTGCTCTTAATAGGGGAGCGGTATATATTTTTCTATCAAGGATAAACAAAACTGGGTCTGTAAGTCGGTGGTGTTAACATAGAAATGGTATATTTATAGAGGTGGTCTTAATTGGAGGGTCCACTGTAAACCGCAAGCCTTGCTGATCGTATGTGTATGTATGCTCTTAACAATGTACGACCGTTTGAAGAAATATTGATGTGGATCGCCAGACACAGAGACACAGCATTTACAAGGGAAAGTAGTTCCGCGTATTATTATTTCATTTTTTAAAACGAAAATCAACCGTAATTGAATAAAACACACAACAATCAACCAATTGTGGATTTCCACTTTTTGAATTTGGGAAAAAAGTTGATGGCCAATGTATATTGGTGATGAGCGTGGTTCACCAATGTGTAGGAGCAATAATTGATATATGTCAGGTTCCACGAAGAATATCGATGTGAAATTTTCCCTCCAGACCATGACATTGCATTATAGTCTATTCTATAAAGTTAAGAAGATAGTACGCTTCAGTTTCCCACAATAATCACTTATATGGAAGCATTTACGAAGAATCGTCTACTTTAATATATCTATGCTGACGCCACATTCTGCCCTTTTGATTACAGTACAAATGACGATTGCTCAATTGGCTAATCTTGGGAATGGGAATAATCTTCATGGCAGCGACTCACAAGAATGATTTAAGGTGATTGCGAAAATGGGCTCCAGATCATGGTAAGTTTGTACGATTTTTTTCATCAATCTAGGAAGGCGTGCTTCCCGGTCGAGCAAACAATAATATTTTAATTGGGTGTAGCAGACGTAATTGGTTCCTGCGCTAAATAAGATGATAATCGAAATAACGCGGGCAGCAAAAAGCTGACTTCCAGGGAATGTCTGGGAAGCCCACTGTTACCGTGACATCTCACTGATAGCACAATCAGTAGTCTAATCAAATGATCATAGCTAACCACTCTTTTGCGTGGACGTGTTATACCGGTGGTGTTGTAGAAACATCAAAGCGCACGGACTACAGTGAGGGAAAGTGGGGAAAAAAAAAAAGAAAAAAGTCCGCCCTTGAGCTTAGCTAATGAAACTGCAGCTGGACCTCTGTTTGTTATCGCAATAGCTATTTTACATCGAATTCATATGTCAGGCTTAATGCATACAAGCGCCAAAATTTAAAGAACGAGAGGAAAAGTTTTTAGAAGAGTAACTTTACCAATCACGCGAAAGCACTTGACGTGCTACAAGGTATATGGAACCTGCTGCCAAAATTGTTTTACTGCCTACACAGCCACAAGTACCCATGTGTTCAATATCATCTATTCCAATGTGAATCGCAATAACTACACAACGTAGGATATTTTGGACAACCTGCCGGTCAAATACTTTCCGTTGAGCGGGATGCGGGCTAAACGCCCGGTCAAATTTTAACGGGGCAAAGGGCGAAGCTGTAAGTGGAATGCACACACGTCACAGTTCATTTCAAAACTTAAATTACAATACCCGCCTTCGTGACGGAACTTTGCATGTAAAAAAAGAATGAACCTCCACCTCTTGTTGATTTAAAGAGAATTGCATAATGGACATAGATTACTAAATTCAATGTCACTCGTAATTTAACAACTACAGTATTTTAAACATATTTTAAAATTTGCAATTTTGGTCTTAATGGTTGATATAATCTTAACCGTTCAGTTTTAAAACTAGCTGTATTTCCTTGACCTATTCACTTCAAATTTCGCTGGCACAGCACGGACCGCAGGGATGTTTGGGTCCCCGATGAGAGGCAGAATATAATTTTTAGTGCTGCTGGAAAACGTCAGCTTCATTAGAATATATCATAATCATATTATGTCAGATCTTAAATTAATCATAAAGCCCTCGTGTCCAATTTTAATTTAATCATACAACAGTAACAGAAATGAAGATTGTATTCTTAAGGCAGGCTTCAGACTCATAGTCATGTCTTATAGCACGTAAACTTCGAAACTTTTTTGTTCAAATAAATTTTGATAAAACTGGCAAATATTTCACACAATGTTTACTTCTTTATGTTCATTTTTTTCACAGTTCGCACCGCTTTTATGCAACAATTTTCGTGATGAAATTGTCATGTTGGGATTAAAGTGATCCGGAGGCGTAGCTCTCATATTACTATCTGTGTTAATTCTGATGATAAATATTATGGAGACACTAGGCTTACAAAATAATTTACTTGCTTACATAGAATAGAAGCCTTCTGATTTTGCCTTTTTCTCTTTCTTTTTCTTCATTTTTTTTCCTTTTTGACCAAGGTAGGGGAAGTCTGGTTTGCTAGTAAAACCGCATCTCAGCTACGTCTGTAATGTAATATTTTGCAAATGAACGCTTCGAATGGATCTCATGAAGATGAAAACTATTTGGAACGAAAATCCCCAGTGTTGTGATAAAAAGACAATCTATGGCATATCCAAGGTTGATGTACGTATCGGATTGTACAGCCCTGACATTAAGTTATTCTGAAGGGAGCGAAAAGAATGCTTTGTATGTGTGGCTCCGGTCACAAGTTCAGTCATCTTGTCTTCCACACAGCGTTCTGTGAGGTAGCTTTAGAGTAAGTCCATCTAGGCACATTCTGTCAAAGAAAGCTTATATGCATCCATTGGTGGTGAAAGGTCTAATGAGCGTTTGGAATTTCTTTCTCTATAGTGCTCCATGGTTTTGGTTCAAGCGTTTCACCCGACCACCCTCATGAAAGAGCTTAAACTTGGCTAAAGAGTCCATAATAGATATCAGGCTCCTTTGAATCGATTGCAAGGTTGAGTTATGCTAGCCTGCGATGCTTCATCCTACGCTAATAACCCAAGTCCGTTCCATCCAAACAAGCCATAAACTACATTGTGGTTGGATATAAGGGTGGTTCATATTTATTGATGTTTTGTGCATACAAAACATCCCTGCGATCACCGCACAAAGTATTCCTGTGGGAAATATTTGTCTACACCACACAGATAAATATATAGGCCTGCACATCGCAGATGTAGGGAACGGGAATATGTTTTATCTAAAAGGCACATGGGTCAAAGCAATCTAGAATTACTAGGTCTGGATGTTCTTGGGAACGGCGTTCCCGGTGTAAAATCAGACTGAGACTGATATTTGAATTTGGTAGAGCTATATCAGATAAACGTCTGTCGAGACCAAGAACACACTGCATACATTTGGGATTTATTCTTCGTTGTGATTGAATTACACAAGACATTTATGTTGATACTGTATATGGTGAACCAGTATCTGATACTAACTTAAGCAGAGCCTCATATTTGAATTCATTTCCCCGTTATTCTGGGGCCACAAACTTCACAAACTAATTTTTCATACCAAAGTCTTTGATTTTTTTTTTGATAAAACAAGTGCCTCTGGCTGTGTCCAGATAAGAAATTAAACTGACGTCAAAGGTGGTAATGTATAAAAGGGGAAAGAACGTATTTTAGTTGATCTGGAGGATTAACTTGGGCCTGGGAAACAGTATAGCTGCATAGCCACGGCTGTTCGGTGAAGCTGCATATCCTCGTTTGAAAGATTTTATCGAGGAAGTGGCCGTCGTGTGCCGGGTTTTTGTTCAGTAAAGTCAATGCAAACACAGCATTTTATTTCAACTTTTCTGGATGGTTAACTTGGGCCGAGGAAACAGCATAGCTGCGTGGCCACGGTTGTTTGTTAAAACAGCATAGCCCCGGTTGTTCAGTAATAGTTATCGCAATATTTCGGTAGGTACCAGGTGGCTGTTCTCCTAGTTACCAGGGCAAATGGTCGTTCAAGTACTTTGAAAACGTGACTTAGAATCTTGACTTTAATCTGCCCGCTCGGTTGTGTCTGAAGCAGTTATCATCAGCTGTTCCTAATCCAAATACGACACGATACCTTGAGCCGTCAAATCAGGCACGTTGGTGAGCGCCATTTTGAACTTTGTTCAATGCATTGAGGGACAGTCGCCCACGAATCCATTTGATTTGGATATCAAAATGAATCGCGGCCACAGCATACATCATATCATTATTGATGTTCTGAAAGATTTGCAAAATGTATACTTTTGGTTTCATACATCATAATCCCCCCCCCCCCCCCCCGATTGTCCTAATACTATCCTTATTTACAAACTATTGGATGCGGGATCCACGATTTTCAAAATGGGAGGCAAGTCAGTGGGTTAGTCCCAACGGAATGCTAATTTGTCGACGGATTTTATAGAAATATATATAATGGGACTTTTCCAGCATCACCTAAAATTGCAATGCCCCCCAGAATAGGAATATTGTATCAGACACTGAAGTCGCCCCCAGGCCATGATTTAGGCTGCAGCACTGGGCACAGGAGCCAAGAGCCGCCTCTGAATCAAAGTTGGAGCTCAGTGGAGAAGGTTGCCCCAACAGTGGACACAAGTCCGAAAGTACCGGCGGGTCCTTATATAATTTGTAAGAAAACCGAGTATTCCTTCAATATTCATTACCTGGCAAGGATACTGGTGGGAAATTTTTAACGTGAACCAAACAATTATTTGGCTATTCAGTCTGTTCGAGGGAGACAGAGATGCTGCTTGCACCATATAGCTAATAAAGTATTCATATATACATGGGGCAGGTCACTGCACACAATTTTTTTGTCAGGCAAAGGAGTGGGCAACACCTCAGCCAATGGTACTCTGGAAAGTCTGGGTCATGTATATGGATGGAAGACAGCTAATTATCACATGGCCACTGTATGTAGAATGACATGACGCTTAAAGGGCCTGTCCACAAAGCAAAAAAGGGAATACTCTTTCTGCGGGATTTCTTTCCACGTACATGTCAATCAGGAAGTGGCTATACTGTTGGATTGGTAAGGATCAAACTGCTGTTTTACATCTCGGCAACATCCAACCATGTATGTTTGAAAAGGAGTTCTTCAATTTAGTGCGTTTCCCTTATGCTTTTACATGTAGCATCAGTGTAGTACTATGCACCCCACACATACACACACACACACATAATAAACAGGTATATCGCTATATTGCAACATAAATCTCGACGTATTGTCTCGTTCAATGGATCTCAAGAAGATCGGATGTGTGTTTGTTTGTGTGTGTGTGTGTGTGTGTGTGTGCGTGCGTGTGTGTGTGTGTGTGTGTCTGTGTGATTGCTTTCATTGAGATAACCTATATTTTTCAATTTAAATACATTTGATTTTATAGCTTTCTTGGGCTTCGTGGTCAATGAAACTTGTACTGGATTGACAACTGCATATAACTACAGTATAAAATTATTCATTAAAGCGAACAGGGGCTTTAGAATGCTTCATTAGTATTTGTCAACAAGTGCCCAATTGCTTAAGCGCAGTTCTTTTTTCTGACCACACCGGTACCTGAATACAAGACCTATATTCTTTTATGGAGCTACGCATGTGACCACACTGTGTTTTAAGCTATAAATTCAATTGATCAGCTCACGTGTCTTACAAATTTTAATTCGAATACATAGCAATACAAGTCTTTCAATATTCTTAAACTTGGAGATGCACGGCTTTGGCATCCAGAACCAATCGTCGCTTTATTTTATCAATTGTACAAAAACCAACACAAGTGACTCATATCGACAAACCACTATTCCGCTCTCTGCAATCGCCACCCTCACCCTCCCTCGAAAAAGATGTTAATTCTGCAAGGTATTTTATCTCACCCCTTTGAAAAAAAAATCTTTAATAATCAATTATTTTACACCCACTCATTATCACTGTGCTTTTTATCGTGAGTGTACCAAGTCTCACATGACCCTGAATATACAGAGGAGTGGATTACAATCAAGTATGCAGAAATCGAATGCATTCCCTGCATGCAGTATTTCACGTCATCCAAACTTTTTACGTGACGTGCGCCAATTTCCACATGTCCCGCCCGGTGCTGTAGCAGTACCATATTATTTTTGGGTCATCTGGGCTATACCCAGTTGACTATTTATACATTTCTTTCATTGCTGATTATATTATTGTAGATTGTTTGTTTATCGTATGACCTTTCTGACACCTTAAATAAATTTTCAGCACTTGCTAAGGAAAAGTGTAAACTCGCAATTCTCACTTGTCTTTTCGGCAAACCCAGTTCTCTCAACAATACTAGACATGCATGACAATTTCCGGCCTATACTGCATACATGGTTGTCTCAGTAACCAAAGTCTCGCCTCTCGAGATACTGGCAGCTGCCTGTGCGGCAAGCTGGATATTTTGGATATAAAGAATGGTTGGTACAGGCAGGTGGAAATTTCATCATATCTCCAGTTTAGGAAGCTCTAAAGAAATAAGAATATGGCATTTGCACACTTAAATTTCTCTTTAAGAAATGACTTATTTTGTGAGAAATGGGAATCTGTCCTGTCTTCCGTGTCTCCTCCGAGATTGACAGGCGTGAACCCTGAACTTTGTGGCGGGAAGTTAATATGCACGTCTCGTATTAGACTGCGACAGTACCCACCAGCCAGATACAAAAATGGCTTGATAGACAGATAAAAATGTAAAGTCTCCAAGGCATAACTAAATTTATTTTGTAAAGTTGCTAGCTTTACAATAAACAAAACTTGTTGAAGTATTCTAAGTTCACACATTGTTGTCGATCCAAGCTATTGATTAATACATAATACGCTACAACAGTTCATGAAGTACAGTCCATGCCATGCCCGCGCCAGTGCAGATTGCCTTGGGCTGCAGACAACTCCAACAAGCTACATCATAATTTCTCCGAATGCTGACACAAAACCTGAGTAAAATTACATTTACAAATACTTTTGCATAGCCTTGACATGTTCCGTGTTGCACAAAAATTTTTAAACCTTCTCATTGATCAAAAGTTTTGACATACAGTAATAGTAAGTGACCAGGGTACTATTAACTGCGTCATTTAATCTATCCTATAAGCCGACAAGATCTCCGCGCCAACACTGCGAGAGACAATAGACTTATTAACCTGTTGAATGCTATAATTGTGCTCTTACAAGATGGTGCATGACTATTAATCAATTGTAATGTCAAGGCATGTCGACGATAGAGGGACAACATTAACATGTACACAGCTGGCCAAAGCGATCGTAAACAGATTTAGATGTCAGCACATACAATGCTTTAATCCCTTTCTTCGATATAAAAAAAACACCACATTGTTTTAAAAATTCCTTTGTCATTTTTTGAAAAAAATCATAACACTTCGATATTATTAGACACAAACTTGTATACACGGTGATTTGTTTTAGTTTCTGTATGATGACACATTTGTCTGTCACTATTACAGTATAATCTGCAATGAAGACCACCTCTGTAGAGACCATTTCTATATTAAGACCACCAATTTCGTTTATTCTTTATTAAATATCTGCCATAGAGACCCCTTACTATTAAGACAACATTTTTCACTCCCTTATGTGGTCTTAGTAGGCAATTTCCACCCTCTGTTTCATTTGTTAAATTTCCTATAAAGCCGCCTACAGAGTTTTTATTAGCCTAAAATGGGTGGCTCCGTAGCAACGACTTTAAATGAAAGTCACGCGAGCCAATTCACATTTATGGGATGCAGCCCAGCAGTTTATATATGTACTTGTCACATGTATAATTGATTATATAAATAAAGAGATCCTGAGTGCTGAGGCTTGAGTCAGAGCTTAATTTATTTACTTCATGTATTTGCAAAAAAAAGATACAAACAAACAAAACCAAAAAACAAAAACAAAACCAAACCCCCGAAAAACAAAACAAACCCCCCCCCAAAAAAAAACCCAAAACAAAACATACACACACAATAGATACAAAACAACAACAACAACAGCAAGAACAACAACAAACTGTTCTGAGCTCTGTGTTCCACGTTTCCTCTCATCATCTGTTCTCTTGCCGGCACCTCTCATATCGGCCATGTGTAGTCTGTGTAAAAATTAATGTTACCGCGTTGCCTTGTCCTGTTCTGCAAAGTGTTTTGCGGAATGGAGTGTGCCTGATAATGCATGAGTCTTTCTGTAAATACAAACAGTATTGAGGACCGAGGTCTGGCCTTATTTAATGGAAAAGGTTTTGATGCTTTACTTTTGATCAGCAGAATTAATAAATGAAAATATCGTATGTGTTCAATAAATATCAGAAACAGGGAGACCGTGGCAGTCCTTCGCACAACGGACCTTACATACACAGACTTAAGTGGTAATGTGTAGTTAAGAATGACGCTGGGTCACTGTTGTTTCAGACCATCATCGCTGTTGCGTACGTGAATACACACCCTTTTCCGTTTCTAGAATTTTGATAATTTGTTAAAAATCAGAAAATGACAGCACCATCATGTAGTGAACACATTTGGCGGAGACCAAGTTTATATATCTTCGCAATACATCTGAGGAGGATGCAACTAACGGTTTGGTAGAAAAAGTCAGGAAAAGTGAAACTGCAAAGCGAAGTTCTTCAAAAAGAGAAAAATAATCACAGTACTACCTGCTGAACAATTTTAACACTTTGCAACGAGATGCAATTGCATAGTGACACTTCTTGGTAACCTGGGGTCCCCATTTCCGTCCGGACAACATGGGTAAACGTGGCCAACACAATGGGTCTAACTCGAACTCTGACATTGCAAGTCTCACTTTCAATGGAGATCTCTCGGCAATTTCCATTTGGGACAAACAATGGTTAATAAACATGAATGAAACCAAAACTTTTTGTATGTGCTGTACACGTTCCTCTGTCTCAAGCTAAAATTCTTTGTTCTTAAATGGTTTCCGTGTAAAAGACACTGAGTGTCACAAGCATCTTGGAATGACTCTATCCTTGGACTGCTCTTGGAAAAAGCATCTCGAAGACGTTTACATGAGAGCTATGAAAAGAGTAGACTGCCCTCGTGGCATGAAATATATGTTCGACAGAAAGCAGTTAGAAACGCTTTATATAGTTTTTATAAGACCTATTCTTGAATACGGTGACATTCTCTGGGACAACTATTCCCAAACATGCTCTGATAAGCTAGAAAGAGTTAAACTGGCTGCTGCACGTGTTGTTACAGGTGCCACTTTACACTGCAGCTCTCGTCTGCTGTACGAAGAAACTAAATAGGAAAAAGTACAAGAAAGTAGAGAAAAACAAACTAATTCATTTCTACAAAATAATGCACGGATTAACACCCGAATACCTAAGCAACAGAATCCCTGAACCCGTTACAACTGCCTACGGCACGCGTACTAGTGGCGAAATACCCCTACTTTTCTGCAACTCTGAATAGAGAAAGAAATCATTTTTTCCATCTAAAATCAAAGCGAGACTTGGACAACGATACCAAAAGCTCTAAATCATTAGGTTTATTCAAAAGTAGACTTAACAGAGACGTTTAACATATTCCTACTTATTTTTACGGTGGTAATCGGTTTTCACAAATTCGCCATCCGCGCTTGCGCCTCAACTGCAGTCCTTTGAATGATTTTCTATTTCGATGATATTCTATCAATAGTCCACGGTGTTCATGTGGCGCACCCGTCGAAAACACCTCTCACTTCTTGTTAGATTGCCCCCTTTATACTCAACTACGGTCGCAATACTTGGAACCCCTGCACTTAGGTAATAAACTATCTACAGCCATTTTACTTCAAGGTGACTCACTGAAAAGTGCCCATTGGAATCACACAGCATTTAAAGCTGTACAGATGTACATCACCAAGACCAAACGCTTCAAGATAGTATAAGGATACCTCGCCTCTCTCTCTCCCTCTCTCTCTCTTCTTTTTTTCTCTTTCTTTACTTGCCATTTATATGTCTTACAGTGTGAATATACTTTCGAGCATTTCAGTCGTTGGTTTCGCAAATGTTCATTGTGTAACCATGGAGAAGGATTCACATAAGCTTTATTAACCTTGTTTCGTAAGCCATTTTCAAGTGAAAGAGAATATGTTTAAACCATTTCCGTCTCTGTGCAATTTCAAAGCAACAGGCTCGGTGGCTTTGAAGGAGAAGATTTTTGAAAATTTTACCGAAAAATAAACAAGAAAAGGCGCAACATATTTTCGAAATCACTCTGGCATGAGCATTTAAACCAATTGGCACCCCAGGTACATTCCGATCAAATTTGTAGTGAATGTGGTCGACGGTTGTACAGAAGTCGAAAATATGAATTTCTATTTAATTTTCACAGAAACGTAACAAACCTAAATCTGTAAGCCTAAATAACATTTGAACACTGTTAAGACCGATAATTTAGGAGCAAAGTCCTATTCCGTACCATTCGCTAAAGACCTGCATAGTTCTTAATCATTGTATCAAATTAATTTCTTTAATGAGCAAATCATATTCATAAAATTCAAATTGAGCATGTTGCAAAGTCTCAAATCGTCCGACATGCATTTTGAGTTGGGGAAAGGAGTTATTGTACCTTTTAGAGCAACCATTCATGTGTGTATTTTTTCTTTATTGTTCTAATAAAAATCCTAACTGATTATATCTTAATCTAAACAAATGAGCAATCATATGTAGATGTATATCTAAATCCCTGAGTCAAGTTAGCACAATTTTTGATTAAGCATAAAATTGAATTCTTATGTCTGATACTCTCTGCAGCTGGGACAGAGCTCGAGGCATTCTCCCAACCCATACGCAGTTTTTACTCCACGCAGAGGAAACCAGTCTCGTAGATGTGGCAATAAGACTATATTTAAATTTTACAAACTGAAAAAATGTTAAATGGGCCTATGTGAAAAACAACAAATATATATGACAAAAATAACCATGCATTATATCAGAAAATTAGACATAAAAAAAATTTACTATGTAAGAAAATGCCAGAATGTATTAAATTGGAGAAGCCAAATTTTAAAATAAATTCTGGATGTCTGCAACAAGAAGAATATTTTTTAAAGAATTTTATTTTATAGCCTCTTGATATGATTTTATTGTATGTAAATTTAAATCTAAATGCAAAAAATTATAAATATATCTTCAACACAACTTAGACTTAATATTTGAGATAAAAGAGTATTATAACCTAATTTTACCTAGACATTACTTTCTGGAAAAGGGTAAATTAACAACTTCAAAAGTGAAATCATCTGTTTGCTTTTTGTTTTATTCAGTTTTTGTTTTTTGTTTTTTTTCTCTCTACTTTTGATTAGTTTCTTCACAAAACAATTATCTATTATCTAGATTTTCTTTGCAATTGCTTAGAAATTTGTAACATTGGGAATATAATGTCACCAATATATCTTGAAATGTAGGAAAAATATTTAGCTAAGGAAAAGCTGTTTTTATTTGATTTTGCACAAATTCAAATTTAATCAACGTTAAATATTGATAGGCAAGTAAAGGAGAGCAAGGGCTACCCACAGGGATTCTATTACTTTGTTGAAATATGTGAGTTCCAAATGTACCAAGTATATTATCTAAAAGAAAATGAATTACATTTATAATGTATCTTCTTAAGTAAGATTTCCAATCATTTTCTTTCTTCATTTTCTCTGACCAAAAAGATGTGTTTTTTATATTGATGTTTATATATTTATGAGCCAAATTTGACTGCGATGTCTACGTGTAATGTGTGCCGATTTATTGAAGAAAGGAGTATGAAAACAGTATAAGTTAACAACACTTTTATCCGATAATATTCCATAACCCTTAAACCATGCACCAATGTTAATTTATCAGGATTATCTGTAGACTCAATGTGATCTATTATTTGAATTATGCAGTCGAGATGTTAATGATCTTTCGATTGGAAGTGATCGCATAGGAATGTATTTAACTTATTGTTAACAATGCTTGATTTATGTTGACTAAAGATAGCTTTAATTGTTTTAATCGTCATTCCTGTGTATTAAATTATACATTTTTGGCATTTTTGAGTTGCAATTTAATGTTAGAGGATTTTGTTGTGAGAGAAGTTAGTTTAAAAGTTTTCCCAGTAATTTTGCTGGTGAATTCTTTGCTTTTGGTGAAGTAGGACTAACACAATGTACAGTGACTTGTTTGGTCGAATCCAATATCTAAGGCAGAGTTTGAGGCAACCACTGCACCAGTTGAAACTTTTATGTCGTCACTCATAATATGAGAACGCTTTTTTTTAACGAGAATATAGTTTGTCCACAAGATCCATTATTTAATATCATAGTCAGCAATTACGTCAGTCGTCAACAAAGATCCAAATCTTACAGTAAAGAATGTAAAAAATTCCCATACCAAAATGGACGCATCAAAATATGATGATCGGTGACCAACCTTAACAGGATTTATCCACCAACATCAAAAGTATTAACCTACTCGTATTTAGTTCAAAGAGAAACTTAACAAACCTATATCTGCAATCACAAGTACCGTTTGAACACTATCAAGTTCAATAAAATCAAAGCAAAATCCGATATCCACTGAAAAACTGCATGGTTCTACATCATTATAGCAAATTAATTTGTGAAAGGAACGAATCATATTCATACGATTTGAAATTTAGAATAAAGTTTTAAGATTTTTTAGCCGGATTATCAGCGGAGAACCCGCTCAAGACTTGTTTCGGTGCCATAAATACCCGGACAGTCATTCTGCTGACACGGGGCACCATGTTGGCATTTCCAATACAGACATCCCGAGCTGGTGTGTTACGGAATAAAGCGAATATGGTGGTCCTTTGTTGATAGGACTACTTAAAAATGTAGCCAACATTACATAAAGATAATAAGACTACTTTCATAAAACACAAGTCTGCACTAGCTGTAGTTCAACACGTGGAGGTCTTTCTTTCTTTCTTTCTTTCTTTCTTTTTAAATTGTGTGTTTTGAACCTAGTGAATTTATATTAAAGTGTCTCTATGCAATTTTGCAGCAATTTGCCACAATTTTGGAGAAGATTTTCAGATTTTGCTAAACATGCACCCCCTCCCCCAACGTGACCATTTGAATGAACTTGGTTTACACATATAAGGGACACAATGACACCACGTCTGAAGTGAATCTGGCATGCGGTTTTAGAGAAGTCAGCTACCTGACAATTCACCTGACCCAAAAATAATACGTTTATGATAACAATTTTTGAAAGTGTCTCAACAGATGAAATGCTTTATCTTTCAGGACGACATATTTGTCTGGTCATCTCAAAATTATGAAATACTTAATCTTGCAATGATGGCATGAAGCTCAACCTGACTTGTCACCAATGATGTTTAATTATTTCTGTTTCTCGGCAGACTTTCCAACGTGATTTTCTGTACTAGTCGTCATCATCAGAAGTGTTTTATTTTAAACGGTTAGCAAAAGTCTCCCATGCCGTCGTTCGATGAGCTAAAGCTTCGACGGGGTTCCTTGTTCGATAAACATATATGGAAATACTATCACGGACAGCTGCCTTTCTATCCCACATGATTTTGACCATTTAGATAGAGCATTACACTGCCTTAGACCATGATAAGCGTACTGTCAAAACTGTGATAAATTGGCTTAGTTACTTCGCAGAATTGCTCTGCGCGGACACATGTTTAGATCCAACACACAGCTGGCCCCACACCTGTCAAAAAGGATATCATTATATTCAACTAGATGTTCACATAAAGTGAGACCTTAATACTAATGAGCTTATATGCTGTAGGTCAAAGTATAACGTTTGGTGTCTCTGGCGTTGTTTTGGTGCAACAAAATATTCCTCATGGCAACTTGAATTCGATTTCAGCTTGTTACAGAGCGGCTATTCTGGAACAAACAGACAAACAAACAAACAAACAAACAAACAAACAAACAAAAGATAAATAAGTGAATGAATGAAAAATGAATGAATGGAAAATGAATGAATAAATAAATGAATGAATGAATAAATAGATAGATAGATAGATAGATAAATAAATAAATAAATATTAATGAATGCTTTTCTTTGGAAATAACCTATGTCATTTTAGAATAATATCCGATAATTTTAGTTTGAATATACCACTTCTTATCTATGGGAATTACAATGTCTGTTTACCTGTGTTCTTTATAAAAAAAATCACAACGGAAACATAATCAACTTAAGGAGAAGAAGGTAAATCAAGTAGAATTTCTGCCAGTGGAAAATGTTTGCCTGATACAACCATTGCATCATCTGTAACATCAAACCAACATGTCATCAACATCTGTGCCATTGTTGCAGCTGATATATACAGGCATCCTGTTTACATCTGGTGCTTTCAACCAAGAGTATTATCTCGCCGTGGTGACAATGGCGATTCAGGCTGTGAAGATTTCAGATCGGTGTGATGAAACGCTGTGTCATGGCAGCTTTTAAAGTTGAAAGTACGCCGCTGTATCATATGGCCGTGGCCCATGCGTCATTCTCATGGTACCTTAACGAATGGACGTGCTTAACTCAATGTTTATTACACAATCCCAGTCCACCACACAGAATAGACAAATATATCAACGAACTAGGAAAGATGATTTGCTGCATAGCAAATCAGTGTGTGTGTCTTCAAAGCATATTGGTATGGCAATGTACAACTATTCCATAACACAGGAGTAGAAGTTGGAATGGCATCTCTATCTATTATAGCTTTGAAGTTGTTCAAGATTTAAAATTTCTAATGGTGTTATTTAGCATAATTTAAATTGCTACAACTTTTGTTTTAGATTCATTAGGTGCGCAATGATCAATAACCCCCTTGTAGAAGTTGGAATGACATCTCTATTATACTTTTGAAGATATTCAAGATTTAAAATTTGAAATGCCCCTAATTTGCATAATTTTAAACATCTTCATTCCTCTGTATAAAATGGTCAAACTCCTTGTATGGAGGTATAATCATGCCAAGTTTGGAGTTTATATGTATAATAGTGTTCGAGAAAAGTGTCGGACAAATTTGCTAGTAAAGAAGAAAAAGAAAGAAAGAAAGAACTCGAGGAAAAACAGAAAAGTGTGTGTTGACACACACACTTTAACTACATGTGCATGTACCTGTGAACTGAGACACGCACTATACTGACTCAGTGAATGGCTATGAAGAACAGGCTTCATCTCACTGGTTACAAGAAAACAAAGACATGAGAGTGTCCAGTAAGATGACACAAATCCACACACTTTTTCAAAATTCACCAAAATGTGAAAACAGTCATTGGGGACTGTAAGCTCTGTATATAGTCTGTTTTTAACAGAGGGTACACTCTGCCAGGCTTGTTCCTCCTAGAAGTCCAGTCCGTCTGATCCCTTGGGACTGATGGAACTGATAAGCCCAGCACACTCCTAGCCTCAGTGTAAAACAGACCAGCTACCAGGACACTCTGACTGGTCAGTCTCAGTCATGGTGTACTTACAGCTCTGTCCAGCATTAGTGTGAACAAGCAGCAGATATGTTTCTTGCATGAACAGAAAGAGACCCTCTGTATTTTAGTGAGAGCCTCATTACACAGTTGTTGGGAGTACCCCCCCCCCACCGCAATTTGCTACAAGACCCAAACCTTCCAAAGCGTACACTCAACATGCATGGACAGAAAGCTGTGAGACAGGTTCAAGCTAATTAATAATGAATGTAAAATGGTTGCCTGGCACCATAGAGGTCAAGCAATAGGTCATACAGGAGGCAGTTGAAAGCCTGCACGTGGATTGGGGAGGAATTTGGTGAATTTAGCGTACATTAAAATTCCCCAAGTTTTGTTTGTGTGCTGTTGGATTTGCCAGTTGTCTCAAACCTATATGTGTGAGTTAGAACTTTGTGTCTATCTGCAATAGTTTGGAAGATATGAAGCTTTTAAAATTTTAAATGCCCCTAATTTGCTTAATTTTGAACATCTTCATTCCTCTGTGTAAAATGGTCAAACTCCTTGTATGGAGGTACAATCATGCCAAGTTTGGAGTTTCTATGTATAATAGTGTCCGAGAAAAGTGTCGGACAAATTTGCTGGTAAAGAAGAGAGAAAGAAAGAAAGAAAGAAAGAAAGAAAGAAAGAAAGAAAGAAAGAAAGAAAGAAAGAAAGAGAGAATTTGAGGAAAAACAGAAAAGTGTGTGTTGACACACACACTTTAATAAATATTTGACAAGACCAACCTGTGTGACTGCATGTGTTTTAGGACCCGTCTTTATTGAGGGAATGTGCCTAGAATATAGTTTTGGCAACCGTGTATATTGGTTGATTGATTGACTGATTGATTGATTGATTGATTGATTGATGATTTATTCCCTTACGAGGGTTACTACCTCAGTGTATGATACATGTAGCACTGGTCTCCCGCCAGGCCCTTGGATGATAAAATCTGGTTACATTATATAACAGCATGACAGGACAATTAAAATCAAATAACAATACAGATGATAGAAAGATAAAATGATAAATATAAGTGAAATACCAAACGTAAAGTGTACATACATCAGGGTTACATATAAATGAGAGTATTTGGAAAAATAAATTAACTAAGATGTACATTGACTAGTAAGATATCATTACTGGTAATAAATAAAGATTGTAAAAACAAAAGTTACTTATCATTTTACATTTTTTTAAAAGATTAAATCAATTTGATGTGTAGCATTTTGTTAAATTCTAGTTAACACTAGATTAAACGAAGAAAATACGCAATTTCATTTGAATTTGATTTAGATTATCACAACAGTGTAAACACCATGCAAAGGTACGATAAAATACAGACGGTTTCAAAGATGTAAACTTGAATGACTAAGATGCCAATGCAAAAATAATCCAATAATGCTGCAATAATGATTTAAACTAAATGGCTTTATCTGATCTTTAGCTCGAATTCAATGTGTCGAATGACTTTTATCAATGCATTTATCAAGGACCCGTATCGACAAAATTGCAGTTTTCTAATTTGCGAGTAAATGTGAAAACACAAAAAGGTTCAGTGTTAGAAATGTCAAAACTTGTTTCAAAAACTTTGCATAAAAGTACGCGGCAGAGGAATTGCACATATTTTATCACATCGTATCGTGTCGGGCCGTGCCGTGCCGTGTGCATTGTAACGTATCGTACACTTCATGTATCACGTATAACTAGAACGCATGGTACCGTATCGTGTCAAATGTATCGTGTTGTGTTTGTCTTGTATCAAATTATTCATGTAAGTTTTGTAATATGTCATATCGCGCCTTGTCTTGTCGTATCGTAATGTATTGTATTATATATCACATCGTATCGTATTATACCATATCAGCTACCATGTTACATGTCATGCCATGCCATGTTATGTTACATCATATCACATCTTATCTTACCCCAAGCATTTTAAGAGACGGATTCTGGACATTTTACATGTAGTTTGGTGAACGTGTTAAATCTAGTGACGTTAACAATTTCTGATGATATGTGCCCCGCGAAAAGCTGGAAATCCAATGCATATTTGGACCGTAAAAAATTGCGATATCCGCAAGACAGTATACTGGAAATCAGCATCCTGGTTAAAGACCAGCCTTACCGAACTACAGGAGTCGAAAAGTCAGTTTACAAAACTAGTTTTTTTTTTTAGGGGGGGGGGAGGGTTGGAGAAATTCCATTGAAGTTGGACAAACATAGATATAATGTCGTTATCATCAACTTGTCGACATTTAGAAGTTCTGGTTCTAACTGTAATATTTGAAGAAAGAAATGATAAGACACTTATGAAAATTAAAAAAGGTGCAAAGTCCTGACACATCAATCCATGCGCACAATGGCAACTACAATGAACTCACAGAATCATTTTAAAAAAAGGTTTTAGGATTTTACGAATATACATATAAAGAGCCAGCTGTTCACAAATAGCTGGCAAATAAACATTTCCACAATTTTCTTATATCATAGTAAAGATTGCCACTTACGAAAGTCAGGATATTTCATTACTGTCAGCGCGTAACAGCACAGGACAACTCGGAATTTGGTCCTTTTTTAAGTATTCAGTTAAAATGCGATGGTTGTGAAAAAACACCGTGAAGTATATCAAAATACTATTAAATAAATGGAATTTTCCACACTGTCATGTTTTTACAATAGTTGAAGATGACAGAATATCTCTCTCTCTCTCTCTGTCTCTCTCTCTCTCTCTCTCTCTCTCTCTCTCTCTCTCTCTCTCTCTCTTTCTCTCTCTCTCTCTCTCTCTCTCAGACTCAGAAAATGTCTCCATACCTATCTTGAGCACATGTACGTGTATTATTTTCGCGAAATGTGTAGCAGAGGAAAAAAAAATCTGATACCATGGGTTCACTTTTGGCACTAAGGACCATTTCAATATTTTAACGGAAATATGGTGGGGAGGTTTCTGTGATGAGGAATGTTTAAAGCCGAGATAGAACACTTAAACAGCAGGATCATGCCAAGGTACAACACGAAATTTAAGAAAAGCCATTGCATGACTTTGAACACAACGTGAACAAAATGTAGTATAATAAGGACATCGTTGACTATATCGCACCTTTTATGTCATGTTTTTGGACTTTCTCAATGGTACTTCTGCGTTCTATATCTTAGTGTCGTTACCCTCGTTAACATGGGAACTCAATTTGGCATGAACCCAAACCTTAAATTAAAAGTTCCCTGCTGACAAAAACCTGCGGGTTATGGCTATTTTGATTTGGATCAGAAAATTTATAGCCGTATGAATACATTAACCCCATGTCGTCAGTGCGGGCTAATTGGCGGATATTCTCAACAGATCGGTCAATGGGGAGCGACCGTTTTTATCATCATCTGCCTCATCAGCTTGCTTAAATTGTCCGCTAACGAATACTCAATATACAAGACAAAACCACATCGACGGCCTTTGTTGACGCAATGTGAAGAAGGACACCAAATCAACTTTTATTAATGTACGACTGGTCTAGAGTCAACACTTTTTTAATGTCAACCTTATGAGCAATGGGTACAACTAATTATGGATTTTAATCATAAAAACCGTGTAGTGGATCTTCTCAGTAATACCCTCACAAGACAAGAGACATGAATAATTATCAAGTACGGTCCCAGATTTAATTAAACACTCCTCATCTTAGACCCTCGAGTGGGTACAAAACATTGTTTGACAACATCCACTTAAAAATACATGTTCACAACTCGTCTGTGTTGTTTTTATATGCAGAAAATAATGCAATATTTATAGTAAATAGAGTTCTTCATGTTCAAAATCATAATACTACAGGATGATGTGGCCAATTTGAATTTGGCATCTCATGAATAGTGGCACCTACTGTTGTACCGAAGATGCTTTATTGCTATGACTTTAGCAGACAAAGGGGCAAACGTCGTTATAGCCAGTAGATTTTTCTGATGCACAATTACACACACATCCTACGCTTACATATCCAAGCATATCAGCTTAAAATGAGTTCCCTTGATTGAATTATCCCTTTCCATCTCTGGTGGGACCGTCTGCTGACCGAAGTTTGACACCGGCATATTAAATAGGTCGTTAGCACAGAGATATGGGATAAATCTTGGGGAAAAAAATTCCACCAAGGATTCAATTATGGTGCATACCCACACATTTCCTTGAGGTAAATTCGTTTCGCAGGAACATAGTTATGGGTTTTACACAAATTTATCGTCTATTCCTTCTTATCAACGAAATGCACTTTGATAAGAACTATAAACAATGGCATAGGGTATCATAATCGTTTTGGTTCGTTTGTCCAGATGCAGACGACAATCCGCATGGTGGGGCGACGAGTGGCGCATTATTGTGAGAAAAAAAGGGACAATTCACGCATGTGCGCAGACTCGCAGATCGCAAATCTAAAATTGTACAGCATGTCGTGACCAGATCCTGTAAGATTTAAACCTTTCTTTCCTTTGGTAAAGCATATGCAACGTCAAGTAAACACACACACACACACACACACACACACACACACACACACACACACACACACACACACACACACACACACACGCAAAATCTTAGACATTATTTGCGAAAAAGGCCCGTCATATATAAGTTTTAATTGTGCAGCCTAAGTATTGACACTCCCCTGTGCTGTTTGTGTGCACTCAATTTGCAAGAAACTAAAATGCGCGAAAAATATCGATAAAGATTGTAAAACGAAACTCACATTTCCAGCAAAACTGCACCCACTGCAATGCATTGCCGTCATGATTATGATTACAACTCATATTTCGAGGTCACTGTGCTGTGTAAATTTTCGCAGGCATTGAGATGCCAAACTATATTGCGTCTTCGGTTTCACAAATTGCCAGATTTTCAACACAATGAACAGGGCGATTTTTTTTTAATTGAAAACGATACACCACAGTCATAAACACGACTGGCCGTTTTATGTATGGCTTTATTAAGAAACAAACGACAAAGTCCAGTCACGTTGAAGAAAAGACAGTGGATATATGTGATCAGTTTTTATTGTACCGACAGTTTCAATATAGTTGAGCAGTCGCAGAGATCTTTCAGTTGAAATCCAACTGAAGATTGTATCATATTTGACATTATAAACGTAAATTTAAAAAACAAAGATCGACAGAGTTGAGTACATACATACATACATACATACATACATACATACATACATACATACATACATACATACATACATACATACATACATACATACATACATACATAATATTATTTTAGAATCTTGGCCCACACAAATATGTTAAGCAAGGCAAAAATTGTTAGGAATAACGATTATCAATAAGCCTCGATGCAGTAGTGTGGTCCAAACTGTACTAAGTACATTGATGTGCCAATGGTTGCTGTACAGAACCATCCCTTTGATCGCATTATTGCAGCTTCGCAATTCCGGCATGAAAAGAGGCCCGCCCTGTGTCAATGCTAGCTACTTTAACCATAACAAGAACTAAATTGGACAAGTTATAAAAACTGTTACATCTGTCAAAGGACCCTTGTTAAATAAACAAAGCGTCGTAATTTCTAGGTAGCCGAAAGGACAAAGTAAGAAGTGTCGCATAAGTAATCGGTATTCAAAAGCAACTACTCAAGCCGTATTTTTGGAAAGAAATCCGCAAACCATCTTAACTCGTACGGATAAGTATCGAAGTTTCTCCGGTCATAAATATCAGAAAATGTTTCATGTTGTAAATGAATCATATATGTGACCTGCTCTATTAAAACCAGTCACATGTGACCTGATTATAGAAATTGAGTTATATACATTTTTGAAAAGTCTGTAAAAAGAGCTTTAAAATGGTGTTTGAATCATGGAAATATTCTCAATATTGGCCGAGATATGGAATTTCAAAGATACAATGATCCGAGACATATAATGGAAGAAAAAGGCTCTCAAAGTTTACCCACTGATTTCATAGCATATTGAAGGAGGTAGTAGTACAAAGTCCTTAGCAACCATACTTTCTTTTTAAGATATCTTGACCAAATTTGGCCCACTATTAGTTGGGAACATTTCCTACAACATACATTAAACTTGATACTCTACCACCACCTAATTTGCATATTTAAATATGCAAATTAGATATAATATGGAGGTCCCTTATGTGTCAAATAAACAGCTATAAACAAATTTAAGTCAGCTTCCATACCCTTTATTGCATCAAAATTGCCCAAGATAAAAAGCTGATTCAAAACAGAACTAAAGTGCTCTACTCAAATAATCAAAAACACCTCAATTTTTTTAAATATGCAAATTAGGTTCGCAGAATGTTTTTTCTGAATTGATGCAATTTACCTTTTCACATCTCATGAAACTGGTAGTTTCTCTTAAATAAATAAATAAATAAATAAATAAATAAATAAATAAGCTGTTTATGCCAAATACACACAGATAAATAACTTAATAATTATGCAAATTAGGCACAGAATAAAATGAAGTATGCAAATTAGATCATTAGTGTACACTGTTAGTCTTCCGTACATCAAAGTCCATAATTCATGGACTTTTGAGTAAATGAACACAGTCTTATTGTAATACCTGAAATCAAGATATCAATCCATTTGCAATTGACTTCATGAATCAACTCAAAGTAGTCTATGGAAAAAGGGAGAAAAACAATTTTAAATTTAATTATAGCACTGTTATAACAATGTTCACATCATTAAATTTTGTTGTCCGCAATGTTCATGCATCGTTACAGTGCTACCATGCTCATTTCATTCAGTTTAGACATTGCATTCATGACAGACAGTTCACAAAGTAACATCACCAAGTATACTTTAAAGTTGGATATAGACTTGAAATGAACAGGGGCAAAGCAGATGTATAAACATCTTCAATGGCAGCTTTTCTATGCATTGTCACAATATCACATTGCACACTATATCGCCAATGATTGTATGCCTTAATTTAACAAGTTTGTTGAGTCTCGAGGCGCGCCTGGAATTGAATGCGACGATGACACATGTTGACTCAGTTGAAATTGGGGGTAGAATGATGGGCAATCATTTGGATAGAATCTGCTTCATGAAAGAGGTGACATTACTAGATAGATACAGCAGAATTTAGGCATTTTCATAATGATACCACTCTCCTCTCTCAACCACTTTTCAGGGGTGCCAAGTTTATTTTATTTCATATTTTGCTTGCCATATTAAGACCACTTTTCTGTGAAGACATGTAATTGCCTGTCTCATGCGTGTTCTTAATAGAGAGATTTCAAGGTAGATGATTGCTGAATCACAACAAGTTTACCATATTCCATATGCCTCTGTTCTTATTTTTGTTCCTTGTCGTCTAGTCATGTTCCTAGTTTAGTATCGAGGTATATATTAATTTAAGAAAATCATTTAAAGAATTGAAACACGAATATAGGGTCAATAATAATCGGCAATACCTGTAGTTGCAGCTTAGTCCTTACCCAGTAGGAGTAAGATTGAATCAACTGTTTTCCGTGGCGCAGATTGATCGTAAAGTTCCTCGCCGTACCATGTAGACCGTCTGGCCTGGAGTGTGTATTCGGGAGGATTGCATATTCAATTCTAATTCTATATGTTTTCCACCAAGGAGATATTTGAGTAAAACCAATGCAGCGCGCGACATTTTATACCATTGTACCTTATGGCGTTTACCTTTATCACTTTCTCCGGTTTTACAAATAACGTTCCATGCACAAACATGTTCAGGCTAAAGTTAGGAATTGACACGTACAATATGTCATTCAAATACTGAGCTACTGCAAATTCAAGAAGTGAGATTTAGCATCTGTGCACGCTATTTTTATGGAGTATACATTTTTATAGGTTTATCGTTACCCTATTCATTTCAATCGAAGCAAACATTTTATTCAGGTATCAATGTGTCCTGTGCTATGTAAATCCAGGAACAGAAGGTGGTGTTTGCTTGTTTTTTTGTTGTTTTTTTTTGTTTGTTTTTTGTTTGTTTTGTTTTGTTTTTATTTATTTATTTTTTTTTGGAGATAAATGCTTGGTCTGAGAGCCTCTGGTTGTACGCTGGTATTTCACATCTATTTGTCTCTCTAATGGAAAAGTTAAGCTGACTAATTAGTCACAGCAAACCTAATTCGCGGATATATGGACAACACCGGGAAGAGGTTAAGGCTCAGTTATTTGCTGTTACATGCGTTACTTAGTCCTTGTGAAACAAATGTTCCCGCTGAGCGAATTGGGGAAACGCCACTTTTAGTGGTGTCATTTCTACCAACAAAGAATGGCTTTTCGTGTTACTTTCCGGATTCACAATCAAATGAGCTCCTAACAAATTCCCTGCAAAAACTTGTAAAATGCTGTCAAAGTCCCGATAATTACAAAAACTTATTTACTACTATTGAAATATGTTTAATGGGTTTCAAGTGTTTGTCTAATCTAATTGCCACCCACTATGCACATGGACAAGTTGTATGCATAACGGAGATGCTTGATTACTTTAAATGTTTGTTTGAGAATCAGTGGTATGTATTATATGCTGTATAAAAATCGATATCCCTACTTAAGTGTTCCCCATTCTTTTTTTAGAGGTCCATCCATGAATATTTGACATGGAATTTCTCGAGTTAGGAGCTGAATCCTACTCATAGCGTTGGGAAATAAAACCGAGCAATAATTGCTTTCTGCGAGCCTGTTTACACTGTAAGCAAAGACTACAATGACAACTTATACGTCTTGTATTGCCCCATTGCGGTCTACATGTCATTTGCAGATTTTATACTGAAATGAAGGATATATTTCAATGACAGCTAGCAGAACGCATCCATAGTTTCAAATAAACAATTTAACAAATTGTGAATGAAAGGAAACGGTTGTCCAAATTTCTTACTACACAAACACAGCAGACCTCAAGCAATCTTAGTTTGTTTGCTTGCTTGGTTGTTTTATTGTTTGGGGTTTTTTTGTTTGTTTGTTTGTTTGTTTGTTTGGTTTGGTTTTTTGTTTTTGTTTTGTTTTTGTTTTTGCTTTTGTTTGTGTTTTTTTTGTTCATGAGGCTATGTATTTTCCATCAGGAAAATGATACTTTATGTACGTACCTTGACACTGACCTTTCTACACTGGGCCATTTGTTTTGAGGTTATAAACGAGAATATGCACTGATCTTGCTAGGTCCATGCCAAATAAACACAGCGACCATAGATCATACGACCATCATACCAGAAATCTTCTTGTAATAAAGTTATCAAATTTTACAGTCAATATAAGGTGAAAGATTTATTTTGGTCCATAGATATATCATTTGCTTTGATAAGATTTCGCCAAGCACAGTAACATGGTATATGAATCCTTCTGCAATGGACTGTATCTGCTATAAGACAATTGGGTTAACGTATCATTTTTACTGTTATTTGCCTGAAGTGTGCGTTCTTTATATTCAGTTTGGTGAAATGTGATATAGCAAAACACCATCCACATCAGCAGAAACATGAAATGAAGCCATTTGTACTTGAATACAACCCCCTATTTACTTATTTGCGGGTAGCATTGTGCTAATTTTAAGTAGCTTAGTGCAAAGGTAATATGAAGATTTTTGGTGGGAATCCAAACGCCGCGAGGGGGGATGTTCACTTTCAACAAAGCTTTGCAAGCCCCAACCGCAGCAGTCTTAAGATGTAGAAAAAAAAAGCTTTTGACAAGTACTGTATTATGCCGGTAAGTTTGTTTGAAATCGTCATTCAAAATGTGCGTTTAGAATTTTTATGACATTTTGCAAGGGCAGGGGGTGTTTGAGATAACAGCGCTTCGTAAAGCGAGCATTTTGAGAATTTGCCGGAGGAAGAGAACAAAAAGTCGCGTTTGGCGCACATACGGTGGCCACGTAGTGCCACATAAAGTATCTAAAGAGCGAATTAAGAATATGCGATAATTTCACATCAAACGCAAAACTAAATATCAGAAGTTGGGGGTTGCCAATTGTAGAAAGCAATAGCACAGATCTATTCAGCCAGCTACCCCAATAGGGCGAGGGTAATCACCCAGAAACAATTGTACGCGTATGTCACAGTCACAGAAATCTTCTTGTAATAAAAAAAGCACACAGAGATGGAACCAAATGCATGTACAAGTAATTTTGATATTCGTACTCAATGTTAGCGTGTAAACAACACAAGCAAACGTTGTACGTGCTGAATTTGATATATACAAAATATCCATGTGACCATCTACGCACATGATTTCCTTGACGTTTTTTGCCAAGTCACGTCAAATACGATCTAGTTTGTTCTTTTGTGCATATTCAATGTAGCAACAGACCCGACATCCCATATTAAACATCGGACAATCCCCACTTTACCCACACACATAAGAATCATCTGCGTTAATGTATATTGAGATTAAATAGGAACATAAGTTAAGTAATCAGCCTCTTATAATAAGAATCGCTCAATCAGATCCGGCCGTTAAAATAAGGAATATATTTGATAACACATGAGATCAGATGCGATCATCTATTACAGCAATGTGAAAAAAAAGCACACAGAGATGGAATCAAATGCATGTACAAGTAATTTTGATATTCGTACTCAATGTTAGCGTGTAAACAACACAAGCAAACGTTGTACGTGCTGAATTTGATATATACAAAATATACATGTGACCATATGACATTTAAAATTGCACATACATCATAACATCCAGTCTTGTGACGCCAGCGAAAGTACTTCTTGACTCTATGGTAATTTTGGCAGGCCATCTATCTGGCAATCAAACGGACCGCATGCGCCCTTCCACATGCGTTTATCACAAAAGCCCGTTTCGCTCAAATCCAGAATTTAGCTGAGTGTTTGTGCCAGATTTATAAATCTGGATTTATGCTGTTTGGGCCATACCCCCTGAAGTCGACAAAACGTAACGTCTTTGTCAAGCTCTGGAACTTAATTTTACTTTTCTACTCGTCGCAAGAGCCCAGTTGAAAACTGTGCGTCTTATTGGCGGGACCGCAAGCTCACACACTACATACATTTTTTTGTTCATGAAATGGGTGACATGTTGGACAGGATCGAGAAGTCTGCCACTTAACAGTACTGATGGAAGTGAAGTCCGTTTTTGCATGTATGTAAAATTGGCATCCTGTGCAAGGTGGGATGTAAGGGTCTGGGCCTATGGTTATGCTTTGTAATGTATCTGCATAACAGCTAAAATAAAAAAGGGCACTGGATCCAGATATTTTGTGAGACATCATGAGATCACCCCCATGATTAATAGTCATAGAGATATTTAGCAAATATGAAGAGGGTCAAATAGTATGTGCTGTATGAATTTTAAAGCCTGAAAACTGCACATTTTTCCAGATGGTAATCATAATTTGGCCAGGAGAGCCTGAATGAAGTCAGTTCATTTTCTAATTTCTGCACATATGCATTCAATGAACCCCCTTAATCTTCGATTGCATACTTTACCAAATTCAGGTTTATCCAAGTGGATTAGGCTATTAATGTGTCAGTCAACCGTCGTACTAACAACCATGACTTTTTGTGGTATAAGAATATATCCCATGTGTAACCGATTATTTCATTATAGTATTTGGAGAAATGGCGGAAAAACACAATCATAAAACATATCGGTCCGAACGACCTTTAGACCCTTTCGTCCAGAATGAGGCAGCGTTGTGTCCAATTGAGAAACTAGAAACGTGTCCATGTAACATAGATGCATCCATCTCTCACTGTATTTATGACCATTCCAACTTCAAAGATATAAGACGGATGAATGTAGCGGCAAGTTAATTCTAATACTTTTGGAAAATGTTCAATACAATGCAAGTTTGAGAAAAGTCAATGCTAATTTTCAGCCAGTGAAGGGTCTCAAATAGATATACAGATAAACTAAACCCAGGGCTCGACAATGTTTCAAAAGATCACTTGTCCACAAGACAAATAGATTTCAAAATCCACTTGCCCGTATGCTAAATCCACTTGTCCGAATACTAAGTCTATAAACTTTTTTCGGTGATCCTAAGATATAGTCAAAGGCCTAGATATTATTATTATTATTATTATTATTATTATTATTATTATTATTATTATTATTATTATTATTATTATTATTATTATTATTATTATTATTATTATTATTATTATTATTATTTTATTGAACCTTGCGAACGGAGAAATTAAAAGTACATTCAAATGAGTACATCGAAATGATAAAGACAGATAAAATACACCATGCAGAAAGTAAAATAACTACTGAAGTATGTAAAATGAGAGATGCAAAACTGTCAAAGGGTACAAATCCAACATAGCTAGTGCCATGCCACTGCATGGGGGAACATTACCATAGTACATATAAATAAAATGACACAATAACACTCGGTAAAACATCGAAAGTATGCAAATAAAAAAAAACGAATCAAATTATGTCATGTGGGTCCGCACAGAGGTTCAGCCGCAACCGCTGCCCCCCCCCCCCCCGGCAACCCCAGGAGCACCTAGTCATGATATTGATATTATTTCATATTATTCAGTCTATGTTCCGGGAAATGAAAGTAAAGTACGTCAAAACAAAACAAAACCAAAAAAAATTATAAACCGCCTGAGAATAAAATACAGTACACCTTATGGTCAGTAACACACTATATCATGAAAAGAGTAGTGACCATTGATGGAACCATAGCATGTTTTCCAGTCAATGACTTTATATAATTCTCAGATATACTACATATGGTCAGAAATACATGTGAAGTGAAGAGTGACAATAAATGATAAACCATCTACCATAAATTTTATTTGCCGCTTATTGTGGCTTGCAAATTCGTCAAAAAATGTCAAATTCTACCACGATTTTAGCTGTGACTGTTTTAACAATGAAACTGGCAAAATATTAAAAATATAAATTGAAGAGAAAGCTATTAGCATGGGGTGACTTACGATGAAAAATATAGCGTCATTTCTGGGACTATAGGAGTCGCATCCCGGATAAACTTTAAAAAAAAAAAATAGTTGCATTGGTTGTAGGATCCTGTTTTTCGTTGCCTCTGATGGCGTGATGGGATGCATACAGTTTGCGTACCTACCATGAATGCTATCGGTACATCGTAGTAAATTTGCGCAAACAGTATTGGCAAATTCCTAGCAATAAACGATGTTCTGAATTAAAATTCAAGCAAAAACTTTAATATTTCAAATCAGAAAACGAGTGTGCGCACGGTCGCTGTCTTTCTGACAACTATACACAAACAGCTGCTTAGGGCATATGGTCTGACACACAACACATCACCCGATTGGTCAATTGAGTCAAACGCAGGGGACACACAAACGGGAAGCTTTCTTTATATTGCAGCATGCGAAAATAAAGAAGCCCCAGTGTACGCCTGCATTATACTGCTTATTTTCACTTTTGGCAAAATCGTGACACAAATTGGGCGTTTGGCAATGACCCCTATAGTTCATTTAAAGTGTCAAAGGGAAGAACGGACAAGTAAAACATCAGGTGCCCTTCCTCATATGGTTATTAAAATTATATTTGAGTTTCATAACTTTAATTTATCCATTTTTCAAGATATTGGGGACACAAATTTTGCATTGGCCATATATTATTTTTACTGAGTCATCTGTGCCTGACGGATACACCTATGGACGCACAGACAAACAAAACAACGGGTGATCCTCTTCATATGCTGTTTAATGTTCATTTAAACTATTATGACAGTAGGTCAAATACTTTTTTTAGATATTCTCGACGCGAATTCCAGATGGACAGACGTACTTGTGGACCTAAAAGAGAGACCAAATCAAATCTATTTGCCTGAAGGCCCAAGGTTGGGTGCTAAGAAATGCCTCAAGAAGGCCGATTTCACAAGAAGCAAAGAGGGTTGATTTATATGATATTTAAGAATTGAATATCGTATTTTGAGGGGAACCAATTCAATCAATCTATGTTGGTTGTTAGTTAAATGCAATGACCCACGTGTCCCGGAGAACTGAGTTGAGGCCACCATGGAGTCCATTGTCTTTCTAACATGCTCCACCTCTTCAAATTTGAACTATACAGCTTCGTTTGTTAGACGCGTTTACAAATATTTTGTATGTTGACCCCTCTGACCATGATAAGTGGGTCAAGGTCACCAATGAACAGCTAATCTCAGACTTTGGTAAGATGCCTGAGGCATGTAAATTTTAATGGTCGTATCTCGTTTGGCGAGCAGTTATTGAACCAGACCATATAGTGCAGCCAGTAATACTCTGTTAACGAAGCAATGGTCCTCGATAAAAATGAAACATCATTGCGTGTCGCTGGTATATCCTGTAACATGGAATAATGTATGGGGAGGATATCGGATGCAGAGACATAAAAAAATGCCCTACATAAAACATCTTTTAAGGGAAAAATTGATCCCCTAGGAAGGCGTATGAGGACCACAAAAAATAAACTCAAAATTTCGAATTTTTCTTGAAATTTCGTCTTTCAAATTTCGACTTTTATCTCGAAATTTCTACTATAAAAAGTCGAAATTTTGATTTTTGTTTCTCAAAATTACGTCTTTGTAAAGTCCAAATTTCGACTGTTTTCTCGAAATTTCAACTTTTGAAAGTCGATATGACTACATAAAAATAAGCTTTAAAAAAACGAATATTCGAGAAAAATCCCCAAATTAGGAGATTTAAATTTCAAAATTTCGAGATTAAGAAGTCGAAGTTTCGAGAAAAAAATCGAAATTTCGAGATTTAAAAGTCGAAATTGCCAACAAAAATTCGAAATTTTGAGTTTCATTTTATTCTTTTTTATTGTATTTCTTATATATCCCTTAGCTGTTATTTCAGAAAATTTTACGCCCTTTCTTGACAATTTTGAAACTAGAATGCCTTTATTCTCATGGATGTCCCAAATTCATTCCATAATGTTGACCATATAAATAAATGATCTAAATATGTCATTTTAAAGCCTGAAGTAATTCATTCAAGTTAGTAAGTCATTTAAAAGCCTTGACGAGAAATAACAGTAAGAGTCGAACTCCAACGAACATATCCCCGTAAAGGCCGTGGGAACGAACAAAATAGAGAATCGGTGTTATTTTTACTGTAAAAAAGCAACGCATTTTAGTTGCTAACATTACTGTTGTATTAAGAAGTCTTCAAAGATCGCTACATGTTTTGTTCACATAACTGGATTCTCGCCATCTTTCGGGTCATATAGCCTTTTATGCTCTAATATACCTTTCGGTTCACATTTGAAGAATGCAGTAATTTTTATCCAGGATATATGCAGAACACCAGAAAAGAGTAAACCGAGCAGCATTAAAATGTTTTATCATCACATTTGCTGCCAAATGGTTAATGTTCAAGGTAACGTCCATCGGTGATCAGGATATTAATATGTTTACTTGATAACACTGAAAAATACATTCAAGCCACGCTGGGTCATATGACAATAGACTGGAGGCTGTAACATATCACTATGCCACGTTCTAGTGACTTGGGTGGTCCCAATAGAGCACCGTCAACAACTTGGGAATACAAGTGTCGCGTTACTATTGTCTTTTGCCTCGGGGTGTGGGTTGTTCTTCATCAGCAGATGCACCTCTTGTGATTGTCATCTTCTGTCAGATATCACGGGAGCCTTTGAACTGACGCCGTTTTGTTTACATTGCTAGATGCCAATGACATAGGGAGCAATTTCCCACTGGGCATAGCATCTTAAAGGCAGTGGAAACGAAAATATTAGGAAATCAAATTTGCTTTAACTTTAAGTAGTCACTGAACAAACAATTCCGGCATATCTAAGAAAGAAGATCATCAAGAGTAAAAAAATAGCTAGTCGACCTGACAGCTTTCTCCACAATTATTCCGGGACGCCTCAGAGTTCGCTGTCTCTCTTGTGTTACGAATAAGTCCATTGAAAGTGACCAGTCTCTTTCTTTTTAATGAAGCATCCATTTCCTAGTCTTTACGAAAGTTTGATTATCTTGACAAGACAAACAGGCACCCAATTATTATCGTATCTTGCATTTAAGAACTACAGCTGCCAAAGATTGCTGCTCAATTTAAGAGAATTTACATGGGCCTTCGACAATTGCAAAAAGACCATCGTTATAATTATGAATCTACCGAAGGTTTTTGGTAGCCTTGCTGATGAAAGAAGTATGCAAAACAGTCAAGATTTTAGAATGTATATGGTGTTTTAGGGGTTAATCACTACTGGCATGAAAAAATACAAAAGTAAAAATGTGGACGCACCACAAGTTATTGGACTGAAACTCATTAGGAGTGTATAATAAGGATTTTTAAAAAGTTGGTGTCTAACGTGTTTATGCATGGTTTTATTTTTAGCCAAATCGATCTAAACATTATGCAGATGATAATACTTTATTTTCGCATGCTGACAATATACTTATCACGATACAAACGTAACAAAGCGTTTCAAATTAGATTTTAGTGGTTTAACGTTAATGGCATGGAGGCAAATCTACAATTTTAGTCCCGTGTTTGTCATGTTTCAAGACTTTCCGGAGCATATACCTTCAACTGTCAAGTTTTTGGGCACATAGATGGACAATAATCTGAAAGTTTTTAATCATCTATGATATCCGTAAACACGTTTCCTAGCAAATTACGGATGATTTAAAAAGGTTGTTTACGATTCTAAGGGAGAAAGAAAAACGATATTTTCAATACTATCACGATAACTATTAACTTCAATGACTGGCTTATGTCCTTTAACATAGCACTCATTTGGATCTAACAATACACAGAAAATGGAAAAGATATGTGGGAGAGTGTCAAACGACTCCATGACTTCTTAAGCTGAGCAAGCACGTGCTAAGAAGCTCTCTTTTCCTCTAAGTAGACTGAAAACTTCTAATAGAAGTACATTAAATGTCGTAAGTTCAATGTCCGGGATTCCTGATATTATGTTCTTCACATAATACTTTCATTCTCATACATCACATACATGTAATGATTTATTAACCTCATGACAATGATATGACTGGCTGTCGTGATTCTCTCAGATGCCAAGGGGCCAAATCATGGAATCCTTCTCTTTTAACATTAAAGTAGCGACGGGGAATAATCTATAACGGTAAAATAATGACCCAAAACAAGTAGCTTTTCTAAGTTTTCATAAACTAACTTGAAAATGATTCAAACGCCCAATGAAAAAAGTAGCCATCGGCCATCTTGTAGACATTCTCTCTCTCTCTCTCTCTCTCTCTCTCTCTCTCTCTCTCTCTCTCTCTCTCTCTCTCTCTCTCTCTCTCTCTCTCTCTCTCTCTCTCTCTCTCTCTCTCTCTCTCTCTCTCTCTCTCTCTCTCTCTCTCTCTCTCTCTCTCTCTCTCTCTCCCCCCTCTCTCATACACAGTGCTTATGGTTAGAGCCCCTCCAAACTTTGTGCAAGTGCGTCACACTTAATCTTCAGCTGTATATATATATATCCATTGTGTTCATGACACATCTTCGATTTCGTCTCTTGTATTGATAAGTTCAGAAAATAGAGCCCTGAATGTACTCAATGATTGTCATGTCTTATGCTGACTAACATACTCAGATGATTTTAAGTTTTTGTTTGATTACAAAGACAAAATAGTATTGAACTAGAGTTTAAACAGAATCAAGAAAGGTAAAAAAAGTAGCATAAATAACTCTGTAGTGGTTTGTTAACGAGACTGATCGCACTGAATAGCACTTTGTTTAAGATTAACAAAAGTGGAGATCAATTGCGAAAAAAATAGCAAGTAATCGATAGATTGTTCTTTAGCATGCTTGTTTTTTAAAGAATAACACTGATGCTTATAAATTCCGTTTTTGTGACCGTAACTATTTTCTCGTCTTCTGTCACCGGCCCAGAGCCAGTGGTGCATGTTGCCTGTAGGTGGCACTACACGTAGCTACCTGGCAATCCCGTATCCGCCCATTCCTGCTTAAGACATTTGCAGTGTAGACAAAAAAAGACTTCGTTTATTGGTCAAAATATCATGTGTCACTGTAAGCAAGTGCTTCTATCTCGCAGCATAGTATTACTGACATACTCTGCTGGGGAGCATCAATTTTAAAGCTTATGATAAAGCTAGTGTGCTCCCAGAGCACTGCGGTAAGTAAAATAAGTGTCACTTGAACCTCCATCAACATGTCAGGGCGTCACCCTCAGGAAAATGAAATCCGTCTCGTATTGCTGAAACACCGAACGGACAACTAGTTAACCAAATAGATGCATATAATATAATAACTCTTGGGTAATATTTATCCATGTTATGATGGTTTAATATAAGGTTTAGTAGATCGTTTCACAATGAATATCAGCCTTGGTAATTGTAGCGTGGACGTCCCAAATATATCCAAATAAAATTTCGGTGTGCCAAGGTGAAATACCAGGGTCTTTGCCTGTTTTAGTGCAGCTGATATTGAGGCATTCTCCAAATGTCGCTATGTGTTAGTGATTTTATGATTATAATTGAAATGTAACGTTGCCGATTTCTGTTGGTTTTGTACCACTGCATTCCTATTTTTAACTGCTTTGTTTTAGTGATACAAGGTTTTCCACAACGACAGTATTTTATATCTAGTTTACTTCTGTTCTTGTTCCGTCGTCTTGTGTTTTAGATGGTATAATATATCATAAATAGTCTTATTTGGGTTTAAGGACGACTGTGATATCGGGCTTAGATGATATGCAGGACAATTACCCTTAAATGAAAAAACAATAGATGCATTGACATAGACATAAATTGGCTAGCGTACGATATTGCATATTCTGTACGTTACAGGGACTTAATTTGTGGAGCTTTCAGAGCCCATGTGTTGCCGACATCCATCAATATTTGTACATGTATTTGAACGACTGTGTGCTAACTGAAATCATTTGAAAGCAAGTAAGTTGTCAACTGCAACATTCTGTATTGACAACCCGGTGTCTTCACTGCAGTACAAATAATGACACGCGCATACGTGCGGGACAACAGATGTTGAAAATCAAACCAGCCTCAGTGAAAATATGCAAAATAATAAATCAATATATATATTTTTTATCAAATGTGTAGCAATCCTTAGTGACCATCTGTCGACTTTGCGCTCTGTGCACAAGATAACAAACAATAAAAAGCACTTTAACTGATTTCTGACTGCTGTATGTTGACCTCCATATAGATTCGTAATTTTTCATGTGACTATCCTCAAATAAAACGGTGCAAAATTAGAATCAGCAGCATCACCAAGTAAGAAACAGCTGATGCAAGTCACCACAATGACTCAAGTCACGCTGATAGTCAATGCACGGGTGTCTCTGGTATCGTACTCTTGTGTGACATGGTTTGATCTGCACTGAGCTCTCAAAATAGAATCAAAGGGCTGTCTTGGAATATTGGCATGGAATTTACAGTCTACATGTTGGTTTCGTAAAACAGAGAACACCTTGTTCATGGTTGTCAATTTGCACAAAGTGTTACAATTTGTTTTCTTACATTAAATTAAAAAAATATTTAGAAAAAGACTCCAGTACGCCAATAATCCTCTCTACTGATACGATGCACATGCAAAATGAACAAACTAGCGTTACCGTTGTTTAGTCATGGTTCCTGATAAATATTCCCAAAATACTAGCATTGTGCTATGAGCATCAACCGTAAAAATAAGCCATTGCTTTCAGATGCAATTTGACCACTAAGAGAAGAGAAAAAGACTTGTTCGACCATTCATATATTGTTATATGAACTCCAAGACTACACTTCTCCACCAGGCACACCGCCACATTGCATGAAAAAAGTGATCATATTAGGCGCAGTCACTGTACAAGGAGACACAAACACCAAGCCCAAGGTGTTACCAATAGGAAGCATCATTTAACAAGCCAGCTTACAAATTATATGTATGTGTGTATGTATGTATGTATGTATGTATGTATGTATGTATGTATGTATGTACATACATACGTACGTACGTACATATGTATGTATGTATGTATGTATGTATGTATGTATGTATGTATGTATGTATCATTGCTAAAATCCAGAAGGTTTAATTCTGTGGAGGTGGAAAGATTGAAGTTGCCAATAAGAGGAGGGAGAAAGAAGACCATACATTATATGTATATAAATATATATATATATATATATATATATATATATATATATATATATATGTATATATACATATATATGTGTGTGTGTGTTGTGTGTGTGTGTGTTTGTGTGTGTGTGTGTGTGTGTGTGTGCGTGTGTGTGTTTTTTTTTCTCGATTAGAGGTGTGGTGATTTGTTGACACACAAGCAAATATTACATGGTGCTGTAAGTCAAGTGTGGGGAATTGAAAAGGAAAATAGCAAAGTAGGAATGAAAGAAAAGAAGGAAGGAAGGAAGGAAAGAGAGAAAGAAAGAAAGAAAATGAAAAGATCATTTAATAGCAAGTAATGGATAAAACGTCAAAATATGTCAATATGTAAAACGTAAAACGGGCTAGTTCAGTGCTACTGCCCTTACAAAAACGAAATGCTGGGATTATGCTGGATATTGCTGGGCGGGGTGGAAATGCTGGAGAAAACATCCGTCATAATCCAGCATTTTCTGCCAAGCATTCAGCAATATCCAGCATTTTTCCAGCCAGTCCCAACAAAATTTCGCTGGATTCTGTTGGGATTTAACCAAATCCCGACCGAATCCAGCAAAAATGTGGGTTTTCGGTGAGTTTTGGTGGGTTCAGGTGGGGTTTGGTGGATTCAGGTGGTGTTAAGTGTGACCCCACGAATGGCATGATTTCATCTTTTACGTTTTACACTGTACATCACATCCATCGTGACTGTACCTCTACCATACCGAGTTGCATTGGTTCATGTCAACAAAGATATTCATACTGTGTATTAATCCAGTAACGTTAAGACATGAAAGTTCATGAGTTAATTATAGTGTACTCACAAGCCATTTCCATTATGATAGCCATGTGAATTATCCCCAGCCATTGCAGTGTTTGCACATCCACCTCTCCCCCAATATTTTGCTCCCATTGAAGACTGGTGATGTTTGTGCGGGTTTAGCCGCTGCCAATGTTTGATCCGACCACACGGGAAAGACAACTAGATATTTAAATTTGTTGCCTTGCCCCATGCTTTGTTGAATTCTGCAGTTGTTCAACACAGCACAACAGAACGCAGTCTTCACAATCCGCAAATTCAGTTAAACGAAAATTCCCGCCTTGCAAACCTTTGAGAACGAGGCTAACCGGTGATCGAATGTTTTGTATCTTCATTCAATATTTTGATAGGTATAAGTCTAATGAATTTTCCCAAAATCTGGCACAGGTAATATTTGATCCAGTTATAAGATATATATACATAAGATTGCATACTACAATAAAACTTTTGGGGCTAATTAATAATGCTGAAACATCGAGATTATAATTGGAACTTGAGCGACGGTGGACGCACACTTTCCTCCTTTATCGCCCATGCTGCCTTCCTTCCACTGAAATTTTGACCATTGAATATCTTACCAAGATCGAGATCTTTTTTAATTGTAATCTAACAGGTCCAGGAAAAAAATCACACAACACTCAAACGTAATCGTTTGCTGGGTTGAGAAATGTGAAAAATCTAGCAAAACCACACTGTGGTAATACTTACGAATTTGCTGGACTATAAATTGTGCCAGTGAATTTCAGCAAAATCTTAACAACCAAAATCCAGCATGCCCATCAAAAACTAGGCAGTAACAAAATTAACACTGTGCCGGATTCTGCTGGGCTGTCAAAGACTCAAGATTCAAAATTTTCTAAGTTCTGTACCCTGAGGCCCACTCCAGCAAAATCCAGCATCTTTAACAAAGACCTAACATTCTAAAATTTTACAGGTTCTTTTCCCAGCGAAATCAAGCATGCTCCCAGCGATATCCAGCATCCGAAGCAAAAACAAGAAAACCCTGAAAAGACTAAGTTCTCTTTCCAGGAAAATCCAGCCTGTTTCCAGCAATACCCAGCATTCCAAGCAACAATGAGAATACCCTGAAAAAAAAACTAAGTTCTTTTTCTACCAAAACCCAGCATGTTTCCATCAGTATCCAGCATTGGCAGCAAAAATCAGAAAATCGAGAAAAAATTAAGTCCTTTTTCCAGCAAAATGCAACGTGGTTCCAGCACTTCACAGCATGTCCAGCAGATACCAGCAAAATCCAGCATGATCCCAGAATTTTGATTTTGTAGGGGTGTGCACACGGAGCATTAGCTGAAGATAAGCGACTAAGTGTACCATTTTAAGAAGAGAAATTTGGTTTAGTAGTTACGTTCATTTCACATAAAAGACCGGGTGAGGAAACGGAGGCTATGGGTTTAAGTTCCAAACGTCCTGAAAGGTAAAGTGAAAGTTTCAACCAACATGGAAATGCACATTACCATTTGGCCAAAAGCCCATTCTTATTAAACGTATAAACCGATGTGGGAAATGAACATTATTAAAACACAGTTGAACTTTCCCGTAAAGAATGATGTCTGGAAATACCAATATGGATGCTACTTTTGTCACGTCATATCAGTTTTGTTTTTAATATTTTGCAATTTCCCTCCTAAAACACGTGTAACGTTGGTAATATTTGTTGAAAAAAAAAAGAAAACGAAAGAAACCCTGCCGTAAATGACATTCTCTTTACTTCGTCTGACCTTTCGGTTCTATTCTTTCTGACTTATTAAACATGCGGATTACTTTGTCATTTTATTGCTTACAGGAAAAGACGTATTTTTTAAAAAATTCTGATTACCTCATTATTTTGGCATCTATGTAACTACTAACCTATAGAAAAACCAAAATCGCTTTTTAAGATCAGGATGATGTTAGTAACATTATCATATCAATCTAACCAAGCATAGTCTTCATGTAAATTACCTTTTGGGAATAATGCGATACATTATTATCTAGCCAAGACATGCCATAATACAATTTTAAAAGGAAGAATATATCTTTTTTATTTGACATTGAAAAAAAAAATCATGCGCTACCTTTTTTCCATTTGTACTCGAGAACAATTACGAGCAGTAGCCATGCGGGCATAAAAGGATGCACCTTGTAATTTTTTTAGGTGGAATCAATATAATAGAAGTTGTACCAACCAACGCCAAGACTAAAGTTTAAAAATATGAATCTCAGCATTTAGCTGTATATCATGTCGCTTAAGAAATAAATACCCACAGGTATTTTTAAAATTAGGCAATTAAAAATCATATTATATTACACAAATTGTGAAGTCAAATTCGCTTGAAGTCAATAATATTGAAGGTATTGAGGATTTTTCGGATCTACCGTTTATACTTTATATAATTATGTTTGTCAAGGAACTTTCATTAAGCGGCTCCGTAAAGTTTAAGAAGAAACTGTTCACCATCATGTGCACATTTATATTGTACACTGTTTGCCTGTCAGAATTAATTTATGGAATCCCAGTTGTCATCGCATGTCAACAAAGAGAGATATGTTTTATCCCCCTGATTGTAAAGAGAAGACTTGGTATTATAGTTTGTGATAGCATATACAGACATTTTGTGATGCTTCTGCAATGAAAGGATGCCTGGATGTCACTAATGCTGTACATTTGCAAATATTTACATTTGTTATTTTTGTTAGCATTGAAAGAATAGGAACGGTAGTGTAGTTCATGAGGCAATGGTTACACAAGAGCATCTCGTGCAACCAACGTGCTGCGCAATAATATCCTCATGCTTGGCCTGGGACTATTTTCACTTCCCAATTGTTAGCGCCTCCGAAGCGTTCGATTCATAGGCCTAAACATAATGGGAAGACGGTATCAGATGATCAAGAATTGCATATCTACTCGTCAAAACTTGCCTAAATGTTTTCTTTTACCGCTTTTGCAAGCTTTATTGAAATAAAGTTGTTGTGTTATTTGGAACTATTTTTTTCCTAGTTTTGTGTTCCAGGAGTTGCCTTGACAACTGATGGCTGATGTAGTAGCCCCGCCTACTTGGCTCCTCCCACTAGTAAACAAAAAGGCGATTTTTTGTAAATTAACAAGCTAAAAACGATTTTAAATCAACTATCAATGATAATACTTACTCTTATTCAATAGAAATTGATGTTAAATGTAAATATAAGAATTAAACTTCCTCTCTAGTGTAATTACGGGCGCATGGTTGCAGTTTGTGTGACAGGCATTTCTTTGATGACGCGCTACCGCGCGTCATCAGAAATGCCTGTCACACAAACTGCAACCATGCGCCCGTAATTACACTAGAGAGGAAATTTAATTCTTAAAGGACTCCATCAAAAGCACATATGCAGATCCATACGCGGGCCGGCCTATGCACCCAGCATCGCCAATATTTAAATATCAGTATCTTATACAACTAGAGGCACCTTGTATGTGTCCATGGCTACTGACACAATCGGCCAGTTTGCATTTGCAAGGCTTTGCTTCATCCTCATACCTGAGCTTTCAAACTTTTGCATCAGGTTGTTTATCAGCCAATCATCGTCTTGGCATTTTCGGTAAGAAAAGCTTTCTTGGCTATACTGGATTTCATGTCAAGATCAAATATGCTGATACATGATGTTTTCTGCCGTGCTAGTCGCAGTTACCCGGCTGTCTTGTCGACGAGGTACCGTCATACCCGCCAAATACCACAGTGCCATGTGACCCATAGTAGGCCAACGCATACGACACAATCATACTGGTCACAAACATCGCCATATGTTGCGTCAACTGGCCATTACAAAGTAAGAAGCAGGTGGCCTCTATCAAGTACAAACTGAGCATCGTTAGGAAGTTGGCTATGTTCATCTACCTTTGATTTAATGGTGGTTTCCAAAATAATCTTAATGGTCTTTATCAATACATCTTCAGCAAATAGATATGGTAGCTGTTGGGAAAATTCATAGTGAAGGTATGCCTCCAACTTAGAACTTTCCTTCATCACACCTGCAGCTATCATAAACACTAATGTGCTATTCACATTCACCTGAACACCACGCACCATAATCTGACTTTTGTGACCACTGATAGTGGTACTCTGTCATGCCGCTGCGTTTCAACTTCATTTCACCGTATATTTTACCAGACATAGCTTAATAACATTATACTACAAAAAAATTACAAATCACGGCAACACGGTCCTATCGCTTCAACTTCACAGTTGTTGCAGCAATTATTCCAATTTTCTTTAATATTACCCATCTTACATTTATGATAATTAGGTGGGCCACCGTGGAGCTTCATTGGCTTTCATATGCTCAACTTAGCTTTACAACCATCAATTCCCATGCAATGACCGTAGTTTAAATGCCTGTAGTCGATTATAAAGCAAAGTATCTTTAATATTTCCGGTTTTGATCTTTGCTTTGGACGCCATCTTGAATTTAAAATATGCCACGGGAGCGGCACGATACACGTACAGTGCCATCAGGACGATGACTTTCTGCCTTTCTGGATCTAAACTGACCAAATCAGCTTTTTACTTTTTTCTAGATGCCATTTTTTTAATGATCCTGCGCGAATAATATTCATAGCATATATGGTTCCATCGAGTAGATATATATTTGTAGTTCCAATTGTTCTCAGCAGGGGTCTCCAAGCATGCCACAGGATGAAGCCCAAACCTTAAATGATCATCACAGGACACGTGCTGTTCGCAGTAGTGTTGTATTTGTGTCTTTTTGCCCAGAACCACTTCCTAGTAGTCAATATCCTATTCCGCAGTTCGAACTCTTTACTCTCCATAAGCTAACCTGTCCCTGTCTAACCTATATACATATGGAATTACTTTTGTCCATATTGCACACGTTCCTCTTGTGAATTTTTGATATAGGCTGTATCAGCCCAAATAAATTAAAGGGTCTTCAGCGGGTAACTACTCAACATGTTTCGGAGCCTTTTGTGTGTATGTTTTTTTATGCTCCATCCATCGACATTTGTAGTGATAAAACATATTTACATCATACTTAGACATTGCTAATCACATTCTTTCTCGGCTTGTACATTCATGTAATCTGCCAATGTTCGCTGAATGATTTCCTTTCTAATTAAAATCTACATGTAAGGTTTCAACCGCTAATCAATCACTGAGGAATATAATGTCTCCAATATAGTATTTGAACCAAATCTTGAATGAACATGGCGTATTGCAGAGTGGTGATTGGTACTTAGAGTCTGACCTTAACGTTTAGATAGTGACATAACCTGCATTTTCTAAAGCCACGTGAGTTTTCCACAGCAACATTTGCTTAGGAAATGGAAAACAAAAGCATGCAAACTATTCTGTGTCGTAAATAAGTCTCAACATGAACTTTTAAAATAATCATTAACAATCTACCCTTACGTTACTAAGAATGCGATCCTTAGTTAAATCCCTTTGAGGCATATAATCACTAAATTGCTTGGATATAAGAGAATTGACATGTTTTGCAAAGTAAAATAACAAAGAATGCATTACTTTTTTTTTTAATTAACGTGTATAGAAAATAACTTGTATATACCATTGTCACACACCGAATTTTAATTGCGCTTGACACTGACAAATGAGGCCGGCATGACAAGGAATAATCCCACTGTGAACACGAGTCACCGCAGAGAAGGCATGAATGCACAATGTGCCATTGGGCAGTCAAGCTTTTTTTCTTGGGGTCATCTGTGTTCAATGACGTCATCCATGCCTGTGCTGTGGGGTCCACACGCCAAGAGTGGCCTCACTAAAGGCGCCTCACCGCTGAGCTATATTTGTTTTTTTATTATTTTTTTACAATGAGTATTGTTGGCTTTTTATATAACTTACAAAGAGCTGCAAGGGCTTGGCTTTTCAAGAAAGAAAAGAACGGGAAAATGTCATTATGGACTATAAAGCCTTCAGATATGTCGTTATCGAAAAAGAAGATGGGTAGACTGACGACACACACATCAATAACCATTACTTTTTTGTATGTCTCATTAGTAATCCTAGTTTTGTATTGATTTACATTGAGTTATTACAAGATTGGCCCCCTTTACCACTGACACTGTTGCATGGTTGAACTGGCCGTTCTTTCGAGGCTGTAGAGATGTATAAAGAAATATCAAAACGACATGATGCCTAACTAATATACATTTTACATGATAGACTATTAGATGACTGGAATACCCGTATCATAGTCTTGCCTGAAGATTACTTCTCTTACATATATTCCATCACTGTCAATTCTCAGTGTCATATTGTGAACCCTTCCCCATGCAATCTCCAGATGTAAAAGAAACACAAAAACAAAACTACCTCCCCCCCCAAAAAAAAACCGACAACACACACAAAGCAAAAACACACAAAAAAAAATTATAAAACAAAACAAAAACAAAAAAAATAAAAATCCGAACCCCCCACCCCACCCCCAAGAATACAAAAAAAGAAAAACAAAACAAACAAAAAACAAAAACAAAAACCAAAACAAAACAAAAAAAACAAAAACAAATCGAAACAAATCGAAACAAAACAAAAAAATAACAAAAACAAATAACAGAAAAAAAGCAACCAGGAGGGCAGTAAAGGTCCTGATGACAGATACCTCTTATGCGCAGAGTGAAGTAGTCATGTTAACTCCAAAGTGATATCAAGGTAACCTTTGTGTAAGACCATCATCACTGTTGTTGCATATATATCCCTTTCTCGATTCATCCTTATTTTGAAAAATTGTTTAAAATCCGAAAATGAATGCACGGACAGAGGAGTGAATACATTGGTGGAGATCAAATCCTGGTACATTCTCAATAAGTTTGAAGAAGATTCGACATAGAACTTTGGAAAAGAAGCCGAGCAAAGGAAATCGCACAAAAATTCTGAAACAAAAGGGCCGTGTGAACAGCCCATACTCAGTTGCCCCAGTTATTCGTAACACCAGTGTCCCAGTGACCTTGGCATAGGACCAAGTTTGCCCATGTGCTATGTAAGTCTGACCTGCAAAGAAGAACACTGACATGGTCTTGGGCCAAATATTTCTGCAGGTATCGATGTTTCATGTCAGTGGCCACGTGACTTTGGGAATGTGGTCGAGGTCACATATACCCTGTCTAGGTTTGTCCCTACTTGAGGATCACAACCACGTAAAACATCAAAGTCATGGCTGTAGTGGTTCTCCTGTTCTCAGCTGTACAGTTAAACTCATCAAAATAGCCCTGTGGTCTTGTGAATAAAGTCAAGAGCACCTATGTTTTTTGTACGTCTCGCTATCCTGTCAAAAAACGGTCCCTGCGCAATTTCAAAGTATTGGCTGAGCAGTTGTGGCGATGATAACTTTCTTAGAATTTACCCAGAAATGAGCAAAAAATACAATTTAAAACATCAAAGGAGCGGTCTATTTGAACAAATATAGTAGAGACCAACCAAAGGCACATAAGTTTTAAGTAATTTAGCCAGTGGTTTTGAAGAAGCAAACAATGTAACTTATTATTGCAATCCACATTGATGTACTTAGCAATCGATATGAATACACGCATTAAGCAAAAAGCAGACGATTTTTCAAAAAGTGAAAATCAGGGATTCAAACTGTTTCTCCTAAAGAATTTTGTTTCACTTTTCCACAAGAAACACTCCTACGAAATTTCATTCAAAACAATAGAAGAAAAATGTAGCGCCGCTTGCTGAATAAAGTAAAGTCTAAGAGTCCCCAGAAGTGTGCCCACATAATTTCAAAGCAACTGGCCAAGGGGTATCGTAGAAGGTTTTTTTTTTAAAAGATTTTAGCAAATAACTCACAGATAATTCATTTCAAATTCAATACTCACTAGAGCTTGGCCACTTAAGGAAAAGTCGTGGAGATCACCCAGGATACATCTCCCCCCACGTTCAGAGTGGATATGGCCAGTAATTTTCGAGAAGTTGAAAATGTTAATTGTGGACGACGGACGGACAATGGATGCCTAACCACTACATAAGCTCACCCGACTAACAAGTCTGCAAAAAATCACGGCGCCACATGTTGCACTAATTAAGGTCTAAGGGTCCCCACATGTCTCCTTGTGATATTTGAAATTAATTGATCGGTTGGTTTGGGAGACGATTTTTTAGGTTTTCCCAAAACAGGGGGTTACATGCAAACAAAATCTAAAAATCATCGGGGAAAGACTATTTGGAAAAACTTGGTAGAAAAGTACCTAAGTTACGTCTCTACCAACCTGAAGTGAATTTTACCGACGGTTTCGAAAGGGTAAAAAAAAAATAAAATAAAAAAATGTGAATTACTATTGTCGTTTAACTGACTTTTATGGTACTTTATGTGAATGCATGCATTCAGACGAGCACCCGAATCGAAAAATTCGTTCAAGTCAAGAGTATCGCCACCTACTGAACAGTTTCGTTTAACCCTGCCACAAGCTCCATTTTCACCAAGTTTAAGAACAATCTGAGCAACATTTTTGGGAGATGAAGAAAATAACATAAACTGTCATGGTTTTAAATGCCATGTTTTCATGGAGTCAAAAGCTTGCCTGGACGCCCTTTTGCTCTCATGGCGTGGAAAGCTATTGACCTAGACCATACTTATAATCTCGCCAATGTTAGTCATGCTGGCACAAAAATTAGACCTTTCGTCAGGATAGTGTGTCTATTGCAGCTATACACATTTGGTTGTTGACAATGTCCCACCTTTTGCTGCGTGATCTAATTTTAAAACCCATTTTCACTCAGAACTTTAACGCTTGTGAGGAGGAGTCAGTGCTAGGAGACTTTCCAACTATAGTAATACTCGGTAGTGGTCAAGGTGATATGAACAATATTTGCATTTATTGCCCGATATTCCAACTGCAGGATGTTCGAGACGGCTTGTTCCTTTGGAGTGCTCTTCGCAAACGTTTTTATAGTTTTGCAGAATGCGTGTTTCTATTAGTCGATAGAAGATCTTTACAAACAGTTCACATTGTGAGAAACACATTTTACTTACGATTTAGATAACTGATTTATATAAAGCTCTTGCCAGTAGAAATATATATAAATTTTAAAAATTTTTCATTGAAGTATTAAAAGAAATGGCTTTTTTCAGTCTGGCAAAAAGACATCCGTTTGTGTTTATGGTACGAACTGCCAACGCAGTATATCAGGGGCTGTATGGCCCTTTACCATGTCTGTTGGTCAAATTTGTATAGGCCTGAATTGATGTTGGGCACGCACACACACACACACACACACACACACACACACACACACACACACAAATATGTGTGTCGATATATGTATGGAAACTTTGACTTGTCTTTTCTACACGTACACGTGCACGCACGCAACAGTGCACACGTGTGTGTGTGTGTGTGTGTGTGTGTGTGTGTGTGTGTGTGTGTGTGTACACGACCTTTAACTTATTTTTGCTGCAATGTAGGATGGAAAACACATTTCTCCTCATGCGTTAAATGGGATTCGGAGTTTCATGAACTGCTGGTGCCTGGAGATATCTCTTTCCAGTTAGACTTGAATTAGACAATCAATGTCAATGCCTTATGGCAGTCCAAAAAGGATCCGTTTCACAGTTAAGAGATATGTCCTCCACATACAGTATATGAAATATTGTTTAGCCATACACAATATCCTCATCAACCAAATTTAAATATTTCATGTTGCAGGGTCAGTTCACTATTAGCAATATATTGTTCTTATATAATAGCAGCACAAAAGTGATTCATGTCCAGTCGTTGTAAATCTTTCTTTTACCTTGTTCTGTGTGCCCCCCCCCCCCATCTATTCGCATGAATCATGTTTGAATCTTATAAATATCTATGTTATAATGACACTACCTTCAGTGTATTAAAGCGCCCCCTAATGTCCACAAAGTATATTTACAGATTTTATCTGGGCCTTTGTAAAGAGACATTCCATTTATTTTTGCCTTAGTGAGCCTATTGTGTCCTTGAAATTTGACATGTATCCAGGGGCACGGGATGTTGAAAATGTTTCTTGGAGATATCTTCTTTTTAATACTGTTCTTTGATACCATGTTGTGCCTGGGTAGATATTCCATAAGTTACATGATTCGAATCAATAACCTGTAACCAATATAATAACAGCACAAAAATGATTCATGAATTGTGGTTGCGAATTTTGCTTTTACCTTGTTCTGTGTGCCTCCCCCCATCGATTCGCATGAATCATGTTTTGATTTTATAAATATGTACGTTATAATGACACTACCTTCAGTGTATTGAAGCGCCCCCTACTGTCCACAAAGTTTATTAAAAGATTTTTATCTGGACCTTTGAAAAGAGACATTCCATTTATTTTGGCCTCAGCATAATACTGCGCCATAGGGGTTAAATTTGGCCAAGACCATACCTTCAACCACATGTCCAAAGATGCAGTAACCAGATGCTTACCATCTGCTGTAGGTTTTGCGCAAGTGACGTACAAATCATGCCCATGAACTTCCTTTATACATTCTAAAGATTCAGGGTCTCGAATCTGAACGAATCCAGTTTCAGAGCAAGTGATGACACTGCAGTCATGTGGATGAAATTCACAAATGGAAACGTTAGGGTAAATTTCAGTAAAGTGTTCAGGTGGTAAGCTTAGGTTTTTCTCAACAGTCATTGCAACAGTAACCAGCAGAGAATGCGTTTGTGCATTCCACAATTTCAGCTCACTTCTTGCTTTGGGGTCCGGTTTCCTTGGCCTGTTGGGTTCTTTGTGTCGTGACGACCACGTCAGGACTTTGTCACCTTTAGGAGAAAACCTTGCGCCAAGGACTGCACCACTATGCTTACCAAGTGTAACAACGGATCGCTTCTGGACATCAATAACAAAGAAATCTTGTTGGCATGGCCCTGTGCATACGACAAACTCACCACCCGGAGAGAAATCAAGGTCATCAAGTCCAGGAACAAATCTGTTATTCGGTCGATCAAAAAATCTCATCCAGGGCACTTGGACAACAAAAGAAGACTCCATTGATATTTGTGGACATTTTATGGTGTCTGTTTCCCAGAACATAATCTGATTGTGTTCATTGGACCGCCAGCATAAAAGTTTGCCATCTGGAGAAAATTTCATAGAAATGATTCGATTTGCAAATTCTTTTGTCGCTCCAAGAAGCTCTCCTGTGACTGGATTCCAAGATTTGATATCTGCTTTTATGCCACTTCCTCGATCTGAACCAGAAACAGCCACAGTACAATCTGGGCTGGTAGCACAGGAAAATGCTGCCAGTTGATGATGGGTTGATACTGAAGTACTCTGGAGGAGAGAGAGATCCCATGTCTTAATATTTCCATCTTGGGAACCACTGAAGCAAGTGTTGCCATCAATGCTTACCAAAAGGACCTCTATGGTACTTCCATGCCCTCTAAAGGACCCAATACTTTCTGGTTTTTGGGGCAAAGCTTGACGACCGAGAGTGAAAGTATTATAGCTGGGATCCCATTTATCTGAATCATCAAGAGAAACCTGTGGTATTTTCCAAGCAGTGCCTATTTCATTCACTCCACAGATAACCCAGTCATCTTGTTTTGCAAACGTTGCTGAGTGGCAACCTGAGTCGACTTGGTGATCCCAAATCGTCTTCCCAACAACACATTCTCGATCAATTTGATAGATAGCTATTGCTTCAAACGATTTGACTGTAGTTCCAAGTATGTACCAGATATTATTTCTGTTAGGATCTTCTTTAATTTTGATACTTTGATACAGGAATGTGACGTCTGTACTGACCCAAACTGGCAACAAGGTTTTGGTTGAGCAGACTGAAAGCATATAGTTGCTCATGTCAGTAGGGTAACCATTTCCGCCAAGTCCAACCACCACAAAATTATCATCTGGTGAAAAGGCAACAGCCCACACTCCAAACATTTTCTTGTGGTCATGAACAACTGTTTCCACTGAAAGATGCTCACACATAATATTTGGATCTTTCAATTTATCTTGAAGAGCATCTTCAATGTTCCAAAGTTTGATTTCACTATGAACTGCCCTATTTTCGCTAACAAAGGAAATAGCAGACACCATCACTGTGGACGAATGTGACACTTCTATAGGTAACACGTCAGCTGGTCCCCTGTGCGCTGGCCAAGTTTTCATTATTGTGCATGTAATAGGTTCTTTCATGATTGTTTCCACCATATGAATATTTCCATCTTGACTACCAACAAAGATTATCACAAGGTCATTGCCTCTTTCTACTATATTCAGGTTCAGTATTGAATTATTGAATTTAACTGTGCATACTGACAGTCCACTTACTTTTTCCCAAATGATTAGCTTCCCATCTTTCCCAGCAGAAAACAAATAATGTCCGACCTCATGAAGGCCTTGGATACATTCTGTGTGTTCGTCCAGTGTCATGACATAGGGATTTGTGTCATTTTCTTTGTTTATGTGTAGAATCAGACTCTCTTTGTGGATATTTACCCATGATGCTTCAGTCTTGTCATCGTGCCTAGCCTGTGCTTCCTGACAAACAACACTACTGTTTGGCATATTTAATGCTTGTTGGATGGTAAGTTCAGGCTTTCTCTCTAGTATATGAATATTTCTCGTCACGAACTGACTATAGTTCAGGAAATTGGAATTCTGAAGAAATCGCGATGCCAGATTAAAGTCTTGAACCAATTCCCTTCCAAGTCCCACCTCACATTTTGCCCTGATAAACATGACGTCACACAATAATTCTTGGAGTTCTGTAGATAATCGAGCCTTACACATGGCAGCAGGAAGCTCACTAAGTTTGTGCATGTTAAATCTGTATGAACCAGTATCTGTATTTCGCCAGTACATTGGCTGGTCAGTTATTGATCTATCAGGGTATTTTTGTTGTAACTTTCCAGAAAAATAGCCTGCTATTGTCGTAGCATATGACTTTATCACTTCACCATTGGAAGCATATCTCCGCGCTGCAGCTTCTGAGAACTGCCGATGATACCACGTTATGACCGTCTTTCCCAGAGTACCCCTGTCAACTATGTACTCTCCCAGTGCATTTCTGAACCGTGAGAAGACAATACCAGGAATACGCCTGATTGGAGGTTTGTGATATTGCAGCACAGAGTCCAAGACTGAATCATCAGATGACAGTATATCCAGTATGTCATTTTCACTGAGACCATTCTTCGAAACTACAAGGTGCCCAAATACAGCTGATACGAAACTATGTCCATGATATTTCTCCAATTGCAAAAATATATAGTTAATCAGTTCTGTGACTGTGCATGGAAGTTCTCCAAGTGGTTCGTACGATGCGTGCTGTGAAGCAATGTCGAATAGTAATTTTAAAAACAAAACTGTTGGAGAGTCGGCTGAATCATCGAAGGCTAATTTCAGTATATACTGATATTGTTCTTGTGTCAATGTGCGAGAAGCATCCGACAACCAGCCAGTAAGTATAGTTTCTCCATCGTCTGCAGATAAGGGCGTGATTGGAAGGAAATTGTCTTGTGGTATAGGCATTGCCCGCAAAGCATTAAAAGAGCCCCCAATATCGGGCAGTGTTGATACTACCAAGTATACATGAGGTGGTAATTTAGAAGGAATCCAGACTGGTTGACTGCAAGCCTGATCTTCATCTGTGAGCTGGTCAAGTGCGTCTATGAAAACTATCAAAGGTTTTGAACTAGTCGCATTTTGTAATTGTCGTGTAAATTCATTAACCAGGCTTTTATAGTCATTTGGTATATTGACCCACGAAGTAGAATCACTCTTAAAAAGTCGACACACTTGCTGGCACATGCTCCGTAGCAAACTTTGCCCGTTAGATGATGCTGCTGTAGTTCCGCAGAAACGTGCTACTGTGATTGGTTGTGTACCAAGGTTTTGAGCCAACTTCACAGCACCATGTGCCGTCAATATGGACATAATTGATGTCTTTCCACTTCCACTTATTCCATGTAGTACAAGAGGGAAGTCACCACCATTATCTCTCTTGAAATACTCCAAAGCACTTTTTATGATACTCTGACGTCCATGGAAATGCTCTGCCCGTTTAGAACAAAACTCCATATGGCTGGACACTTCGTAAGTCAAAGCATCCAAAGGCGGTTGGAGTTTGACAGCGTTGGCTATTTTACTAAGCATAACCTGACCGAACCTGTTCCCCATCTCTTTTATATATTCTGGGTGTGTTTCTTCGCTGACGCCCAATGGATTCCACTTAACTTCGTGACTAAAATGGGGTACGTCGCTCAGCAGGACTTGAGACTTTAACTCTGAGAGCAAAGTTTGGGCATTTGTATCAATGACATTCTCTTTCATATCCACAAAGCGCCAAAGGAGGTTTGCATCCTTTTTTTCTATATTCATTATATTTTGTATAGTTCTAAAAATGCAAAGGCTATTGCAAGGTGTTTTCTGGCAATCAAAAATTCCAAGTCGAACTTCTTGGTCTGTTACGGATATTTTCCACTTCAGTTTATCTTGTTCACTTAATTCGTCGGACTTCAGAGCACACGCAGACAAGACTTGACGCATGCGTTCTTCCGTGGCAAACCATCTGTTGCGGGCTTCACGCTTTGTGTATTTATCTGAAAAAAGAGGGAAATAAGAACCCAATTTCTTCAAATTGCTATGTGTCGAGTTTTTTTTTCTTTGACAAACTTGTGAAAATAGACTATTTACTGAAATGTATGTAATTGCTTTAGATATTTACACCTAGCAGGGCAAAAAACATATTCCTATCGGTTACCCTTTTGTTATAACGTACATACATACGTACGTACGTGCATACATTCATACATACACACAAGCATGCATACATGCATACATACATGCATGCATGCATACATACATACATACATACATACATACATACATGGTTGCAGACAAACATATATACACACATGTACACATGTAAGCATGCATGTATACATACATAGATATATGCATGCATACATGCATGCATATATATATGTATATATATATATATATATGTATATATATGTATATATATATGTATATATATATATGTATATATATATATATATATATATATATATATATTATATATATAGACTGAATCGTTCCATATATGGTGCATTCCTGTCTATGGACACCTCCCTACTGTATATAGTTCAGCTCAAAACTGAATATATATATATATATATATATATATATATATATATATATATACGGAACTGTACCCTATACGGTTCGCTCCTGATATATATATATATATATACAATACTGTACCCTATACGGTTCGCTCCTGCCTCCAACATACATCTCGAAGGGCATGCGTGGTGACAGGGAAGGCGGTCCGCGAAGCATTCGGGTCTTGGACCAGTAACATCGCAAGGTCGGCTCAACTAATCCACAACTTTTGATCAAGTACTGAATACTGTTGCTGTGTCTATTGGATGTTGATATCACATGAGCAAAGCATCTAAAATAGGATGTATTCATATTTAAATGCGGTCCTACTCCAACACCTATTGACCAAAGAGGTAGCCACCTGCACCAGGGCAGATCCATGTATTAAGCATGGTTCAAATTACTTTCTCGACAAAATAAAGAACATGAACGCAGAGTAATCTTAAGAAAATATATTAACATATATTTGAAATATAAAGGATGCTTAAATCAATCATAAATTGGCTCTGTTTTGGTTGAAAAGGTGCTATTTGTGGATGTTCATGTAGTATATAATACAAATCTGCCCTGATCATGGTGGAAGCATCAGTCTATTGCCCTGACAACACAGGAAGTGAACAGGATCGCAGTTAAAAATGAATGTCTCCTATTAAGTCCCGTCATAATTTTGGAAAGGAAAAATACCTTTCAACTGTGAGTTGTAGAAAGGCAGTGCTACTCTTAAAATATTTTAAATTATTTGGTAACTTTGCGTATTTTTGGAGCGTATTTGGCGCGAAACAGTCAATCGTTAAGGTAATTTACACACATGCACCTGTAAAAATTCTAATCACAAGACCCCCATTTTCTTGCTTTTAACTTGTTGCTATCGGTATAAACCTGAAGTGGAATGCAAACGAAGCTGTGATTTTACGTTTCAAGTGGGAGAAATAAGCCAGCGAATGTCGCTATTTTAACATGCAAATGCATTAGGCCTATGTTACTGGTCCAAGACCTATAGCTGTGTAGCGACATTAAACGGACGACAATGGAAACCGTACCTGTGTATTGCTTTCAAGCCCAACGTTATTTCCGTTGATTTGCGTGCTCGTATTTTGAATCTTTTATATCTATGTAAAAAGCCAAAAACATGCATCAATAACAATTTGAACCACATGCTTGAAATCCATGCAGTTTGCTGAGGGTGCAGCTGGGACTTACGAAATATTAAATCCAATGATTCATTTAAATTTAAGTTGAAAT
>OZ026619.1:42925090-42960539 GCA_964020975.1 Hermodice carunculata
TCTTTCTTTCTTTCTTTCTTTCTTTACCAGCGAATTTGTCCGACACTTTTCCCAACACTATCATACATGAAAACTCCAAACTTGGCATGATTGTACCTCCATACAAGGAGTTGGGCCTTTTTACACAGAAGAATGAAGTTGTTTAAAATTATGCAAATTAGGGGCATTTCAAATTTTAAATCTTGATTATTTTCAAAAGTATAACAGACAGAGATGTCATTCCAATTCTGCTAGAGGGTTATTGACCACTGTGCATCTAATCAATTTAAAACAAAAGTTGTAGCAATTTAAATTGTGCTAATTAGCAGCATTTGAAATTTTAAACCTTGAATATCTTCAAAACTATTATAGATAGAGATGTCATTTCAACTTGTACAAGGGGGTTATTGACCATTGCGCATGTAATGAATCTAAAACAAAAGTTGTAGCAATTTAAATTATGCTAATTACATGTAGCAGTATTCGAAATTTTTAATTTTGAATATCTTCAACGCTATAATAGACTTCTACTTGCGGGTTGTTGATCTTTGCGCACGTTATGAATTAAAAACAAAAGTTGCAGCAATATAAATTATACTGAGTAGCACCATTAGAAATTTTAAATCTTGAATAACTTCAAAGCTATAATAGATAGAGATGTCATGTCAACTTCTACTGCTGTGTTATGGACTAGTTGTACATTGCCATACTAATATACTTTGAAGACACACACACTGATTTGCTATGCAGCAAATCATCTTTTTCAGTTATTATTATAAAAGTGAAGTCCTTACATTTTCAGTTTAGTTGCAGGAATTCAGTCAAACCAATTTGAGAGGAAAAAAAATATTACCATCAGTAATTGTGCACCTTTCCATGCAGGTTCCTTTGCAGGATTGTTACATATTGTTAAGCAACTTTTAAGTGGTCACGGATATATGCATGCAAAATTCTAGGTACACTGATGCTTACCTTCCATGCTTGACATGCGCGTCATCAAAGTTTTCCTTCAGCCACTTCCGATACATATTATATCATATTTACAAATATATACCTGGAAAAGGTAACGGTGATTATGGACACAGAAACGTTTTAATAGACCATATCACAAAAACGTTAAATTCATGTTGCATAATGTATATATAAATATTGATTCCTGAGCATTCATAATGTGATTGATAATTATAATTACCAAGCATTTTTAGTTTCAATCTGGTGTTGATTAAAATATACATTTGAGGATTTTAACATTTTGAAATATCTCTGTCGTCGACCTTGTGGCGCACTGTGAAATTAGCTCTGTAAGTTACCCCAGGGAAATGTCAGATATATTGTAAAGGGACGTTGATCCAATGCATTCAGAAAGTAATCACCCAAGAGTAGTTTTAAGTCCCTGCGTAACGAGAATGAAGTTGCAGACTGGTTTTAAAATTGGTCTTCAGATGTGTAAATCGAAACACATATTTGACAAATCACGCGAATGTAATCATGAACCATAAATCCACGGATAAGAGGGACAAATTTATCGGTGCTCATCCACTTATATAATTCAATATTTTAAAATCCAATTAAAACGTATTACTGTAAATGCCAGACGAAAGCTTCACTCGTTGACATTTGGCTACAGGCAACTCAAATTGACCGCTGGTATAATTTTGTAAAACTGGCCAGATAATACCAGCGAGCCGTCATCGATAGCAGCTCCCTGATAATACCCAATGTCATGCAGTAAATCACGACGCCGGGTGAAGGTAACGGCTAAGGTATATAATGGAATGAGCATGGCGGTGATAGATTACGCGAACTTGCCAAGTAACCTGACGTAATCAAATACCCACCTTAGCATTAGAAGATCTAAATGTATTCAGCGTGAGATGCTCCTGGTAATAGAGCTGCGTTTGATTGGCATTCCTTCGTGACGCTTTGTGATACACTTCCACAGATCCACAACTCCGTGTTTGCACTCACTCGTCACCACCACCAGACGCGTTCAAGCGAATCGACCCGCTGCAATGTTTGTTTACTAATAACGAGTTCATGTACGGTTACCAATGGCGACATCGGTAATGAACAGACAAACGTGTCCGCTGTCGGCTAAGAAATAATGATGATGATTGGTCCGGTACCTTTTCTCTAGCCTTTCCCTATCCTTCATATTTGAATAATTTTAGATCACAACAATATGTTGTTGGGCCTTACATTCACTAATGCAAACTTACACGTACAACGCATAGACTCTATATTGTAATGACGCGAAGCGATGTATATATCCTAAACGTACATTTCAAAATACTTTTTCTATTCCTCGTAAGCTTATATTTTTGATGCTGGCTTAAAAACAAAAATAAAATAAAATAAACATTGATTTTTTTCATATTTTGTTGATACGAACTATAAGTAGAAACATTTTAAATGAAAATTAAAATAAGCACAAAATAACTGTGCGTTGAAGATGGTATAATCGAGCAAGGTAACAATATCTTACACACAGGGTAAAACAATGATAATAACAATAACCATGGTATATACTGTTAATAAATGGAATTGACTCAGCTATAGTTGTTGCCAACAGTCTGTTTTGGGACTTAACCATCGGTTGACAAGAGCAAGGAGATATGCGATGGACGCTCATGGAAATATGTAATTATATCCTCTGATGTTAGGTCATTGTTTATTCACATATGACAATAAATATGTAATTTCATATAATGATGTGATCAAGGATTCTCATCATAAGTGCCCAGTTTATTCAGTTTAATTTCGTGGTTTTATGCTAACAAATCAACCTACAAGAATATGAACAAAGCAGGTTACAGTCTGTACCTTCCAACTTAAATTTTAAATCCTAACATGTCATATGTCAAATTGTTCGTGATAATGTTCTGAATCATCTGAGAACAAGAAACCCAAGTCATCCTAGTCATCGTTGGGAAAATTTTAAGACATCAACGATTGGAACATCCAAAGTACTGACAGCAGTCACGCCGCCTTGCATGGTAACTCTGGTCGAAAACTGACCTATCAATAAACTGCATACTGCACCTTTCAGTTTGAGAAAAAATATCTGCCAGATTGACATGCAGTTAGACTACATGTCAATCTCGCAATGTCTCAACCTATGAGGATTCCTGTTTGCAATAAATATTTCTAAAAAAATGGACTCAATGCAGAATTTAAATTTAAACATAAAAGTAAGAATGAAATGAAGTAAAATAAAGTTAAGACAAAAAATAAAAAACAGGTACGTTTCATACAATACACGGAAAGATATTATGATCTCAGACTTTAATTCGTTTTTTCTTAATCTCCAGTTCGCATCAAATCATACTCACCTCCTTTGCTATTGCATTATTATTATTATTATTATTATTATTATTATTATTATTATTATTATTATTATTATTATTATTATTATTATTATTATTATTATTATTATTATTATTATTATTATTATTATTATTATTATTATTATTATTATTATTATTATTATTATTATTATTATTATTATTATTAAACCGTCCGTAACAATTTCGTAGCCAATAGGGGATTTAAAGCCAAATCCAATGTCCACTTTTCTACACTCTTCTATTAAGCCATCACAAGGATTAGGGTTTTACTTACCATAACCAACTGAATGATTCAAACTTATCAGCAAGTATTAATGTTACTAGTGAAAAACTGGAGCTGAATTGCACTGTCTTCTCTTGCATGAAAAGAAAAGATGTTTTCTAGGCCAGGCATGAACATTATATAATAAATGGGAAAAAACATGGCAAATTTCCATTAAAATCACTCATTTCAATACATTCAAAGCCCTCTGCTTTTAATTCACAAACATTCGAGATTAGCTCATGCACAAGATTTTCGCTCTTTCCCGATCAATCCCATCATTTGTGAAGTGCGCCACATAAACCATTATTGGAACTTTGTTGCTATGTTATTAAAATTCCTATACCACCATATACATGCAGAAATAGGCTGCCTTTTATCGTCTATTACATATGTAAATCTGTCCATACAATGTAAAGAATATGCCACGAGAAAATTAAACAAGAAAATACGGCATTTGCCCCGTAAAACATACGATTCGGGGTTCTGAGTGTCCCTTCAAGGACCTCATGAAATTTCAATTGCAATCCATCAGTAATAATATTCTGTCTACTGGTGAGGACCCCAAACTTCAGAATCATACAAAAGAATTTGTATAACTATGCATCAAATAATTGTAACTATAAGTCAGCAGGCAACATAAGATTTCTGTGTCTGTTCAATAATGGCTTTACTATACAAGTCATATATTGCTTTAAAATCACTGACATTAATTTGGTTGTGTATTTTTTTTTCCATGACCATATTCTATTAATACTATCAAAAGCGTTTCTAAAATCTAGAAAAGCAGTGTATAAATGCTTTCCTTGATCTGTACAATTCTATAATAAAGAGCAGAAAAATATGGTAAATGGTGCTGTAACCCTCACTGAACCCAGCTTGTTCTTAAACAAGTACCCCATTGTCTTCTCAAAACTACAACAACAACAACAACAACAACAACAACAACAACAACAACAAAAAATACAACGAGCTCAATCTATTATTGACACATGTTGTAAACACTTTCCCAATAAAACTCAATATTGTAATACCTCTGTCATTAATCATATCATTAATAATTTATTGATCGAACTCGATAAGGATAGCTCTGGCTTGAACATTGGTACTTGGATGAGATGGCATTATGTAACGTTGAGCACTTGCAGATGTTGGGCTTAAATTTCACTAAAGACCTGTGAAGTCCAATATTTATACTGAAAAACAAACAAACAAACAAACTTCCGCATGTCCCAAATCGTTATTTCAGTATGTTAATGCTGACATGGCTTACCCATGCAATGTATGTGCCAGGCTTATCTACTGCTGTTAACCTCAAACTAGGGGACGCGCAGGATTACCCACACTTTAATAAGGTTCCCATGTTCTCTCATTTAAACAAAAACGCAGTTGGGACTTATTGATGCCACTTAAAGTAACATAATTAAGCAAGTGCTTGGGTTCCCGAGCAGATCCGATAAAGCACGCTAACTTGAGGCTGTATCTGTAGGTTTAAATCGCTCTCAATTGCATGTTAAAGATAAAAATATGACTTTGTTCAACAAAGCTTTCTCGCTGGACGGCCAGTATAATGATTTGACCCGCTTTATGATATCCAAGTTTATTTTAACTGGTGCCACATGTAAGAACACTCTTATCGATAGAATTGTATATCCTGTGGAAATCTTTAAGTCACGGTGTCCAGGCAGCCACTGTACTTCATCTGGTATTTCTAATTTTCCTAAAGACAGTCGCAAAAACTCAGAAGATGGGAGATGGGATCTGCTGTACATGCACTAGCAAATTGCTGAAAAAAGCTTTCTAATGTATTAAGAGTCAATTATATTTCTTAAGTTGTATCTTATTTTATGTACGTGCCTTTTATTTGAACAAAAATGTTTCATATGCACCTGTGCCTCTGTATGTGTTCCCCAGTTCTGGGGCTTCAAATAAATTATTATTATTGTTATTATTATTATTATTATTATTATTATTATTATTATTATTATTATTATTATTATTATTATTATTATTATTATTATTGCTACCTTTCTTTTTGCTTTTAAAAATGGATTTAATGAGCCCTATTGTTTTCAAGCTTTTGCATTGGTTTTTTATATGCTTTCATCCCAAACCTGTGGCATGTTGAGATGTCATTCTTGTCGTGTTCAACTTGGGTGTAAGGAGAGACACAACTTTATAACACAATTCGGGGTTCCATCTCTTTCTTCTTTCAGCCCAGATATTCGTATAGTTTCTTTCCTGTTGTACTCTTCAAGATTTTCATTTTGACAATAAAAGCCTTTAATTGTTGCTTCATATTTACTGGTAACATTTTCCATCTGTTTCTCCGTCGTGTTTTCCAACGATTTTAACACAACCGGTCGTTCCAATGAATTTGATTGCCCCAGTCACGGTATCAGCAGGGGTATTCACAATGTTTCCTTGTTGAACATTTTAGCCTTTGTCTTTACCACCCTCCTCCGCCTTTGACAAGCCCACTTTCTTTTATAGCTTATTGTATTGCATCCCCGGGATACTAGATTGCGTCCCCAATATCAACAAAGTCAATTTCCATCTTCATAGGTGTCAACCCCCAAAGACGCGTGACCGTGAGGTTATTGTGAAAAAAAAAAGTATATGAAATTAAAGAAAAAAGTCAATTTTGCATCAAAATCCCTGTCATTTTAATAGAACCTTTTTGAGTCTCCAAAACAAGAGACACACGGTGAAAATAAAAGAGTTGACAGCTATAATTTTCGCTCTCTCCGTCTGCAACTGTAAGTCACCACGTGTGTATTTATGGTATAAGCGGGTTAACAAGTGGATGTTAACGACGGACTATTTTGCCTTTTCAAAATTTGTAACAAACAAGAAGCGCAGGTTAGTAACCGTCCATTTTCTGTTAAGTTTCATATTCTGGTCGTTAAGTATAGCTTATTAGAGTCCTGAAAATCTTTTATAATCTTCGTTTCGAATGGTCTGTTATATATGATCGGGGAAGCAGTGCTGGTAAAGCGGAACAAACCCGTGTCAGTATTGATTTGCATTATCGCTCACACTGTGACTCACAGGCACCCCGAAAACGTGGAATGCGCAAGATGACCCGTGACTTCGTAAGATTAGTTCTACATCGTGTATATCAAAGCCGTCAGATTTGACGATCTATGACGTGACACCTCTGTACAGAAGTGAAAAAGAGACAGTATGAGAGGAGAGGAGTGGGAAAGGAGGGCTGTGTTAATACGGAAAGCTGAGAGAGAGAGAGAGAGAGAGAGAGAGAGAGAGAGAGAGAGGGGGGGGGGTTCTTGAAGCGTTTAGTCTCGGTGATGTACATCTGTACACCACTAAATACTGTGTGATTCCAATGGGCACTTTTCAGTGGGTCAGCTTGAAGTAAAATGGCTGTAGATAGTTTATTACCTCAGTGCAGGGGTTCTAAGTATTGCGACCTTAGTTGAGTATAAAGAGGGCAATCTAACAGGAAGTTAGAGGTGTTTTCGAACTGTGCGCCACATGTCATGAACACTGTGAACTATCGATAGAATTACATCGAAATAGAAAATCATTCAAAGGACTGCAGTTGATGCGCAACCGCGTATGGTGAATTTGTGAAAAACCGATTACCACCGTAAAAATAAGTAGGAACTTGTTCAACGTCTCTGTTAAGTCTGCTTTTGAATAAACCTAATGATTTATAGCTTTTGGTATCGTTGTCCAAGTCTCGCCATGCTTTGATTTGAGAGAGAGAGAGAGAGAGAGAGAGAGAGAGAGAGAGAGAGAGAGAGAGAGAGAGAGAGAGAGAGAGAGAGAGAGAGAGAGAGAGAGAGAGAGAGAGAGAGAGAGAGAGAGAGAGAGAGAGAGAGAGAGAGAGAGAGAGAGAGAGAGAGAGAGAGAGAGAGAGAGAGAGAGAGGTTTGTAAAAACACGACAATGTGGAAGATTCCATTTATTTAATAGTATTGTAAAACCACGACAATGTGGAAGATTCCATTTATTTAATAGTATTTTGATATACTTCATAGTTTTTTTTTCACAGCCATCACATTTTTAACCGAATACTTAAAATAGGAACAAATTCCGAATTGTCCTGTGCTGTTACGCGCTGACAGTGATGAAATACCCTGACTTTTGAAACAGGCAATCTTTACTATGATATAAATATAAGAAAACTGCGGAAATGTTTATTTGCCATTTACTTGTGAACATCTTGGCTCTTCACATGTATTTTTGTAAAATCCTAAAACCATTTTTAAAATGGTTCTGTGACTTCATTGGAATTGTCATTGTGCACAAGGATTGATGTGTCAGGACTTTGCACTTTTTTTAATTTTCACAAGTGTCTTATCATTTCTTTCTTCAAGTATTAAAGTTAGAACCAGAACTTCTAAATGTCGACAAGTTGATAAAAACGACATTATTTGATGATGTCTAATTCAATGGAATTTCTGAAAAAAAAAAAAAAATCTAGTTTCTAAACTGACTTTTCAAATCCTGTAGTTTGGTAAGGCCAGTCTTTAACCAGGATGCTGATTTCCAGTATACTGTCTTGCGGATATCGTTTTTTTTTAATGGTCCATATATGCATTGGATTTCCAGCTTTTCGCAGGGCACATATCATCAGAAATTGATAACGTCACTAGGATTTAACACGTTGACCAAACTGCATGTACAATGTCCAGAATCCGTCCCTTAATATGCTTGAGATAAGACAAGATGTGATGTGATGTAACATGGCATGGCATGACATAACAAATCTGTGTAATTGCTTACATGTTCAAATAAAGTATGGGCGAGGTTGTGTGATTACTGTTCTGAAAGAGGTTCAGCATTTTATTCTGTTCAAGAAATGAGATTGGTACCTCTGAAATGTGAGATTTATCACAATGTTGACCATCATTCTGGGTTAAATGCATTGATCAAGTATGATTTTCTTGATAGTGAATCAAATAAAAACCTGCATGTAAATAATGCACACAAGAGATAAATTCTATCAAGATGCAAAACAAAGAATAATAATAAGATTCTGGGTAAGAATAATCCTTGATAATTCATAGCCATTGTTTTGTCATCTTGGCTGCCGTTTTCCCCTGGGGGAATATGGTCCTTATGGTGAATCTAGCTCTCAAATTCGGTTAAAAATAATACCCACAATTTAGGCATCATTGCTTTAATCATATATATGTATGTATATATATATATATATATATATATATATATATATATATATATATATATATATATGTAATGTTATGTCATTATAAACTGACAAAGAAACTTTGAGAACACACACACCTGTAAGTATTTTTATATCAAACTCTTATGTTTAAACATGTAAATTGGTAAACAATAAAAAATGGTGTGTTGATCTCTCGTGTAACAAAAATAAATAAAAAGATAAAAGAATAGAATAAACCTTAAAATTTAAATTGTTTCAAAAATTAGTATGATTTTTACTGCAAAGGTGGTCACAAGGCTTGAAATGTATAATTTAAATGCATTTGCTGTTTTGAGAAGTTTTGCGGTCATGAAACCAAAAGGGCTGTATTCCGCTATCCGTGGGTGGAAATAGACCCCCGGAGTTGTTAAATTTATGTACCTTTCCTTGAAACATGAACCACACTATCTTTTACTCATGTAGTTGCTTGTGCGTTGGGATTGGCAAAATTGATGAAGGAAGAGTGATGGCATGGTTAACAGATGTTTACAATATCGACATAGATTTTTCAGGCTCTGCCGCATGGGGGAGCCTTTATGTTTAGGGTTGTCCGTCTGTCCAGATGTACACATTCTCGTCATTGCAACATCTACAGAATGACTCCATGTATTTTGCTCCAATTTGACAATATGCTTATCTTACCTGGCAAGATGAACTGACTAGATTTTGGTGTCACCATGACCAGACTTGAGCAAATGGCAGATCCTTCAGCCAACGCTTTGCGTTGACGGTATGTCTAGTTGCTTTAGGGGTCCTTATTCCTCTGGTCTCCCCTGCATGTGTGCAAACCATGTGTTGTTATTGTGCCTGTGCAATGGATGTCTATTCCGTTATTATGATATTTATGATTATGTTATCAATCATGGCAAGGATGAAGACATGTTTAATGAAGAGAAATTTCGTTGCATTCATTTTATGTTATAGAGCACTGAGTTGGGTATGATTCAATGTGAACAACTCCAGGCTTTACTTCCCAGTAAATCATACATAGTATAGTAATACGGAAGTTGGTTCAACCTAGTAGTAGTAGCGAGCGGGGCATTTATTTTTCATTCCAAAAGCCTCGACGGCATGATCTACATGCAAAAAGCCACCCTAGATAGCTACGTCACACGGTGATTGACATTCTGAAACTTCTGCCATGCGCAGTTGTTACCGGCGAAGTGGAAGTTTCAAATTCCATGAACGAAAAAAAAGACGATAATCGGAGTAAACTGACCTCGGATAAACAAAAAATCATCAAAATGATGTTAAATCAGGGAAAATAGAGATGCCAAATACAGCGAAAAAGAGAACCGAATCTGAAACAATTATCCACGTGAATGGGTTCCCAAACACTGCACTGGGTGCTACTGAAGGTTGATAATGATGATAATTTGGATGTGACCACGTTTTCCAAGTTGTATAGACTGTAGGTTTGGATTTATGAATTACCTTACTTTTGGAAAATTCCATATGTTATATATAGAGCTCGCTCCGCTCGCTATAAAGGTGGCTTCAAGTTGGATTTCCAGATATTCTCTGTAAGATTCATTGTTACCGAGAGTAGAGTTCCCCACAGGGATGCTGCTGTAAGTTTGGAGCAGCCTTCAAGCAGGAATAAGAAATGCCCTTTTCTTAATCCTTATCACTGTGAAATCTTTCCCTTATGGGCAGATAAGACACAACAGGGACCTTTTTTGGAAACTTCTACTAACCATGTGTCATACACTGAAAAGTGTTAATGCAAACACTTATAAACTAAATATTTCTGGAAAGAAAAAGACCAACAAATCTCAAATATGTTTATACTTTGACACTGTAAACTAATTGTTGAACAAACATGAAGTCATTGGCAAATATGTCAAATATCAGACCCGCAATTGAGGATAGAACAATTACCGCGTTTTTTTTTAAAGTTTAAACCCGTTTCCATTTAAATAATGAACACTGCAGTCTGTCTGAAGACCTAATGGGACCCCTGAATTAACTTTTACAGCAAACACGACATTTTTATATTTAAATGCACTTTTACCTATATCTGCCCTGAATACTAATTTCTCGGGACCAAATGGCTTTTATTAATATTGGAAGTGCAAATGTGTATATTAATGTAAGCTATACAATATGATGATGATGATGATGATGATGATGATGATGATGATGATGATATATATATATATGATAGAAATCATTATCTTACGTAAGATTTACATTTTATCTTGAGCATGTACTGTCTTTTTATATTCTTTCAGATGTGACATGTATCTTCAAACGCCAACAACAGGACGGTAACATAATAGCAGCTTGTTTTCAATCGTGCCAGAAACCTGAAGACTACAAAGTTTTTGAATGATCAGGATACAATTTTTTCGGGCTAGTTTGGACATGGAGCAAGCAAGTACAATCACCGTGAGTTTGTGTAGTCAAATAACTGGATCACTGGAAAATATCGTTAAGAATTGTTTCGGACCAAATGCATTGCAAACTCTTTTATATACAGCCACTGGAAAAGTTATGATAACCAGCAGTGGCCTGTCAATATTGCAGTCACTGAATCTTTCCCATCCTATTGGTGGATTCATAACTAACAGCATTGCAGACCACCATCAGATAACAGGAGACGGAAGTAAATCAATTTTGATCATGTTATCTGCTGCATTGAAGGAAATACAAAAAAATCAAAGTCAGTCAGGTTGTACGCAGGGGTTGCCATATTCTAACTTGCAAAGAACTGAAGCTGTTAAAATAGGAACGGCATTGAAAGTTTTAGCCACCGGCATTTTCCCAAGACATATTCTTCCAGCAATTATAAAAAGTCCTTCAGTGATGCAAATTTCTATAACAGACTCAAATAAGGCTCTTCTTGAAGCTACATGCTTCGGAATTATAAGAACAAGTCTTTGTGGAAAAATTCACAAACGCGCAGTGGATCATCTAACGGTATTGCTACAGCAGTTCATATTTGCCAGCTGCAGCGATATAACTAAACTGCGTTTTGTTCTGCAACGTTTAGTCAAGGATTTCAGTACCCTGTGTGTTGAAAATGCATTTCAGCCAGTTCAAAGCTCAAGATTAACTACGGGTTTTATCATCAGTAGGGATTTTGTGTTAGACACACCAAGGCGGAATCTCAGATTTCTGCTGCTTAATTGTTCAATTGAAGGACAAAGTGACGAGCCTAACCAGGTAGTGACCATGCTGTCGAAAAAAGGGAGAAACTTGATAGATGGATTACAATGGAAGTACAAGTTTGTGGAGAACACAGTTAAGTATTATGGGAGTTTGGAGGTCAATCTTGTCATTTGCTCAGAAGCCATATCTGATCTTGGACTTCATTTGCTCCGGATGGCAAACATAGGAGCTATACAGTATGTACCGCTGGAGGAATTTGCCTTACTGGCAGACTTGCTTAATATGCAGATTATTTATGATGTCAGAGAAGAGTTAACTGAAGCTATGATTGGCCAGGCAGAATCATGTGCCCGAATTCTGATCGAAAAGCACAATCATGCATGTCTTCATGGTTTAAAAGGAAGGAAGAGAGACTTTCACCCGTGCAGTGTTATTCTGTGTGGTCCGTCACCTGGTGTTTGTACACAGTACCACAAGTTCCTTCAAAACAGCTTGAAATGCGTGAACATGTGGTTAACTCTTGACTCATCAACAGGTGTAAGATACGATCAATCGGATGGGACTTCAGAGCATGTACCTTTTTCCGAAAAGTTAAAGACGCAGGTACTCTCAGACACTTTCGAAGCCAAGTCACACCAATTTTGCTTGGGCAGGGTATCAAATACGGAGATCAAACACGTTTTAAACATGGAACCTGAGGCATATGCAGTCAGTATTAACAGTGCTGGGGCGTTTGAATTGCTAGTGATAAAGGCTTTGGACGAGTATAAACAGTGGTGTGAAGACTCTGAAATTAAAAAGACCTGTGACATAATCAAAGTTAGTTTAATATCGATCCTGCAGATCCTTTATGGCAGTTGCAATTGCCATGCAGCTGAGAGTTACAAAAAACAGTTTAATACGATCATGCTTAAAGTGGCCAAATGCCAGCAAAGTGGACTACCCGTGATGTTTGATGTGAGGAATGGAGCCATATCCACACGGGTCAACACAATTGACATAGAAGCTGTGAATACTAAAGTTTCGACCTTTTTGCATTTTCTGCAACTTCTCTGCCAGTTACTGAGAATAGATATGTTGATTGGAGTGTCAAAACATAATACGAACTGACATGTGACACTTTTCCATAGGATGCGGGAGAAGTCACTTACAATAAAGCTCAGCGTCTTGTTGAACACAATAAAGGTCAACTCCACTGTATGTAATGGGTTGCAGCAAGCCCTAAAATAATGGCTACCCAAATTAGAAATTTGCAATGATGAATCCTGGTGAACTCCTGTAGGATGCATTGCCAGAAATTAATTATAACCATTGTTCTTGGTTGAAGCACAATTATCTTTGTCAGGTTTTCATTTCAGGCTGGTTCAAACCTGGATCCCAGATGTATCTCTTGCTTGTGAGAGACATGGACCGACTGACAGGGTTTTCACTCTTCATTAATAGACAAATCTGTATTGGCCTTCTGCAAAGATTCTAGTGAGCGTAATGTAAGACCTGTCTAAAATCAGTTCCCTGCACACAATAAGCCCTGGTGATGAATCTACTAATATAGGGTCACCAATTAAACTGAGACCATGTAATATCACCGTGATGATATACCACGCAAGTTGTTAGATAAAAATGTCACTACATAAAAGAACGATATGGTTTGTGTGGGAATATATGGATACTCGGCTTGGAATATTCATTGGTGCAGCCACAAGACCCAGGAGAATGTGCAGACATCGTTAATTCACTTTATGAAGACTCATCGAAAAGTAAGCGTTTGTTCACGAGATTCTCACCGGGAAGAAATTGGTGGGCGAGACAATTCCTTTTAGGCTCACTTTGGCAGTTTTATGCAGGAAAATATTTGGCAGTCTGGATCCCGCAGGCGGCTTTGCGGTCAATCCGTAATCCTATTTCTTGTGTTAATTATGCATTTGTCAGTTTTCTGTCGTAAAAGGTCAAGCAGGGAAGCATGGCAAGGGCTTGTAATTTTGGGTTCCATTAAGTAGAGAATTCAGACAGACCTGTGGTAATACGTCGACGCGCCTTGGTGGAAAATGAGTAATGGAGGAATACCAAATTGGCTGATCTCCCTAAATTCCTTCCCCTTCACTATTAGATAGGTACGAGTGTAGTTCCATGAAACTTTTAATACTGATTTGGCGGAAGATGTAGTTCTGTATCTTACGGACCCTGATGAAAATAAGGTTACTTTATGAGTCTCATCTTGTGGCAACCCTATCAGTGGATCTAATATTCAGTGTAATGCATATTGTTATCCGACGCTGATTTCTCTGTGCATAATTTACGTCCATGAATTCAACGTATGTATGCTTCCCACAGAGTTTGACTCCGTTCACCATCGCGATTATTGTGGGTGTAGAATTCTTGGAGTTTAATGAGGACTGCAAGGACTCTGAAATCCCATCCGATTTTCTTTTTTCATTTTCTTTTTCCTTTTTTTTTGTTTGTTTTTTTGTCAAATTAAATGAAGACAAATTTATCAGTACACAAAGGGTAACTTGTATCGCAGCTGTCGTATTTTTTGTTTTAGGTGTGTATGTGGATATTTTGCATAGTAGCCGTACTTTTGTAGTATCTCAAAATTACGATGGAAAATACAATTACATTATTATGTGAGTAAACCTACCCTTTCGTGTTGATATTATATACCCTGTTGAATTCCGAGTTTAACTTGACCTGATAATGTTGTAATGTAAAACTTGTGACCAGGTTACATATGATGTCAAGTGCGCGAAAGTTTCAACCGGATTCACGTGATTACTATAATTGTGTCATTACAAAGGTAAATATACAACCAAGTGTCGGTTTCTTTTTTCACCGTAATATGAGAGGCTGTGCACGGTCTCCTGCAATGTGGTTTACTGTTAAACATGTGTCATTGGCATATGTGATAGACTAAACCACTAAAACGATGGGGATGGCGGGCAGGTAGTAATTACGGGCAACGTAGTCAGTTTGGTAACATATTTCTACTTCTGAATGACCAATTTCGATTTCCAATCATATAAAATGCACACATGAAGGCAAATTGTACGTCACGTGAAACATTGGATATTGATATCATTTTGTTGATCACTACTAAGCATGTATTTGGCTTGCCTTTGGTGTTTGCTCGTCACAGATCTCTGGTATGTTATACAAAAACTGCTCTGAAAATGAAGACTCCAAAGTTTTAAGTGGTAAGATCAAAGGGAAAGAAGCTTAATACCAGTTGTGAGCACCTATATCATCTACTTTTATTTTACTTCTTCCCGAACAAAAAGGATCCCTGCCAGGAGTATTTTTGAAACATTGTAACATGCGAAGACAGGAGAATGAATATTCAATTTGATTCTTTCAAAATATGTTGCCCCATATTTAAATGTGAGCGAGGAATCGTTGATGTGTGGAAAAAAGGCAGGAGTTTGTCAATAATTATTTGTCTTGGCTGATGCTACTGTTGATCTGTGTTTATTGAACCAAGTTGCACCATGATCAAACAAACTGGGCAGGGATCGTTTGTGAAATCTGAAAGTATAAATTATCTGTTTTCAATGATTGTTACTAGATGGAAGCACCGAGAAGATTGGTGGGTCCAGCGACGTTTTTAAACTTCCTCCCGCTGATAAAGATCAAAGTTGGATGCATAGGTCGTATAAAAAGTTAAAGAGCAGTAAGTAACTCGTATTTCATCCTGTCAGAATATGCTGATGTAAAGTTACGTGTGTTTGTAATTTGCTTCACCATGTGTTCGTGGTCCAGATGAAACCTTTAATATGTTCTTATCGATTGCGTTAGATATAGCACTGGTGTTATTTGTCAGCTGCGCATGTCAGTTACGTGTGTTTCATGTACATAAGGCGAGGAGTGCGTGTATAAAAATGTGAACCAGGTGATGAATAGGTACAATAAATTATAAGTGCATCTGTGATTAACAGCTGGTAACCTTTTACTCTAGTCACCTCTACAGGACAAATACATTTTTCACATTGTCAGCATAGTTCAGTTGTCTATTGCAGATTTGCCTGGAAACATGGGCTAGTCATCGTCAACAGTCTCATTCGGTTGACCCGACACTGATTTTCCAGCCGTGCCATGAAAGTCATCATGTGCTCATCAACTTACATATATTCATGACTTTATTTCCAATTAGGCGCCAAAACTTACTAGGGCAGATCACCTATATCCAGAGAGAGATGGCCATTAATACCATAGACCAAGGAGGGTAGAGAGAGTTCCCTCTTGGCATAGACCATGTCCTTCTTCCTTATTCGCTCTGCTGGCAAGACGTCAGAGCTTGTGCGATCACTCTCGTCTGTCCGTCCGCCTGCTCATAAACTTTTGCTTGTGAACGCGATACGGTCAACAGTTTTTATGTTAGCCCCATAGCCTTTAACTTTCAAGACTTATCAAGTGCATGAAAGTCAATGTTGGGTTTGGCATTCTTCGACATTACTTGCAATATTATGTAATATTTAGGAAAAGCGAGGAAAATTTCGAGAATGCCTTTTTTAAAAAAAGTTTTTGGTAAATCATCTCGAAACTTGGTGGGAATAAAATTTAGTAGCCACCTACAGTATACGCAAGATTTGGCCCAGATGGTGTTGAAAAAACATTGAATTTGTTTTGAGAAAGAATAAGGCTAATGGTACCAAATGCACCACAAATGTGTGTCGTGCATGATAGTGTGCAATAATGATGACTTTGACCTACCGTCTCCAGGTCACAGAGATAATACATTTCAGGATTTTTTTTCTTTAATTATGGTCACTACTTGTGCACATGCATTTATATACCACTATATAGCTGTAGAAAGAATATTAAATTCACTATTTTGATCATGAATTGAGACGAAACTTCTACAAGTTCTAAATTTACAACAAACATGTGTTGGGCCAATGATCAAATTTTGTTGAAATTTGGGTGACGATCACCTCTTTTTCAAGTTTTTTTTTAGGCTGAAGGAAAGGACACTTAATTCTACATTGTAAGAAGTAAGGTGAGCAAAACCAAATATACCCCAAGTGTTTATCATATGTAGAATTTCGATATTGCATAATATGGGTGACCTTGATTTACTTTTTCAAGGAGAAAATACTTATCAGGAAATGATTGTGTGTGTGTGTATGTGTGTGTTTATGTATGTGTGTTTATGTATGTGTGTGTATGTGTGTGTGTATCATTACGTCAGAATCTGTGCACATATATCAATATACCATTACAGGGATATTATACAGACAAAAGTCTACGATATGTGCAGTCATGGTGGTACCATTAGTATACTTAGGTGGAGTTGTAGGTAATGAGAGAACATTTTAAAAATTTATCATTTTGATTATAAATTGAAAACTTAAGTAAGGTCCCACTGCAAGTCCATGAGGATCGCCGTGGTGATTCATATTTTTGACGTTTTATGCTAAATCGCCCACCATATTTACTTCAAACTAAATAATGATGTACTTTGGATGGGTGGCAACCAAACGGTCGCCCTCCAGTGATTTTTATTTTTTAATGAATTTGTTCATTTTTTTTTCCAAATCTTTTTAAATCTCCAAAAGGCAATTGCTTTGAAATTGGATTGGGGTACCCCTGGTTATCTTCAGACATTAATTTGTTCATCAGATGGCGCTGTGATTATTTTCGCTTTTCAAGGATTTTTTTTGTATTTTCATTTTTCTTGACTTTTTGTCCCAAATGGTAAGTTTGATCCTCTTCCGACTTTTTGGGAATGTAGGCTACGTGGACTCGACCCTTAACAAATTTGTTCACTACATGATGGTGCTGTTATTTACTGATTTTCAACAAATCCGAATCCAAAAAAGTCGTAAAATGATATGTTCAAATTAGCAACAGTGATGATGGTCTGAAAAAGAGGTGACCTTGAAATTATTTCGAAGTTCACGGGGCCACTTTAATTCGGTGCATGTAAGGTCACCTGAGCAGTCCTCTTGTTGGCTTGTGATGCTAAGAATGCACGTAAGCCCCAGTCCTTGCACGTATATTCATTTATATAAGCTCAGGGCACCAGGAACATGGCATCCTGTTCGGAATTAATTCACGTCTTTAATTTTTGAATTGACACGTGAATGTAAAATATGGAGATCCAGAGTAATACATCGATACGAATGCTGCGATAAAAGTCTTTCCATTCCGTCCTTTCTTGCGAGTGACCAATAAGGCAACGGAGGGTGTCAGTGTTTGTTAAGCTGGTAACTTGGGGATTATTATGGCTGTATCATGTTTTTCACAACGGTTAGCTCTATTTGATGTAAAGAAACACCTTGCAATGGTGTCTTAAAATAAACTCACAAGTAAAGTTGACGGCAGCAATCGGTGTGTTATGTTTTTCTCTATTTTACCACTCAGAAGCCTATGATGGATCGTCATTTGACTCGGAGTAATTTACTTTCCCTTTGTTATTCATATCTGATATAGTCATGCGAGGTCTCTCTTTACCCATCATTCCATCTTTAATGACAACCCACGTAAACAAATCGCGTCTGGGCCCCTATTTGTGGCTTATCACAGGCTATGTTTTGAATCTTGCATCTTGTTTGTGCTTTTTGTTTAGTGAACCACAGAAAGAGTGCTTGTCTTTTGGTAATGAAATTGCTGCCAATGGCCAAACCAAGATATAAGTATAATAATAATAATAATAATAATAATAATAATAATAATAATAATAATAATAATAATAATAATAATAATAATAATAATAATAATAAATAATAATAATAATTCACCCCATTCCTGAGGAGACATCAAAATACATACAGAGAAACATGTCAGATAAAGATAAATAAAATATGTCATATTACTCTTTAGCTGGGCGGAGATCAAAATACATACAGATAATTACTATTGTGCCAAATAGACAGAGGTACACATAATTCAATGTCAGCCCTTGCATTTATATACGAAGGCGCCTAGCTGAATGCCATGTGTACACGAATGTAAAACCGCTACCATTAACGTAGTCTTTGATTGTCGGCCATTCATTTTTGCCTCCACATTGCTAATGATGTAGCAAAATAACACTGAGAATCAGATAGACGTTGTCATAGCAAACGTCTCTCAAATACAGTGGAACCGGTCTCAAGGGACCACCCTCAGGACCCTTGTGGAAAATGGTCCTTTCTGACAGGTGGTCCCTTAAGGCAGGTACAATTAAACGAAAATGTGCTGTAGGGATGTTGAGACTGGTCCTTTAGCACAGGGGATCCCTTAACAGAGGTGGACTCATAGGCTGATTCTGCTGTATATACATGTATTTTTAGACCTCCATCTTGGCCTGTACATCAGATGAGGACGCCTTGGTGTCTTTATTATGTCGTATAAAATCATTCATTTACACACACGTTTTACAAACATTCCTGTTACTAGCACTCTGTGTAGATAATTATGACCGGTTGCCATCACGTTAAATTACTTTCAAACTGAAACATGCTCAGTGTAGCAGAACATAAGGTGCTTCATAGTCCTCTTGTTTTACACAGGCTGGTCAGTTGGTACATGCATTATTTTATTACCCTGTTGCACTTCACCAAATGCCACTGTATCTTACCAAGTAGCCCAACCTGGGAAGTTGTCCAAACATCGCTTTGTTTCTGCTCACCGGTCACGATTATGAGTACTTCAAAAGGCCCTAAACAATCTGAACAAACACCGTCGTACCGTGGCTTGTCACTTTGTTGGACGTGAACCATTCAACATTTATTGCTGAGTTTTCCAGTGAGATACAAAAGTATGTGTGGATGACTAACGTGATGGATAGTTGCATTAACTCTAGGCGTACACAGCACAAAAATTCACTTGTATATTTATAAACATTATTTGCATATTTTTTTTCACAATTACATACTTAATTGTAATTATTCGATGTTGTTATTCAGTATATAATCATGGTTATTCAAGTATAGATGGTCGCATAAAAATAAACATTCTGAGATGTACAAAAAACAGTTATATCGTGCATAAAACTTTTAAATGTTTCAGATACGGCTGACAAAACTGTGCAACAAATGGCGTTATGCAATTCAGCTGACTGACTGCAATAAATGAACTAATTATGGGTTTCATTGGTATGTGATGTTTGCAAATACAAAGGCAGGAGTGCGTGTGGGTGTTAGGCCTTATGGTGCGTGTGGGTGTTGATACATGCTCCCTTCTCAACTTTTCAGTCCTAAGCATAGGTCGCACAGTTTATGGGATCACCCCTGTCACTGTCTGTTAATAAACAATAGGATGCCTACACGCTGGCATCGAATGTTTAGTTAGCCTTTTGAATTTTTAGAATATATTCTATGAATAAAAACCGATGTTCCTTTCGTCAAAAGGAGCCACAAAGTAGATTACATAACACAAAGACCTAAAATGAACCTACCCCCACTGGTATGTTAGATTTATAGTGGGTCATTATAAAAATCGGGTGTCTGATTCTTACCCGATTCATTCTGAAATTCAGTGCAAATGTTCTTGAAGCTAAACAATGATGATAGGGCCACCTGAAGGTGAACTGAATATATGAGTCCGTATCTGTGGTGGAATTTACGAAGTTCATTATCTTGAGAAATAGCAATGCCATTAGATATACAACACATGTGTATCATATGTTTAAAATTTTGACATCACATAATGTTGGCTACCCTGACCTGCTTTCTCAGGGTCATTTAAATATATTTCAGTGAATAAAAATTTTTGTGATGGTTATTATTTATGAACTTGTGGACATATATACCATTACAGGTACGCTTTGCAAACAAAAGCCTATGATGCATATAGGGTAATGATGGCGACACCGGTAGCACTGTTTGGGATTCACATCATAAGCCTCAAAAACATTAAATTCATCATTGTGATAATATACTGAGATGGAACTACAAGATTTATACGAAATATGCGCTAGGCCAATGGTCCAATTTTGTGAACAGTTTTGGGTGACCTGCTTTTCCAGGTCATCAAGCACATTAGTAAATTATAGAGAATCAGGCGGAGGATATCTAATGTACCACACATGCGTATCACATGTGATATTGCATTATATGGTTGACCGTGACCAACCTTTTCAAGGTTACGGGATTGCGTGTCAGGAAATGATTTTTTTTGTATAGTGTCGTCACGACGGTACAAATTGGAACTAACATCACAGGTATCAAAAACACATTGAATTCGTAATTGTGATAATGAATTGAGATGGAACTGCAAAATTTATACTCAATATGCGTAAGGCAAAGGGCCACATTTTGTGAAAAAAATTGGATGACCTTGATTTATTTTTCAAGGTCCTTTATCTCTTTTCAAAAGGACACTACATTCAATAGGTTAGGAAAGAAAAAAGTTCTTGACACCAGATGTATCCCAAATGTTTATCATGTAAAAGTTTATTTTATAATACAATTATGGACAACCGTGACCTAATTTTTCAAGGTCACAGAGGAAATGCCATAGTGCATTTCAGAATTTGTGGTTATCCAATTGCATCAGGCCCATGGGCCTCTTGTTTACGAGTAAAATTTGATGTCCAAACATAGAGTCTGAATTGCAGAGGAGATGCCTACATCGTTTTGTTGACACATATTGCATACATGTTGAACGTGTACGGTGCCGACTGAAGCTACCACAGTGTACATAACTGGACGTGCACTATATCCATACTCATTTCACACTTATTATAACAGTAATGTTACGCCCAACATTTTACATATGATTGCGCAATTATTATCACTTTTATTCTGGATGCATAGGGACCTTGATGGGGATCTACTAAAATTTTTTGTCACAGAGCGGTTTCTCAAAAGACTCAAGGGCACATCACTGCTGAGTTGCCTAGTGTGGGCATCTTTCGTATGGTGTGAGCCACGTTGTGGGCTCCTCGCTCTTGTTTATTGCTGGGTTATGAACAACACTAGTGTCGAATTGGTATGGCACATATGTGTACATTTATGCCACCATATGCACCAGACATTACATGCAAGTGCTTACCTCATTTGTGCACAGACGTTTCTAAATACCGAAGACGTAATTCACGAGTGAGGGCTTTTTCAAGAATTTAACCACTTTTTTCAGTTTATAGCTGAAGGTAAACATCAGAAGCTTCGACTTTAAGATAATGTCACCTATTTATTAAGCCTGTATCGTACTAGGAGTATTCGTTCAGGTGCAAAGCTGTTGCAAAGACCATAATAATCCACTTGGTCCCTATGACAGCTTGGACAGCAATAAATTAAAACGCCCATGTAATGTCGGATCGGAGAAAAAGGACAGGTACTCCATCCTTTAGTGCCGTTTACTTTGCCTTAAGGCCACACAGTCATAACCAGCAGACACTATAATTTCGACTTTTTAAAGCAGTTTTTCGTTGGGAAATACTTATTCTCATTTCACTTCGAAAAAGTATGCTTCATGTGTCGTCGAAGGAAAGTTATTTTCAAACACTGGCGTTTTACTGATTAATTTCCATCTTGTGTAGAAGGATTAGATTCCAGAGCAAGAGGAGTGGATTTTACTTTTTAACTGCGAAAGGAAAATGGATGAGAAGAAGACGAGCAGTTACGACATGACAGGGATAAATGGCACTTTAAAACCGGTAAGTCTGAAGCTACTGCATTGTGCCACAGACATGAAATACCCATAGCCAACTTTGTAGAGAAATGGGGGTTCGTTTGTTGGAAAGTTGCCTCCAAAGCAAACCCAAGCTCCGTGTTCTGTCAACGCCGCTAACACGGAACTTGGTCTGCTTTGCACGCAAGTCCGAAAAGAAATCTATGCTTTGTGACCAAGGAACGGACGGGTCTCAAACCAGGAACCTTCGGCACCACTCACCTAACCGAAAATGGGAAACGATATGTGAAGAAGTCCCGTAAGTGCATTACCAGGCAGAGGGACCGGGGTATACACCCCACCCCCTCCCTCATCCCCGTTTTGAGAGAGAGAGAGAGAGAGAGAGAGAGAGAGAGAGAGAGAGAGAGAGAGAGAGAGAGAGAGAGAGAGAGAGAGAGAGAGAGAGAGAGAGAGAGAGAGAGAGAAAAGAAGGTGTTCAGATACGGCATTCCCTGCATTTTGATAATGTTTGAAAATGCTCTTTGTCCATGCTCGCATACAAGGAAATAATACATTAAAGGGGTTGGCTGGAAGAGGGGGGTCGTTTGAAAAGAATAGTTTGGAAAAAAACCCTCGATCCTGCCCCTTCACCGCTATAAACCTGAGGAAGGACCTTCCATGTCCCTTATTACACACCGAACTGTATTTACAAGGAATGGCTGTCATTTTATTTTTTATTACACTGGCATTTTATAGTCATCATTATCAGTGTCGCGAGGAAAGCAGGTGGCTGATATTGAGATATCTTCATTAAAGCAGAACGATCTCTATGTTTTTTGCTGATTCATATATATTTCTGCCGACCTGGCATTACTCTACTTGTAGGTAAATAATGAGTAACATATTTTAATTTACTTGATTCCTTGCTTTCTTATTCATTTATTTACCAATAAGTGTATCATAGGACATAAATGCGAATTCCTACGGTCAAATAACTAACATGTTAACGGACTGGATAGTAAACTGACGTAATTGGTTATGCTTTAAACGCAACTTCTATAGCATCTTCGAAAGAAGGAAAAGCGCGAGAAAATCAGTGTCTTTGAATCTAGTTTTAACCGAACTCGTCCAAGTGTATAATTTTAGGGACCGGAAACTACCAAAAATACCGAAGCATCGATTTTATTAGTATCCTTCAAGTTAATTTTTACCTTCAGTGGTATATCTGTACCAGCTGTGTGGAAGATAATTGCGCAAGTTATGTGCGGTTTGAACTGTTACTGATAATTTACCAATAAGTAATGTCATGCCAGATCTGTCCGTCGAATTGTTAGTAGATACATAGTGACGGCCTAGACCCTCGTCTTATACTAGATCAGTTCCAGGTGTGACTGAATATTTAGCAAAATTGACGTTGAAAATTACATATTCGAATTCTTTTTGAAAGGAACTTTCGTTCAAGTGCCAACATGCTTGGTTGCTAAGTCTGAAACTTTCTATTTTTGCCTGAAATGTCATATGGTGGCAACTGCAGAATGACTCTCAAGCAGCGCCTTAACTACTCACCATCGCCTCCTACCTATCTTATTGCACATACTCTGGCCATGACAACTCTGCTCTCTAATTATGCATTAAGACAGGCAGGTCTTTTATACATATACTCGCCAAGTGTATATGGCTAGATGTACGCTTGCGCATTACCTTTTGCACTACAAGTTAATCTCTACAGATCTGGGCTTGCTGTTAGGCGATATATGTAGGTCTCTATATATTTCTGAAGAATTAATTAAAAAAAAAAAAACGATATTAATCCAATAATGTAACCTAGGTTCAACATTAATTTACATTCTGTACCGTGAATATAATACCTCAAGTGCAAGCATAAACATGACCACCAGTAAAAGAAGATAATAATTAGAAAAGATGATTTGCTGCATAGCAAATCAGAGTGTGTCTTCAAAGCATATTGGTATGTAAATGTACAACTAGTCCATAACACAGGAATAAGAAGTTGGAATGGCATCTCTGTCTATTATAGCTTTGAAGTTATTCAAGATTTAAAATTTCCAATGGTGCTACTTAGCATAATTTAAATTGCTACAACTTCGTTTTTAATTCATTAGGTGTACAATGGTCAACAACCCCCTAGTAGATGTTGGAATGACATATTATCTATTATAGTGCTGAAAATACTCAAGTTTTTAAATTTCAAATGCTGCTCATTAGCATAGTTAAAATTGCTACAACTTTTGTTTTAGACTCATTACATGCGTAATGATAAAAAAAACCCTAGTAGAAGTTAAATGACATATCTATCTGTAATAATTTTGAAGACCTTAAAGCTTCAAAATGCTGCTAATTAACATAATTTAAATTGTTGCAACTTTTGTTTAAAATCATTAGATGTGTAATGGTAAAAAGCCCCTAGTAGAAGTTGGAACGACATCTCTATCTATTATACTTTTGAAGATATTCAAGATTTAAAAATTAAAAAGCCCCTAATTTGCATAATTTTACATATCTTCATTCATCTGTATAAAAAGGCCCAACTCACTATGTGGCGGTACAATCATGCTAAGTTTGGAGTTTTTATGTAAAATAGTGTCGGACAAAGAAAGAAGGAAGGAAAGAAAGAAAGAGGGAAGGAAGAAAGAAAGAAAGAAAGAAAGAAAGAAAGAAAGAAAGAAAGAAAGAAAGAAAGAAAGAAAGAAAGAAAGAAAGAAAGAAAAAGTATTTTAGGAAAAACAGAAAAGTGTGTGTTAACACACACACTTTAATAAACCTTACAGCTATCGCCAGGCTAAAGCTGACTACAGCTTTTTAATTATACATTCTAATTGTCTTTTTTGTGCTCCCATTACATTCCACTCAATTATTTAGTATAATCAATTTGTGTTTGAAATATTTGCTAAAAAAATGCACCGTGACTTATTGGAATTTAATGAAATATTATCAATGGACCTGTGCAATTTCCTGCCGGTGGTTGCGCTATGCTTTGTGTGAGGCTATGAAGAGGTGGGCTGTGAGTATCGAGATTAATAAGGTTAATGGCGAAGCACATTCTTATTAGTGCACAGGTGGCTGTGACATTCAGCCACTTGCAACAGAAACTTGACCATGCACATTGAGAAGGTTGCTGAGATATGACATGATAACCTTAGCACCTGTGTCACAAGATAATCACGGCGCCAGCAGGCCCTCTTGATCTATTCCAGAGAGTAGTATGAAAAAAAGTCGATTCTGCAACGGGAACTTTTCCAGGTCAGTGACAGGTGTAGTCTTTACGTAACCAATACAGTGAAACCTCATTTTAATGATACCTTCTGATTCCTGCAAAATGTGCTGAATATTATAAATGTGTCCGATAAGTAAGTCAAATGGCAAAGGATTTTGACTCTAAGTCTCCCAAAACTTGTGTAGTTATGAGAATATGTCTCAAATGGGAGTCGTTAGAATGGCATGATTTCAACATAAGCTACTTTAAGCAGAAAAAAGCTTAGAATCCGTCACGAGGCACGTGTTTGATTGCGTAGTAAATACATTTGGGTATCACTGTGTGCGTTACTAGGAAAGGATGACGACCAACATTTAATATTAATGTAAAGTCTTTAATAATGGTCTTTGATCTGAATGATATATTAATCAAAATTGGGAGAAAAAGTGGAACCTGTATTTGCAATCACCTGTCTAATGCGACTTCCTGTCTATTGCGACCGTCCCCATGATACCACCAAGCAATTTCTTTTGTTTTTCACATGCCCGTTCAATGCGACACCACCAGTAACTTGTTCAGTTGACATTTGGCAATGGCGCTAATGATGTGCCACGGCCTCATAAAATTACCAAGTTGTATGTCGGATGACTGATAAATACACACAGATTACTTTTAACTATTGCATAAAATACATTCTGATATTCATATTATGTGATATAATTTAAACAGAGTAAAAAAAAAAAAAAAGAAAGAAAGAAAAAGAAAAACTGCACACATAAACGAGATAGTTGGTAATTGATTGATTTGTTATTAATTGACATTTTCCTGTTTGGAAAAAGGACTGAGTCCACAACTTTCCTTGCGGGTGAGCCCTACCGCTAGAAAATTTTTCATCAGCTCTGGAAATGAATGTTTTCAGGTTCAATTTTATTATTATTATTATTATTATTATTATTATTATTATTATTATTATTATTATTATTATTATTATTATTATTATTATTATTATTATTATTTTATTATTATTTTCATTTCTTGGAATCTAGGTCGGCCTATGTGGCCCAAAAATGTGTAATAGATTTGTTTTCGTCAGTGCGTGTTTTGGAGTTATGAAAAGGTAAAATTGCATATTTTGGGCTTCCTCCACTTTCGAAATCAAATTCGCAAAACTGTACAAGATACAGTGAAAACTCGTTATAATGTCACCATCTGTTTGCTTTGAAATAACTGAGTATGTCGGATAAATGAATGAAATAACAAAGAAAATAACCTTTTTTTCATGATAATTTTTGTCATTATATTCAATATGTCGGATAACTAAGTGTCGTTATAATGAAGTTTCAGTGTACAAATATTCCTGACAATGTCTTTAGTCACACTGGTGTTCAATATTTCTGTGAATAAAGTCTGAAATTTTAGAAAATTGGAACAGCATATCCACTTTTGCTTTGGGGTCTGACATTTGACATGTTTGCCAATTGAATTATTACTCATCTAACAATTAGCTCACGGCATGATAACATATTTTAAATTTTAGATTATTTGTTTTCCAGCAATACATGCTTTAAAAATGCATTATTTAATACTTTTCACTCTATGAGTCGTGGCAAGTAAATGTTACTGAAAATGCCTTTTGTGTGTCACGTGTCGTTAAATATCATACACTGTCATAGTTGGTGAGACTATGCAAGCAAATTAAATTTGAACAACTTTGACCTCGATTTTCATGACGAAAGAGTCGGCATTGAATACAGATTTTATGGACAATTATACTTAGTACAAAGGAACAACTCATGTTACGTTTAAAAGTGAGCATAAGTTGGAGCGGTATTTGTATATTGCTAAAATGCTTGAAATCCGTAATAAATATAACCGGAGTTCCTGTCTGTGCGCACAATAAAATAAAAAGTGCATATTAATAATAGGACTTGAAATGTGAGTGAGCCGACGGAAATGTTATGTTTATTGTGGTATATTTAGAAACACCATAATATTGATGAAATGAACTAAAAATATTGTTATCAAACAATACGACCCCACTACAAATCATGGTGTTAAACTGACAAATTTTTGTACTGTAAATTTATTTACCGCACATGTTAATGAACCCACGAGAATTACAGGAAACTCAGCGACATGCCTGGACCAAATCGAAAATAACATGCCAAATTTTGTTCGTAATATAAATATAACAGCTCCGATAGCGAACTGTGTGAGCGCTGGTCTTCTTTTCAGACGCAAGAAAACTCCTGCTTTCATACGTCCAGGTGACGCGTCCTGGTACACGTCAGCCCTCCGCACCACCAAGCGAAAGGTAGAGCGTGTCCATAAGCGTGCCAAACTCAGACCGCAACTCTGGCCATACTTTAGGCAACTAATAGATAAATATATTAAAGATTTGAAACTCGCAGAAGAACACTATTACGAGCGCCTGGGAGATTCTATTGACAATGCAAACAAAAGAGGGAAAAGTTGGTGGCTCACAGTTAAATTCTTTTTACACAACAATGAAGCGTCTGATATCTCAGCACTGCTCCATGAAAATATAACGTTTACTGACAACGAAGCCAAAGCCCAAATTCTAAACGATTTCTTCCTTGACCAAACCACACTCAATTTTTCGGCAAACATTCCTTACGCTCCCTGGCACCAAGAATCTGGAATGACCTGCCTGCAGACTGCCGTAAGGCAGTCAGGCTCAATAACTTTAAAAAACTGATTAGTACATGGCAAGGGGTAAAGTGTAAGTGTGCCCTCTGTAACCTTTAGTTTGCAAGTGTGATATCCCCTTGTTATGACCATTGTATGTACATTTTTAAGGTATACATTATTTTTTAGTTAGTTTATGTATATATATATTTTTTACTTGTCTTATCGGTAACTAGCAGTCTCTGCTAATGTTTGAATGTTTTAACCATGTACCGATGTAAAATAAAGCTTACTTTGACTACTTTGACTTTGACAAAGATAATGATAAAAATTTTACGCCCCCAACGTGCCTACCAAATAATTCGGTTACATTAAAAACTACTTCTATAAGTGGCAACGACGTGTTTTGGGTTCTGAAAAGTTTGAATATTTCAGAAGCCAATGGTCCAGATGGCATAAGTGCACGCTTACTCAAGGAAGGTGCCCTGCTATTACAGATTCTCTGGCAAAGCTCTTTAACATTTCTTTGATTAATAGTAAATTCCCAGGAGAATGGAAGAAGGCTAATGTAGTCCCAATTTTTGAAAAGGGATCACCGAACCACTGTAATAATTATGAACCAATATCATTATTAAGTTACGTAAGTAAATGTTTCGAGAGAGTAGTATTTAAATACGTATTTAACTTTTTTTCTGAGACAACATCGCCATATCGGAATCACAGTCCGGATTCATACCGGGTTACAGTGCTGTCAATCAACTTGTATATTTGTATCATCATTTTTGTGAAGCAGTAGATCTTCAGAAGGATGAAAGGGTTATATTTTGTGATATAACAAAAGCTTTTGATCGCGCCTATCACCCGGGACTTATACATAAATTAGAAAAAGCGGGAATAAGCGGCACACTGCTGCAGTGGTTCGGTGATTACTTAGACGGACGTGAGCAAAGAGTTGTTGTCCAGGGTGCGACTTCGAATTGGGGACGAGTCAAAGCAGGCGTCCCCCAAGGTTCTGTATTAGGACCGCTTCTGTTCCTGATATATATATATATATATATATATATATATATATATATATATATATATATATATATATATATATATATATATATGATATGATACAGTAGATATAGTTCAATCATCCATTCGACTCTTTGCCGATGACACAACTGTGTTCATCAAAGTGGATGACGCCATTGTTGCGACCAATGCTCTCAATACTGACTTGCAGGCAGTTGAGGGTTGGCTTGTTTCATTCAACCCTGTGAAATCTACCAGTATGGTCATCTCCAAGAAGAGGATAGTTTTTATTAATGAAAAGCTACCCGAAGTTTCTGATCACAAACGTTCAGGCTTAACAATTCACAGTGGTCTGTCCTGGTCTAACCATATAAAAAATGTAACAACTAAGGGAATGAAAATGGTGAATATTCTTAAATATCTGCAGCTTCGTAGTAATAGGAAATCCTTGGAGATTCTTTATCTCTCATTTATCAGACCTCTCTTGGAGTATGGGTCAGTGGTATGGGACAACTGCACGCTGCAAGAGTCTCAACAACTTGAAAACGTCCAATTGGCAGCAGCCAGGGGTATTACTGGTGCCACTTCTAGGACCAGTCATGATTTAATTTATGAAGAAACAGGCTTTGAAACATTATCTCGGCGCCGTGAAAAAAGCAGGCTGATCTTATTTTACAAGATCATGCACGGTGTAGCTCCTTCATACTTATGCAATTTTATTCCTAACCTGGTCAATGAAAGAAACATGTACAATGTCAGAGCTGGTACGAATATCTCTGTTTTTGCACGAACAAACCAATTTAACACTTCTTTCTTTCCATCGGTTGTGCGATTGTGGAATAACTTGCCTACTGATGTGTGTAATTCCGGAGACCTTACATCTTATAAGTGAAAAATAGACCAGGGGAAAAAGTGCAAACAAGCTATGCTACAGAGGAGACAGAAGGCTTGTTGTTTCCCACGCACAGTTGCGTATGGGATGCAGCAAGCTAAACTCGGATCTGTTCAAAAAGGGTCTGATAGACTCCCCTCAGTGTGCCTGGGGAAACGGAAATGAAGATGTTTTTCATTATTTTTGCGAGTGTCCTTTTTATTTAACTCAGAGAAATACACTTCAGAACCAAATTATGTCCTTTCCACCATTTACGGTTTCAACGTTATTATATGGGTTCAAAACATGTACCTTCAAGCAAAATGAAATTATTTTTGACGCAGTCCACAACTTTATCAAAACAACAGGCAGACTGGGGGCTGTGACGTAGCTTATACTATGATCAAAATCTTGAAACCAGAAATGTATCGTCTGTGTATATAGTTAAGTGAAGGCGGACTTCATCTCCCTACCCTCGATCTGTGACGTCTTGTGTCGTTCCACTTATGCTCGTGTGTCGCCGCCACTCTACCTGTCCTCCTCTTGTGGCGTTATTTCATATGGTGAATTGTCTCTGAACCTTTGATACGTGACACCTCTTTATTCTTTTTCATGTGCAAGAGGGATTTATATAGAGCTTTGCCCTGTTTCCCAATTGTATCCTTACGGAAATAAAAATATGTTTAAACCAATACGACAGTATAATTGTAACAGGTATTTATCCTTTACCTCAGCTGACTTTTCATTCAGGTAAAGTTTTAGTATTGTTTATCTCCTCCATCCACAATTGACATATAAGTATTTATCCCCCGCCACCGAAGGTGGCATAGGGGGGCATAAGGTTGGTGAGGATAGGGGGCCGTCCGTGCGTCCGTCCGTCCGGGAGCATATCTCTAGAACCCTAAGAAATAGAATAATGAAATTTATACCAGAGATGCATCATACCACGGGTATATGTACTGTATATTGTTTTTGTCCGTGACCTATTTTCAAGGTCACAGGACCAAAAAACCTATTCATTTTCGTGTGTCTGGCAGCATATCTCTAGAACCCATAGAGATAAAATAATGAAATTTATACCAGAGATGCATCACAACGAGGGCATGTGCGCCATGTATTGCTTTGACCTTGACCTATTTTCAAGGTCACAGGGCGCATGAACATATCAATTTTTGTGCATCCAGACATGCTGTATACATGGTATAGCTTTCTTCTGTATTTTCATGCTTTGAATGCTTGCTTGTAGTGGCACCCGAACTATGGTCATGGAAAGAGATGGTGCCCCTCTGTGCAGTGGCACCGATACTTGTGTGTAATGGCACCGTTTAAAGCATGTACAACTTTTAACCATGCATGCGTGCGTGCGTGCGTCCGGGAACATATTTCTAGAACCAAAATATTGTGGCGGGGCACATAAATCCGTTGGATCACCGTGCACTTGTTTCCTTAACTGTAAACCAAATTGTCTTCAAACTTTGTGGTTGGTCTGAGCCACATTTGTACAACAGGTTTGGGTCTATGGATTTTGGACATTTTTATGATTTTTTTTTCATGTTTTTGACAAAGTCTCTTAAAAAAAATCTTTAACAAAACAACTTAACTAATTGCTTTTCAAGTACACAAGAACACGAATAGGGGTCCTTAGACCTTAATTTGTTTAATAGATGATCTATCTATCTATCTATCTATCTATCTATCTATCTATCTATCTATCTATCTATCTATCTATCTATCTATCTATCTATCTATCTGTCTGTCTGTCTGTCTGTCTGTCTGCCTGCCTGTCTGTCCTTCCGTCCATCTATCTATCTATCTATCTATCTATCTATCTATCTATCTATCTATCTATCTATCTATCTATCTATTTATCTATCCATCCTTCCATCCATCCATCCATCCATCCATCCATCTATCTATCTATCTATATCGACCCTGGGGGACCCAATCAGCCAAGGGCTGTTCTTCCTTGGGGCCCAGCTACAGAGTAAAATTTAAAAATATGACAATATGAAAACAACTACGAATAATACTCACCACACAAATTAAGTACACCAATACAATATAACAGGAAACATAAAATAAATAAGCAAAAGAACCATAGACATCAAAAACAAACGGTTAACATGGACTAAGTAAAAATTACAAGAGGACAATCAAAAGCTAATCAATTTTAGAGGAGACTTTGTACAATATTCTGTCTATCTATCTATCTATCTATCTATCTATCTATCTATCTATCTATCTATCTATCTATCTATCTATCTATCTATCTATCTATCTATCTATCTATCTATATATATATATATATATATATATATATATATATAGCTAACTACCTATCTATCTATCTATCTAGCTATCTGTTTCTCTGTATATCTGTCTGTCTGTCCGTCTGTCTGTCCGTCTGGGGGTCCATTCATCCACCTACCCACCCACCCATCCATCCATGCCTCCATCTATGAATCAATTTGTCTACCTGTCTGTCTGTCTGTCTGTCTGCGTGTCTGTTTATAAGCTGAGGTGACCTATCAGTAAGCTGGGGTCATAGTATCCCCACTTGTCCATTGCAGTCCGTCATCAGTCCACAATTCATATTTTCGACTTCTTTTCAAAATTGTTAGCCTGATCCGCTTCAAACTCGCTGGGGTGTACTCTGAACATGCCTTTATCACCTTATTCAAATCGCCGCGCTCCAATAATTTCTCCTTTTCCAAATATTTTTTTTTTCAATTTTCTTTTCTCCGAAACCGCTAAGCCAATTGCTTCGAAATCTGAGTGGGACACTTGTACGGCCCCTGGACCTGAATTTGAACAACAGATGACGCTGCATTTGTGCCCTGTACTTTAATGGTTTTGTGTGTGTGTGTGTCTTTGCTGTTTTCGACTTCTCCAAAAGCTTTGTTCAGGTTATTCTGGAACTTTGTAGAAACATTCCTTGTGGAAGGTTAAAACAATATTTTTACTAAGTGACCTTATTGTGGATCCCTAATTTTCATTTTTTTTTTTTTTTTCAATTCGGGCAGTTGTCGATTAATACCTACATTCCTATTGCTAGGTATGCAAGTCAACGAGGATTACAATAGTGATTCACATTTTGATTGCCTCTGTAAAACGTCCGCAAAAACCACATCAAGCTTAGTGAAGATATACATTCAGTAAGTCTCGTCCAATTTTGTTCAAATGGTCACGCTCCAGTGAATTTTGGATATTTACGATTGCTTTTTTGGCATGATGGAAAAACCCCTTTAAACCGATTGGACAACTGCCATGGAATTGCTGAGAGACACTTGTGGGGGCTCCTAGACCTAAATAGGTTAAGACAGTTGATTTCCTTGTTTATGACGATCACACCGAACCATCTAAAATGTCAAAAGTAAAGCTGTCACAATATGAATTAGAGCCATTCTTCTTCATTTGAGAACTGCTCTCTCTCTCTCTCTCTCTCTCTCTCTCTCTCTCTCTCTCTCTCTCTCTCTCTCTCTCTCTCTCTCTTTTACAGCGATCTTAAACGGGTGTATGTTGACAGAGATATCTGAACTATGCAGTGAACCGTATATTTCTCACGATTTTGGGTAACTTGTGGGATGCTGAATTTCACACTTGGCCTATCTCTGAGTTAAAGAGATCGGCGAGTAGCGCCGTCCCCATGAATCCATGGGGCCTGGCTACAGTGTGGAGTGCATTATTGGTTTAAACATATTCTATTAAGGCAATTGGCAAACAGGCATAGCCATTATTGTTTTACCAGTATAGAGTTACGATGTCCATCATTCTCAATAATACACGTTTTCATGGTCGATATAAGAAAACTAGTATACATGTATGTTTTATGTAATTTTCTCCAATTCGTACGTCAGAACAACTTGCAAACTTATCAGTGATGTACCTAACAAAAATTTCATTAATGTATCATATTTATAAACTTTCAGTTCAAACTTAAGTTACGCTCACCACTTCTCATCTTCGCTCATTTCAATCTATAGTTGAAGCTTAAGTCAGCTTAGGTTGGGGCAGGTTGGCATGGATAATGTGTCCAAGTCAGCTGAGTTTGGGCTGTTTGCACAAATGACTTATTTAGTTATGTAAAGAGAATTTTAATATATTTTAGTGTGTAAAACAGAAACAGCTGTTGTCAGGAAAGAGGCTTAGGCACGACCCGGCACAAATCTAAAATAAGTGGATATAAAATAAGTGGATATAAAATAAGTGGATATAAAATAAGTGGATATAAAGAAGGAGCTCAACGCTGAAAAAAGTTTATTGATAAATAAGGTGCATGTACAATAACCCCCCCCCCCCCCAAAAAAGCTGAGCATGTACACGTATTTATTATGCCAACAGTGTCAATAAAGATATGCCAACAGTGTCAATGATCATATCTTGAAAGATCGTATGAGTATCATTTTACTGACGGGGCTATTTACTTATCAGTTTGCATTTCATTTTAGCAACACTTTGGCCCGTAGTTGCAAAGTACACGGACAGTAAAGCAATTTGAGTTGTACCGAATTTCAGGCGGATTAACGCGGGCTCAACGGTGCCATTGGCTCCACATAAATCCGGCTGTTCTAGGACTTTAACCCTAAATCCCTCCAGGAGAATAAATCAAACATATGTTTGTGAAAAGTTATGTTAGTAAATATAGCAAAATCTGTGTCATCAAAGATACTGGGGCATGAAAGCCCTGTGTTTGAGGTCAATATGCATGGGTGGTGCCGTCATCTGAGATGGAGAACACTGTTCTTACATGAATCATGTTCTATCAGGGCAGGTCAAGAATTTCGCTATAAGTTTTAGAGTTACTCAAGTGACTAACGTACATCCTTTATTGTGTTCTGCATAGGGGCTGTGAGAATTCTGGTCTCGGGCATATTTAGAAATCTGGATGTAAAATGTTTGATTCTGAGTCGCTTGAGTGAAAACATAAAGTATGAGAAATATACCAACAATTAACGGAAGAGTCAAAGGGAGGAATAATTAGGCAAGAATGGTAGTAAAGGAATGGCTGGATGGAGACATTGGCCACACCTAAATCCGCGTCTTTGTCAATATCTGTCCAAGCATTCCTTGTAAACAAAGTGAGAAGGGTCACTCAGGATATTGAGGCTTTTAACTTTCGTTTTCATCTTGTAATATAATTAATAATGGCGCCTCATACTGTAACCATAGACATACGGAGCAAACACACACACACACAGACACACACACACAGACACACACACAGACACACACACAGACACACACACAGACACACACACAGACACACA
>OZ026619.1:42960739-43095739 GCA_964020975.1 Hermodice carunculata
AAAACAAAAAAAAAAAAAACAAACAAACAAAAAAAAAAAAAAACAGGAAAAAAAAAAAAAACAGGAAAAAAAAAAAAAAAAATCTGAACCTTGCCGTGCGATACCAAAACTTTCACTTATCAAAGGGAGGACCCCTGAGACGAAGGCACTCCAACCACAGCACAAATAAAATTCCCTCACTTTATTGGAAAAATATTTTTTTCTAACTCCATTTTCTGGTTGAAATTGTCATATGACAATAAACATACTTGAATAGTTAATTTGACGTTAAGTTTTTGATTTAGAAATGGATAATTACTCTGCTTGAATGGTCTTCCAAAGGCGGGGATACATATATTAAAATGAAGCTTAACACCTAACAGCCACTGGTGTCAGGATTTTATGACATTGTGTCTGTGGGTTAGCTCTAGATCTATCTATCTATCTATCTATCTATCTATCTATCTATCTATCTATCTATCTATCTATCTATCTATCTATCTATCTATCTATCTATCTATCTATCTGTCTGTCTGTCTGTCTGTCTGTCTGTCTGTCTGTCTGTCTGCCTGCCTGCCTGCCTGCCTGCCCGTCCGTCCGTCCACCCGTCCCTCTCTATCTATCTATCTATCTATCTATCTATCTATCTATCTATCTATCTATCTATCTATCTATCTATCTATCTATCTATCTATCTATCTATCCATCCATCCATCTATCTAGCTAGCTAGCTATCTTTCTGTCTGTCTGTCTGTCTGTCTGTCTATCTATCTGTTTGTATGTTTACTTCTCTTTCAGTTACTTGTTTGTTTGTTTATTGAGATGGAGTTGTTGTCCGTATCATTTTCTTAGCCGAGTAGAACAATTTATTAGTTAGTAACGTGTAAACAATGAATAAGGCTCAGGACAACTTCACATAAATGCCTTGATAAGCTGTCAGCAGTCTCAACAACTTCTTAACTATTATAGATGGATGTGCCATTCCAACTTCAATTTGTGGGTGTGTGGCGTAGCCGTATCCGATGAGCCAAAGTTGTAGGATTTTAATTTATGCAAATTATGTGATAATGAAAAAATTAAATCTTCAATATCTTCAAAATTACTATGGATAGAGGTGACATTCCAACTTCAACTGAAAGGTTTGTGACATAGGGGCATCGAACGAACCAAAATTGTAAAATATTGGTATATGTAAATGGGGTGAACACACATTTAAATCTTGAATAACTTAAAAACTATTATACATAGAGGTGCTATTCCAATTCAATTTATTGGTTTGTTACATAGCCACATCTTATGAACCATGAAGCAGTGTTGTAGAATTAAGTTAATGCAAATTAGGTGAATACGCAAAATTTAAATTTTGAACAGCTTCAAAACTATTAAAGCTGGAGGTCCCATTTCAAATTGACTCTATAGGTTTGTGACATAGATGTATCCACTAAACCATGGACCAAAGTTATAAGATTTTAATTTATGCATATAAGGCGAATACACAAAATCTAAATCTTTAATACCTTTAAAAATGTTATTCATAGACTTCAATTTGTAGGTTTGTGGCATTACTGGATCCCATGAACCATGAACCAAAGTTTCGGCTTTTAATTTATGTTAATTAAGCAAATGCACACAATCAAAATCGTGCTCTTCGAAATTATTATATATAGTGGTGGCATACAAACTTCAGTTTATAAGTTTGTGACGAGGTAACATGCAATGAACCAAGAGCCAAAGTTGTAGCATTTTAGTTTGTGCAAATTAGGCTAATACACAAAATTAAGATTATGCTACACAATGGCAATGTGTTGCATTTCAAACTGTTCTCATTTTTAGGACACCCAGACAGATTTGCTGTGAAGCAAATCTTCGTTTCTAGTTATTAGCTTGTTTCTTTGGTTACAAACAGTGTACAATGTTACAAATATAAAATCAAGGCATCTTCCCTAGGTAAAATATGAAAGTATTGAAAAAAGTAAATTTCAACATGTCCTCTTTTTAATGTCTATTTTTACGTGAAATGTTTTATCCACTTGCTTTATTTTTTGATCGATGCAGTAAAAGCTGTGCTCATCCAATAATATTATTAAACGTATTTAACTGATTGCGTGGAAATATCTAAAATAAAAAGCAATGTATTTAACTCATTTCCCTCCTCTACGTCCAACCGGCTGCTGTCTTCTTTACTGAAACACTTGCGCAGCTGAATTTGAAATGTCGAAATAGCTCCTCTGTTTGTGCGACATGGTCACCCGTGTAACCGAGAGTAATAGATTCGAGCCCACAGCACACCGATAATCATGAATGTTGTATTGTACGTCTCATTGATGCATATAACTGTGCTCATCCTGCCCTCCGGGTAGACGAGGGGCGATGTAAAAGGGTCAAAGGTCAGGGAAAACAGGTACAATGAGAGAACTGTCACAATGACGGAAGGTTATGTGCCGTTGCTCTATGTATTCAGTAATGTTTCTAAATCATGTCAAATGTGCTTCCTACTTCCCTGTCTTGGTTTTGCACGATGAGGAAAACAAAATAACATTTTGATGCTGCAAATAATTCTAATGGACGTGGACCTCAGAAGTAGGGGATCATTTACAGAAAAAGTCGAAAAATCAGAGTACATAGGTACTAGTATTAGAAATGCACTAATGTCTGTGTGGAAGTCAATTGCTATGATGCAAAAAGTTTTGGCAGCCCTGTGCGCTTTGCAGTTTGTGGTGGAGAGGGTTAAGCGTAGAACCGTGGAACTCATCATTCGTAGAAAATAATGATACCGAGGCCGTCAGGCCGATGTTCATTATTCACTACGAATGATGTGGTTGCGGGGTTATTAACCGGCATAAATTCCGTCATTTACATTCAGTGGCAATGACTCGAAGTAAAACTTTCATTTTATAAATATATGGCACGTTCGGTAGCCTCAACTCTTCATTCGTGGAAAATAATGACGAGTTAGAACAAAAAAAGTAACGTCACCAATAGATTTTTAAAAGGCTCGAATGACGGGGCATGAACAGTCACAAACGTAGAAAACTGGCATGTTGTATTCTCTCACATAATTAATATTCCGACCAAGACGAGTAGGACTTTTTTGAGAGCTCGTCTTCGGGACAGCGCCTGGCTTTGTTTTTTTTTTCTGAATATGGTTGCAATAGACTGACAAATAATACATTATAGGGCCAAGTACAAATTTGAATACTTGTCCGGAAGACACACGGTGAATAAGATAAGTGCTGATTTGGTTAGGATAAGGTTGTGACGAAAGAAATGAACACATCTAGCTGATTTAAATCTGGAAGGGCGTGATTATCTATTTATTATGATTTTATTAAGGCTTGTGATTGCAATACAGCCTTACTACATATAATGATAAACAATAAACTCAGCCTGCGTTGCAGGAAATAAAGTATGGAGTACCTGACCCTAACATTGGATATTATTATGGCACTAAATGGGAAGTTAACGGTACAATTACAGGACAACTCTGTCAATAGATTGCATATCCTGCAAAGTCAAGACACAAGTTCCTGTCAAGATGGTAACAACTCATAACACCGCGCAAAGAGTAATGTTCTCTCGAACAACGGGCGCAATAGCAAACCAGCGATTTGACAAGACATGGATCCAGAAAAAATAGTGTCGTATTCTTATTTTAAAACAAATACTGTCCATTTTCAAAACATTTAAATTTGACAAATATTAAAGAAACAAACTGAGCGAATGGGACGTTATGATAAACGCAAGTTGCCCGCCAGTATATGTAATATAATCATATAATATATATATATATATATATATATATATATATATATATATATATATATATATGTGTGTGTGTGTGTGTGTGTGTGTATGTGTGTGTGTGTGTGTAAATGTAAGGTATAGGGCATGTAGCGAGCACAGCCACATATACATTATTACTTTGGCATCCCGAGCTTGGGTACTGTCATTCGGCTCACATGACCAGCGGCGGCGATAGGCTTGACAGAGCATGACTTTCTTGTCCCGAGAGATGACCATTGTTGTTGGTAGGTCCGGTTTGAGCGGCCACACCTTCACTGCGTTCTTCCCTCGGATATAATAATCGCTGCAGTGCAATCGATACTGTGTTCAGCTTTAGCCTGAAAAACTGTCAAGATGTCTAAAGACGAAAACGGAAAGGTAAGCAACGTTTCGGTGTATATCGTGGTTATGTGATTGTTATGAAAATTGATGAAGCGCCCAGAGGGTATGATGGTAGATACTATCACATATCGGTGCTTTGCAAAACGCGAACATGCGGTTTGACGCGTCATGATATATATATATATATATATATATATATATATATATATATATATATAATTCGTGCTCCTCAGGTAAAAACTTCTATACTTGCGTAAAAATGTAAAAGATTTTATTGCGAAAGCATACACCATGTAAGAACAAAGGAAGAAAACAGTTGATGTTGAAACCCGGTTTAAAATACTTTTTTAACAAGGTGGTGTATTTTACATGTAATAATCATTTTAAGTATTTTTCAATGTGCAATATAAATTTATGAAGGCCTATCTGGAGTTCATCAGGTAAAATTCCGCGCGTACCTGATTATTGCGTTGCTCTTTGTCAATTTTTATTCATGAAGCGGCTTCCGTGCCATATCATGGTGGTGTTTCTAGTCGAATAGATCCGACGCGTTGTGTGATTGCTTTTGCATAATCCTCATGCATAGTAAGGAGATACAGGTCCGTCACACAAAGCATCTACATGTCTGTACTTCCTGCAAATCTTTGGTACTGGTTAAGAAGAAAAATAAACTTACTTTCATTCTCAGTTGCAGTTTTATTCAGCCGAGTATTATCTGTTAATAAGACCAGTAATGAACACACATGAACTATGCCGTAATATAACTTGTTTGCAAGTGGCGTCGACACTCGCTCGACTACGTCAAACGTCAGTCTCTATTTTGAAACTCACATAATGATTGTCACCATCACTTGCCTAGCTACAGGCAATAGCTCACAAATATAGCAAAGTGGTTTGAGGTAGCTGTACAATTAACATAATTGGGTAGTCGAATGGGCGCAGCAGCTTGTGTTTATTTTAAAACTTTAAATGTATAGGTAAACAGAAGAGCATCATTAAAATTGCACATATGTATCGGGTGCTTCAGTTGAGCGCAAAGCTAATGTCGGAGTCCCAGCTGAGAACTAGGTTACAAAACACTTTTTCACCTCGATAAACCTAGAGCATCTACAAGGCCCATTCAACTTAACTGAGGAGAACAAATCATATACAATTCAGCTCTGCCAGAGCGGAGATGGATGTTGCTTTGAAAATATACACCGAAAAGGCAGCCGTCGTTTTTGGTCTGTTGATTACTGTAGTTCTAGAAATGTTAGCGCTCTATTTAATTTAGCGCTATTAGCGCAGTAAGTCGATGCGCTAAATTAAAGTGCGCTAAAATATTTATATGTCATGATAAAAAATACGCAGCCGTCAGTATGCGCTAAATTAAAATGAGCTAAAATTTCAATTTTTAGGCAAAAATTGCATTTGCGCTAAATAAAGAGTGCGCTAAAATTTCTAGAACTACAGTATTCATTTTCTAAATGGTCAACCTAACCTTGTGTATGCTTTATCAACCTCAATAATGGTACACTTTTGCATTCACATGTATTTTAGAAACTGACCAAAAACTTGGAAGAGAACTGCAAGCATGTTATGGAACAAGTCTTTATTGGATATAAATATCTGTGAGAAAATTTAAAATCCCAAGAAATTATTAACTTCAGGTCAAATTTATTTTTTTGTTTGAGGATAAGGAAAGTATTTTTTCTTCCTTCTAAGCTAACGAAACGAGCTAATCGGAGAAGACATCAAATTGAAAACAGAATACCTAGTCTCGTTGGCAGAGTTAGAGTTCGTACATTGTCATTAACACCCAATAGGTTCTTCACATTTTTTTGACATATAGGGATGTGAAGGTGCATGACGAAAGTAGTACAAAGTTGAGAGCTGGAAATTGACGATTTTTGTGCGAACATTTTTACGTTTTTGTCAGGATTCTAAATCGAAAAATTGCTCGTGATGGATTCTGTTATGATATAGTCAGTCTTTTTGCAAACCTGGCATCAAAATGAATTTGATCGGAATGACGCTGTGCGTACATTGTACTCCTCCGCATGCTGGCCTCAACTACTTTCTGTGTCAGATGCATTGTTCGACCAAAGAATAAAGCTGGATTTTATTTTCAATGTGTCTCCTCATGCCACAGGTGGATTTCAGGTTCCATTATGGTATTTCATTCAGCCAATCAGGAGCAAGTTTTTTGAGAACTATATTAAATATGTCTGTGAACAAATGCAATATTCTGTTTTCTTAAAATTCTTCCCTTTCTTCGTTTCCTTCCTTCTTTTGTTTCAGTCTGTGTACGAACACACTTTTTGTTTTCCTTCAAATACTTTATTCATTCATTCATTTATTTATTTCCGTGTAAATTTTGTCCTCAGCTTTTCTCCCATACTATTGTTCCGAAAAGTGCCAATTTTAGCATGGTGACTTGCTGAAATCCATCCTCTGGTTTGGAGTAGCACACATGTTGAAAATTATATTAATAGGGGTCATTGAAATTTGTAATGTTTGATATCTTCAAACCAAGTAACGGTACAGGCACCATTCCAACTTTAATTCATAGGTTTGTGCGCTGGTCGCATCCAATGGACCGCAACCAACAGCTGTAGAATTTTAATTTATACAAATCAGGGGCACTTGAAAAGTTCAAATGTTGAATATCTTCAAAAGTATGAAAGGTAGAGATATCATTCAAATCTTTCGCCATAGATTTGTGCTACAGACACATCCAATGACCCAAAATGAAAAGTTGTAGAATTTAAATTTATGCCTATTAGGGCACTTGAAAAGTTAAATGTCTCGTAGATGCACAATGTGATTTACTTACAAGCAGAGCAACATTTTAGTTTACTTATGAAGCCTTTTGTCAACACAGACTTTTCAATTTCCCTCAAGTACTTTTTATCTATCTATCTATCTATCTATCTATCTATCTATCTATCTATCTATCTATCTATCTATCTATCTATCTATCTATCTATCTATCTATCTATCTATCTATCTATCTATCTATCTATCTATCTATCTATCTATCTATCTATCTCTATGTCTATCTGTCTGTCTGTCTGTCTGTCTCTCTGTCCGTCCGTCCATCCATCCATCCATCGATCTGTTTCATGAAAACAGACTTTCCAATTTCCCTCAAGTACTTTTTATCTATCTATCTATCTATCTATCTATCTATCTATCTATCTATCTATCTATCTATCTATCTATCTATCTATCTATCTATCTATCTATCTATCTATCTATATATCTATCTGTCTGTCTGTCTATCTGTCTGTCTGTCTGTCTGTCTGTCCGTTCGTCCGTCTGTCTGTCTGTCCGTCCGTCCATCAATCCATCCATCGATCTGTTTCCGTGAAAACATTGTCCTCAGTTTTTCCAGGACACTATTGTTCCAAATTGTGCTGATTGTCCAAGTAGAAAAATGAATTTTCTGGTTTAGAATGGTCAAAAAGTGGAGAATTATAAAAATAGGGTCATTTGTATTTTTAAATGTTTATTTTCTGAAATCTATTAACGGTAGAGGCACCATTCCAACTTTAATTCATAGGTTTGTGCGATAGGGGCATCAATTAAACCACAACTAAAAATTGTTAAATTTTAATTTATGCAAGTTAGAGGCACTTGAAAAGTTTGAATGTTTATTATCTTCAAAGTTATTAAAGGTAGAGGTGGTATCCAACTTTATTTCAGAGGTTTGCGCTATAGACGTACCCAATGAACCAAAAAAGAAAAGTTGTAGAATTGAAATGTTGATTAGGGACACGTGGAAAGTTTAAATGTTGAAAACATGTATCTCAAAAACTGTTAAAGACAGGGATACCATTTTAACTTTAATTCCTAAGTTTTTGTGCTATAGGCGCATCCAATAGACCACAAAAGAAATTTTATGCAAATTAAGGACACTTTAAAGGTTTAAATGTTGAATATTTTCAAAAGTATTAAAGGTAGAGGTGCCATTGAAACCTCGATTCATTAGGCATTACCAATAGACCACAAACAAAAGTTGTAGAATTTCAATTTATGCAAATTAGGTTAATACGCGAAATTTAAATCTCGAATAACTTAAAAACTGTAGATAGAGGTGCCATTCCAACTTCAGTTAATAGTTGGTGACATAGCTGCATCCAACGAAACTGAACACAAAAATTCGCATCGAAATTTATGTCAATGAAGCAAATTTACAAAGTTTAAATCTGAAATAACTTCAAAAATATTATACATAGATGTACCATTGTAACCTCAATTAATAGGTCGGTAAGATAGCTGCATCCAATGAACCATGAATCAAATGTGTACCAGCTTGATTTAAGCAGATTAAGCAACTACGCAAAATTTAACTTTTGAATAACTTCAAGAGTATTATAGTTTGAGATGCCATTCCAACTACAATTACTAGATTTTTGACACAGCTCAATTGCTTGTGTTTCTTTTCAACAGTTTAATGAAACTAGTTGTTGCAAGTGTTAAATAGATACTAAATACGGGATGTTTACACGTTTTCTTGGCACACAGACTGATTTCCTGACAAGCAATTTTTTTCCTAGCTACATTATTGTCTTTGTACCTTGCAGACCTATTGTCAACACTTACCGACAGATGAGGGATAATTGACTGGTCCTTAAAAATATAGTGTTGTCTTCTTTTATTGCTTGTGCAGGAATTTGTATTGATGGAACTCTTGATTGTGTGGTCATGTATTCATACGCCAGTGATCCTGGCCAGGATTGTACTCTTGCTATTCACATACGAAGGTTGCACCGGCTTCTGAGTACCATAGCCCCAAAGTTCTGCAAACATAAAGCCCCGGAACTTAAATATGGTGAACAGTTAAGACACATCAACTGGTATCCAATTTCCTTAGTCACATGAACAAAAGTATGCCCCCCTCCTCCCCGCAAGAGCAATAGATAACAATGATGCTATCTGCAAGCGACATGAAGGCATCTGCTGCATCTAAGTAGCGAATTCTCGTGCGGCACTGAGTACAACTTGACATGAAACATCGATAGACAATCTGTATGTATTTACATATATTTCCATATGACCCCCGAGACATGCTTTTCTGTCTTTTTTGGGATTAGCCTATTAAGTATGCACCCCGGTGTAAAGAACCGGCGAGAGTTCCCGCACCAACTGATAACTAATTGCAGCGCATGGGTTACCATAGATTGAAATATAGGCTTAATACAAATTTCCTGTGAAAAGTATACAACTTCATAGCCATACATAAAATTGTAGCAACACCGAAGTCTGAGTTTCGTACAATGAACAACGACGTGCTGATACGAACAATAGTAAATGCTCGGGGGGTAATGGATCATGATGCATGGGCACAGCAATACAAGACAACAATTACAGGGTATTGCTTCTGATGGACCGTAGCTCGTATCATGTCAGAGGCCAAATGAATTTCTTTCGGAACATGTTCAACTTCATCGTTAGAAGTATGCATGGGCATGATTGAAGCTATTTCCATCATCATCATCATCATCATCATCATCATCATCATCATCATCATCATCATCATCATCATCATCATCATCATCATCATCATCATCATCGTCATCGTCGTCGTCGTCGTCGTCGTCGTCGTCGTCGTCGTCATCATCGTCATCGTCGTCGTCATCGTCGTCGTCGTCGGCGTCGTCATCATCGTCGTCGTCATCATCATCATCCGGGGACCCAAGTAACAGTTTAACCAGAAGTAAAGTCAGTACTAAACATTTATATTAGCGACACTGATGTTTTTGCTTTGGGCCATATCATTCAGAGCAGTATGCACGTACAGATATCAGTATCAAACATACCAAAATATGTCGCACTTGGCAAACTTTCACCTTCGATAAAATTTATCCTTACCTATAACAGTGCTACATTTCGGATTGAGTCAGCAACTTTCCTCTTCGCGCTTTGCTGTTGACCCAACCCATCATTTTCTCTGGTACAATAGACATGTTGGAACTTGAATGAATGTATTTCTACAAGGAACATGAATCTAGCACCCTTATTATCATCCAGAGCAGTTTCTTTAGTATAGTTCGACTTAAGTCGCAATTGGCACTGAGAGAGTTATTATTCTAAAAAGCCACAGTCATGCTCTTCAAAAAGCTGACATTTCTCTTTATTTTCGCGAGTATCAGTAATTTCCTTGGTTTTCCACTATATCGTGGCGGCTGCTGATCCACGTTGTCTGGCGACAGGCCGGGGATTTTGGCGGGAAATTACTATCCATTTCCCAAATGAATAAGTGCTTCACTGTTCCCTATCCTTTGAGCGTCGAGATATGGAACTTTCTTGTGCGAATGTTTGCCTAACTAACTGCTGTACGATTGAGCAGTCACAGATACTTTCCCTGCCAGGCATGGGTAATGTGATTTTCGCACCAATGAAAATACGAAAAAAAGGGCAGATGGAAAAATACACACAATTCGGATTCACTAAAATGCACCGTTGACGTTGAATTCTTTAACATTTTAATTTGTCCCACTATTCTTCAATGTTTTTATGTGAGAGATTCAAAAGGAGAAATATTCGCGCAATGACATCAAATTTTGTTCAGCGTATTGTTTTCTAAGTGGCAAGTATGTCGTTTTAGAGGCAGAACGTCATATGACCAAGATGTGTACATAGTCAACAAGAAAGTTTGCTAAGTGGTCTCGTATAGGCTGTAGTGTAATCTTTTCTGCATTCAGGCCAAAACGCGTTGTAACCCGGAGGCATAAAATAATGGGTGTTCAAACGACAGTATTTGTAGACACATTAACCCGACAGTGGGATACAAGGGTGTCAGATTAATGCCGGTCCATTAATACGTACTGACAAATACACAAGAAAGTATCGTTTGAGAATGCAATATTTGTGTATTACTCCTGGTAGTTAGGTCAATATTTGATTGAGCCATTTGCAGATTTTTTTCAACATTGCATACTGGAGTGCTCTTTGCTTTTCGGCATTGCTCCCGTCGTAGTAGGCCATGGCAAGGCAGAATGATATAACACTAACGCTAAACAAAGGTTGCAAGTTCCAAGGAATTGGCATTTCCAGAGGTCTGAAAAGGTAATTCCATTATTTTGTAAGAATACAGAATGTCTTTGAAACCTCACCCGCACTAAATGAAGTGAAGCAATTAAGTATAGTATATTGTTCAGTGCTGTGTGCCTTAAACAATTAAAGCTGTCCTTTGATTTAGCTATTTTAAAGGCTTAGGTGCGCATGTGAAATGAAATCAAGATCACCCAAAAATGAACCCAATATACGATTGGAACTTTTATGTCGTCTTGAGCAGGTCTTGTGTCTTGTATTCTTTTGTAACTAAGGGACCGTCCATAATTGTCATCATTTCTATCTATGGAAAAAACATTCATAACTTTTTGACCCTCCCTCCCTTCCCACAAATTATGACCAAAATCATCATCTTATCAATGCCAAGCACACCATGCCGGGGTTTTTTAATGATTCATACTTTACATAGAATTCTATCGTTAGATAACAAGAAAAGGCATACAGGAAAATGATAAAACAAGATTGTATTTATAATAAGACAAAACTATGTCTTTAATCAAATTCCTCTTTAGCGCGAGTATGCAACTTGTGCAGCGCATCGGTTATTGTGTCTGTGGCAATCATGTCCAGCATCTTTTGACCAGCTTGTTTGTATTTATTTCTTCCATTCCTTCCGAAAGCTTCCTTGATATTTCTTGATTTGATCAATTTGACTGATCGTAAGAAAAGCTGTTAGATACATGGCCATAGATTAATTATGGCTTTTTGATGAAACATTTTGTCTCTTTTGCCTTGAAGTGCCAGCTGTCGCTTCTCATTCTCTCTGGGCTCCATGATGGAGTAACTTAAGCCTTTCCCCCCCAAACCGGCCAAAACCGGCTGGTGGTCAAATGTCGTCTGCTTCAGTGTTTTCAACTAATTTCAACAGTTATGGAAAAAAATTTGACTGAGAAATGTACATGAGACATATCAAGATCACGTGTCCCAGGTCAACATCTTTCCGTGGCATGGGTTGGGCACCATGCCAAGGAAAGCTGTTGACTCAGTCTTAATTCAAAGGAGGAAGGGTTAAAAACAGTACACCACAAGGTGAAGTTTATAAAGCCATTGTACTTAAGCCAAGCAAACCTATTAATACCTCTATGCTGACCATTTGGGATCCTGGGCTACAGGGGAACATACATGGGAAAATGACACCTAAAGGATGTCTGTAAATAATGATAACTTCGTCTTATTTCAGTTTTGTTTTTAAGTGATAAGCTGCTAAATTCATTCTTAAATTGATTAAAAAAGGTTATGACCAAAAATCATCATTTAATTCTGACGCCCCCCCCCCTTTTCACCCACGAGTATTTTGCTCATAGATGAAAATGATGATGATAATTATGGACTCACCCTAATTGAGAACGGAGCAAAAAATCAGGGAAAAAATTAATATAGTTTTGTACGTGTCAGAGAATTGAAAAACTAATACAGGAATTTCAGACCTCCAATGGTAGTACTTCAAGACTTCGAGGTATTCACTTGTATATATACATTCTTGAACATAATAAAAACTTCAAAAAGATTAACTACTATGCAAGTGAGCAAGTCATTCACAAATAACTCTATCAAATTCTTCCGTCTTGGGCCCTAACACAGTCCATTATTATGGGCGCCTTGTTCACGATACTCAATGCTATGATATCAATCGCCCTAATGCAGCTTTCATTATGTACTGCTGGGGAAAAAAGATGCCACCTCCATTCTTCAACATTATGCACGTGTTATGAAGATGTGTGTCTGTGTGTGTGTGTGTGTGTGTGTATGTGTGTGTGTGTGTTTCTTTCCTTTATTATACTATTGCATCTCTTTTGCGAGGAAATAGTGGTCTTTTGGTTGTTTTTGTTGTGAGGCTGTAGGTATCAAAAGCGGGTGTGACCACCACGCTTCTGCATGCAAGTTGGATCCGCTTTGGCATGCTGCTTGTCAGTTGGGTGATCTCAGCCTGGGGATCTCCGCTGGTCTGTGAGCCTCTGTGCCAGTTGGGCCAGAGTGGCTTCAGGTTCTTCATACTCATCCCTGATTCGAGGGCCAAGCACATCCCACATATGTTCGATGGTGGAGGAGTCCGGAAAACGGGATGGGCATGGCAACAATGGGATATTGTGTTGCTGTAGATACTACATTGTGACTCGGGCAGTGTGTGGTCGTGCGTTGTCTTGTTGAAACATTAGCCTTGGATGTTGCTGGATCCTTTTGTTAACTATGGGCAGGATCTTATCCAAGCAGCCCTGATCTGTTAGTGCCCCTTTCATGCTGATAAAAGCTGTTCTTCTGTCACCTCCCCCCCCCCCCCCCCCCATCATCACACTGATTCCTCCGTATGAGTCATGTTCAGCCATACATTCTTGGGGGGGGGGCATTCTTCTACAAACCTCAGGGAAGGCATTACTAGGACCCTTGTTCTTCGGGCTTGGAAATCCAAGTAGCAAAGGGATTCATCTGACCACTCACGCTGTTCCATTGATTTCTCGTAGAGGCTGCATGTTCCTCACGCTACTGCACCATCGTGTCTTGTATGCAGGGCTTAGAGGGATTCTGGATGCAAATGACAGGGTGGTATGCCCTCAGTTTAGCCAACGCTAGTCTCTTGTTAATGGTAGACAGTGTTGTACTCTGATGTTGCAGGCCTGGCGCCACTGCTAACGATACCTTTCGGTAGAAAGAAACCAGTGCCTCTTCATATACTGGATCAAGTAATGGTCATCTGTCCCATCTGACAGTCTTGGTAACCCAGATCCAGCCTTCCTCTTGCATCCTCTGGTTTCCTAGAAACAGTCCTACCACCTTTTCACCAATAGCTTGGGGCAGCCCATTATCCTGGCAACCCCCTGCTGGGAAACGCCAGCCTCCAACATCCCAATGATTCTGCCCCTGTCAAATTCAGACTGGTGTGAGTGACCCGTAGGCCATGGAATTGTGCATTTACACTGATCCCAGTAGTACCATCACCCCCTTATAAAGCCCATACATAGTCACCCAGCACCAGGCATACTTTTCTCACCTTTCTGACTGTTGTTTTCGTAACATATTTATGTGTGACTGTTCAGGCATACCCTATGCTATCCTGTTGATGTTACATAATATTCCATGCGACACCCATATTTTCCACATAAAGGCATATTTAGAGCAGCCCATGTTAAACCGATGGGTGTGGCATTTTTCCCGAGCAGTATAGAAGACCAGTGTTTTATTTATACAAGAGTAAAGCATCTCAGTTGAGCATGCCATATGAAATTTGTATTATTCCTAGTTTAAAAGATATCTTATTGAGTAATTAGAAAAAAGGGCTACGCCCCAGAGGTCTACAAACTGTTCTCGTTGTAACAAGATAAACAATGTATTTTTGCTGAAAGAAATGGTCACACAGGTTAAGCAAAGAGTATTAATCTTACAAGCTTTGGTTTGATTGAAGCATCAAGCCTTATAATTTTAAATTCGGCTGCTCCAAATATTACTTTCTGCAGAAAATATGAGTGGCACATGGACTGTTATGTAAGATGGGCAGGAGAGCAACGAGTTTGCCTGAGCGGTGACAGGTCACGCAAATACAAAATGTCCTGAAATGAGATAACAGTCACAAAGGTGGGAAAAGTGTATCTGGAATTCGGGTGCCTACGGACATTTCAGGGGACCACTGGCAACAAAATGCCACGGAGTACGGGTTAAGCTACTCATAGCTCTTTGAATTCGACAGACGCAGGATCATTGGCATATTGGCGTCTGGTCTTTCCCAATGTGAGGTTGTCCGGAGAATGGGATGCTCCAGGTCAGCAGTACGGAGGTGGTGGGACCGTTCTCAAGAAATAAGAGGGTGCAAGAGGAAAGTTGGATCTGGAAGACCAATTCTTTCAGATGGGATGGACAACCGTTAGCTGGCGGAGTACGCGAAGAGACACAGGGTACATACCTCTCAGCGGAGAGGTTTCCAATGATGGGACGATACGGGTTACACATATGTCTTCAGAGAGACCTTTGGATGGATGCATGGTGGAACATGACCGCCACGGAGGAGGCAGCGTCATGATGTAGGGACAATCACGACGCCACAAAGAACAGAAAAAAAAATAGAGTAAATGGGGCTCTGACGGGCCCGCGCTATGTGGATGTGATTCTAACAACGGTTCAAGCAGTATCCTGGACTACTGTTCCAGCAAGACAATGCACGGCCACATGCTGCACGAGTCAGCATGCGATATCTCCAGCAGCACAACATCCAAATGCTGTCATGGTCAGCCCGATCTCGTGACCCGTCCGCCATTGGACATTTATCGGATGTATTTGGCCGTCGAGTAACGGGCGACTACGACAAACTTGTGGCCACCCAAGACCAGCCGGCACAGCGGCTCACAGACCAATGGAAACCCAAGGCCGAGATTGCCAAGCTCACCAGCAGCATCCCAAAAAGGGTCCAAGCTTGCTTGCAGAAGCGTGGTGATCACACCCGCTCTTGATACGTGCAATCTTCAAACAAACAACAAAGTCCTTTTCAGGATCACCGCACTCACCCAGTAGTATAATAAAAGGACTGTTACAATAGAATAAAACTCTACACACACAGTCTTTCACACATACATGCACTCAATGTTGACGGGGGTGGGGGTGATGGTGCCTGTTTTCTTAAAATTCTCTTTCTCCCCTTTTTTCGACTAACTTTTGCCCGGATTTTAATTCAAAACGATGTGTAGGGCCCAGTTGTCAGTATATTTTAAAAATCGAAAGTATCGTTCTACACGATAAGCCAAAATTAAGAAAACAAGGGTAAATTCGTGGATTTATTAATCTTCGGAATCTGTCATGTCACGTTTTTTGGTCCGCGGTAGTAAAAAAAATGACCTTTTCGACACTGAACATGTGTCTCTCTGGCCGTAATGATCGATGAAGACAGTTGTTCACGTTCGTTTGGAAGATCGAGTTATCACTTTAAGAAATAGTGCGGACTTGATGCTGTGCTCTATGACAAACGTTTTAATTATTTACGTCGCAGGGAGTATTGAATGATGCTGCGATTGAGGCTTATAAATAAATGAATGAATAAATGAATAAATAAATAAATAAATAAATAAATAAATAAATAAATAAATAAATAAAACTAGATCAAAATGAGAAGTGACGTAAATCTGTTTCTTATGCATGAAATAAGATTCTAAATCATTCCCGCAGTAGGAATGTCGAGGCATGCACGTTGACATAACGAGTGCGATAATATTACGTGAATTTCTTCCGAAGTAAACACATAAATTTTGTCTAAAGTAAAGGTTTACGGAGCATGCGCAATTTGGGATCAGTGGGAGCAAGCCTTCCCAACACAAAATTATTAATAAGATCGGCTGAAGCTGATCTCAATAGGTTGGCAACTAAGGTGGGAAACACACTCGATGGAAGAGGATGGGAAGAGACATGGCAGGAGAAACATGAAGGAAGACAAGACTTGCGCAAGAACAAACAAATCCAGAAGCAAACAAAACAAGACGCCGCAGATAGATGGCGAAACGCCATCTCTCTCTCTCTCTCTCTCTCTCTCATCTCTCTCTCTCTCTCTCTCTCTCTCTCTCTCTCTCTCTCTCTCTCTCTCTCTCTCTCTCTCTCTCTCTCTCTCTCTCTCTCTCTCTCTCTCTCTCTCTCTCTCTCTCTCTCTCTCTCTCTCTCGTATTCCATCGTACGGATTTTGCCTATATATATATATATATATATATATATATATATATATATATATATATATATATATTATAATATATATATATATATATATATATATATACCATGCGCAAGGCAAAATCCGTTCGATGGGATATCAGTCAGCCACCAGGAGACTGCCCATTCGTTATTCAAGTAACGACGAAGACACTTTTGTCTTCTGTTTAGGTCACAGCTTAACTTTCTGCCACTTCAGTGGAAAGTAAAGCATCAGGTGTCTAAATAGGTATTCATTTTTACATGGGACTTGCCATTGCTCCACGATTGTTTTACCAGTTCAGGAAGCCACAAAATATGGAAAAAAATATAAAAATCCCTTGAGCATGACAAATGACGACACTTGGTAGAAATGCACATAAACTACGTGCCTACCAAGTTAGTGGTGGAACTGGTAAAATATTTGGACAAAGCTACATACACGTCCATGCACTCTCGTATCCCTTACATACACTCTTATTAATCATTAAGTACTTAAAATGTGACATATCACCAAAATAACTCCACTCCCACTCAGTGTCAACCTAATAGAGAGCCAATCCAATTACATTTTTTACCAAGTTTGAAGAGAATCCACCTTATGGTTTGGGAGAAATTGTCAATATGCAAAAATAGACAAGGATTCATATTAAAAAGAAGGGGAAAAACAGTCGAAGCACCACCTATTAAAGAATGTAAGTTCTGGGGTCTAGAAGTATCTGTGTGCAATTTCACAGGAATAGCGCAACAATCTTTAAAGATTTTAACCGCCCCCCACCCCTAAGGGGAAGAAAAGAAGCAAAGAAAAGGAAGAAAATCGTATTTTATTTAAATCGCCGGATGGTGACCTGTCAAAGAAACTTGAAAACACCCACCCAAAATAGATCCCCACCAAGTCTGAAAATGATCCGGCCGACAGTTTTGGAGAAGTCGGAAACGTGCAGAAACGACAGGCGGATGGACTGCTGACCATCCTATGAATTTAGCTGACTGACAAGACAGCTTAACTAATTAAAAACCAAATGAATAAATATTGCCATCCCTCGACATTCGCTTGGAAAAGTATTCTATTTTAGTGGGACAAGGAGTGCTCCATTAACCTTTGGAATGTGAAAAAAAAAAATCTTGGCCAAGTCTTACTGGTTATGTGAACTGCTTTCTGTTTGCAAACATTTGTGCATGGCTGCACACCCTTAGAACTGAAGTATCTTTGACCCCTGACTTTCTCAGTGGTGGAGTTGCTCATTCTGCTTATTGTCACTTAATGCCTACAATAAGGTTATGCAAGTTCTTGTGTACATAGAAGTCTAGCACCAACATTTATATCATGCATTTAGTCTTTCAGGCAGACAAAAGATACAAATTTCAATGGATGTTGGTTGGGTGTATAAAGCATTGCGGACTTACCCGTATTTCATGCCCACTGCATTCAATTACAAGTACCCTGGTTATATTTTTGCGGGGGCCGGAAAATTCCAAGCGCAAAGTTCAGCAATTGTGCAACATCCGGACACTCTGTTGTTGTGTTGCTGAATAGTATTTACAGGCAATATACGAAGCCCTTACTCATTTTTCTTTCTTTCTTTTTTTAATGTCAAACAATCTTTGACATAGATAAACATATAACATAGATGTGATATTCAGTAGGTATACATCAATTTGGTCGAGTCTAAACTTCACTATGGCTTTGAAGTAATCTTCTGGGGGTTTGCGCTGTAGACTTCGAACCATTTGTGCAGCCCCGGAACCAAAACATGAGACAAAAGCAAAATTTGAGGTTCTATGTTACGCAAATGTTTTTAATTAAAGAAAGAAAGCCAGATGGTCATTAATAGCTTCTTCGAAATTGTTCAATAGATACCATTCAATTCAATCTAAAGAACACACAACATTCAAGGGTATCGAATTTGCTACAAAAATCCTCGCAATGTCCGACATTTGTTTTTCTTTGCTACAGTTATCCCTTGGTGTATATCCACTTCAACATTTAGACTTTTTGGAAAGTTGGACCACTTCAGCGTTTGCAGCTCCCACCCGCCCACCTCTTCCTCCTACCCCTACGGGGAGGAGGGAGGGGGAGCAATGCATCAAATATTGATCGCCAGATTGCTTCCAAACCAACAAGTATTGCCTGAGCCTAATAGCAGGTATTTATAATAACTGGGATGCTGTGCTCCCATCTGGGCTGCGGTAAGAAACTTAAAAGCGAGGAGAGCAGATTAATGTATAAAGCAGAGCTAGATGAACTTCTATGATCAAAATAACCCGAGAAAGCAAAAAGCCTAAGAAAAGTCATTCACTAAATTTTAGAACATTCCAGATGCCAAAGGCATTCGAAAAAAAAATATATTTGTTCAGTAGAAATGATGTTATTTCTGATTTGTTAAGTAACGTATCCGGCACAAGTGCCCTCATCATGGGCACGAGAGGGGACCTGAATTGGTCTGCGATGAATATAGTTGAATATCAATACCTGCTATCGTAGCCAAGTCACACAAAGATACCAGGTGGTAATAATTACAATTTACGCCACAGTGTAAAAGAGAAAGTTTGGACACAATAGGCCAGGTCACAATTACCAGTTATCTCTGTATTCAGCTGAATACACAATCCAATACACAGAATTCTTGAGGGGTAGAGATGTAAATTCCCATTTGATTGCATGTTAAAGTAGCCTTAAAATGAAAGACTACTTTTAAAGCTGCAAGAATAGAAGTTATGTGAACATTTAATCTATGTACATAATCTTGCCACACAAATTTTGCTGTTATTACCACAAAAGGTTTTTATGGTGGCTCAATGGTGCCATCCAAAAGTTTTTTTTTTTTAATCTCATAATTAGGAGATAGGTATCTCATAATTACGAGATAAAAAAAAACCTTTCGATTGGCACCATTGAGCCACCATAGGTTTTAAAGTTATTAAGCTGTAAATTACAATGAACATTAATGGGAATACACAACACTAGCCCCGAATGACTGAAATGCCCTCTACAGGAGAGCAGTAGAAGCTTCTGTTCTTGCTCTCCCTATTCTAGCGTATAATGAAACGTCTGAAAACAATGATTATACTGCTAACCACAATTCTTATCTGTCGAAAAAATACGGGCATAGAATACTCGCTTATCATGACAACCGTCTAAAATCAGTCTACGAGAACGCGATGATCACTTACGCCTTCACGACACCGAAGCTGTAAAAAATTGTAAAGATTATGAATCTGCTCTGATCTTTAAGCCTTTACTCTTTATCTTTAGACCTGTATCTTTTATCGTGTTATCACATTTCTCCACTGACGCTCTAACTGGCAAACGCCTACATGTGAGCACTATGCAGCCTGCGGATGATGCAGTGTCTTACAAGAGATTTATTGCTTCATGTATGATCATCTTGAGATCATGGAAACAGCAATTGAGTATATTCGCATCAAAGGACAGAAGTTCAAAACTGGTTTTGCTTCTGCATCTATGTGTGTTGATTTTCGAGGGGAAAAACTCAGATCAGTCCTGTCCATTTGCAGGCTTCATAAAAGGTGGGGTCATGTTTTATATGCAGAAAACTACGGGGTTTATTGAGTATGTCCACTTGAAGCTATTGTAAATATCTTCAGATGTTTGTTTTCAGCCTACACCCAAACCACATTTACCAAAGCACATATAGTTTACCAAGGGGTTATCGAAATATATCCTGTAAACAAATATCTTTCAGAGTGTTTGTGTCAATGCAAATAGGTACGAACCCCAATAAACTCAGATGATATGTAATGTATATTGGCCAGCTAAGCCGCTTTCAATGCACAAGTTTAAGTATTCAGCGCCATCTTTGCAATAAGTGCCATTGAAGGCACTTTAGATATTAGCCCTTCTTTTTCAACAGTTCCAGTGTTACACTGGAATCTCTAAGACGCCGTGTCCAAAAAAGAAAGTACAAACAATAATATCGATATGAGTACATACATGCATTTTCCTTGTAGATTCTTTAAAGTCATAATCTGTAGATGATATGCACTCTGCATATTCCTGCTGATAAAAAAAGCGTTTATGTGTAGGCCTGTATGCCAACATAGACATTGTGCTTTCCTGCTTTCTTTTTTTTTTGCGTATCAGCAATTTGTACGACATTTCATTTGGTCAATATTATACCTAGAAGCTCCACACTTAGAATGATTATACCTCCATGTAAAGTTTTGCCTTTTTATTAAAAGAAATAAACATCTTGAAAATTCTACAAATTATGACCATTTTACAAAATTCTTGAATATCTTGAAAAGTATTACAGATAGAGGTGCCATTATAACTTTAATATAGAGGTTTGTGCTGTAGGTTCATCCACTGAAGCACGAAAAAACTTGTAGAATTTTAATATATGATAATTAGGGGCACTTGAAAAGTTGACATGTTTAATATCTTCAAAACTATCATAGGTAAAGATGCAAATCCAACTTCAATTTATAGGTTTGGTCTTCAGACCCATACAATGAACCACAAACAACAGTTGTAACATTGTAATGTATGCTAATTAGGGAAACTTGAAAAGTTTAATAGTTGAATATGTTCAAACTATTACAGGCAGAGATGTCATTCTAACTTCAATTTATAGGTTTGTGCTGTATGCACATCCAATGTTCCAGAAAGAGAAGTTGCAAAATTTTAACTTATGATAATTAGGTGATTTGAAAAGTTTAAATGTTGATATCTTCAAACTTATTATAGGCAGAGGTGCTATTCATAACTTCCATTGTTAGGTTTGTGCTGAATTCGTATTTGATAACCCACGAACAAAAGTTGCTGCATTTAAATCTGAAAAAAAGTTAGGAGGCACACAGAGAGATTTGCTCTGAAACAAATCCATTTTTCTAGTTTGTTTTTAAAAGTCATAAACATAAAAGCGAGCAAATTTTTGTAGTGCATGAAATGTGTTGCAAACAGAAGTTATTGCTTAGCTATGAAGGTTCTGTTCTGACTATCACGTAGGTCGCCTATCTATCCTCTTTGCGACAAACATAGCTGTCGAACGTAAAGTACATTGTAGATCTCAATAAAAACATTATCGACTGTATAGAAATCGCAACAATTGTGTCTTGAATCGCCAAAAAGGGAGGTTTAAATTGTATATTATTTAAAAGCTGAGAGGTATGATCCACGACATGTAATACTTAATCTTCTCTAAAAGAGGCCATTCCCGTCATTCCACAACGTCACTCAACTCTCCAGCAAATCAGCACCCTGAGGGATGTATTATCCGCACAGTTACTATTCGTTCAAGAGCGGCGATTGCAGTGATTCCCATTCTGTCGGTTTTGTTCCAACGCTGCAACACTAAAATGTATTTAAGCTGCGGGCGGTATCTATCCGAGTCAAAGTCCCAACAAAGCACGTCTCAGACTCAAGATATAGGTTCTTTTGGTCACGCTGCAATGCGCAATGAGAAAACATGAAACAATACGATAGACATTTATAGAATAGCTATATACCGAAGATTACCACTTTCCAGCAAAACAGAAAAGGACCAGTTAAAGGTGAAAGCATGATGATATGGCGATTAGAGCAAGAAGTATTGCAGCAATAATAATCCCGCATAAGGAACACAAGCACAACTAGGAAAGAAGATTTGCTTCACAACAGGGTGCCTTCAAAATAAGAATAGTTTGAAATGCAATACTTTGCCCTTGTTCAACATAATCTTAATTTTGTGTATTCGTCTATTTTTAATATAAATTAAAGGCTGCATCTTTAGTTCTTGGTCCATTCGGTGTGGCCATATAACAAACTCATTTACTAAAGTTTAAAAGTTTGTAATAAGTCACCACTATCTATAATTAGTTGGAATCTATTCAGGATTTTAATTTTGTGTATTTGCCTTATTTGCATAAATTAAAAGCCTACAACTTCGGTTCATGGTTTACTGGATGCAGTTATGTCATAATCCGACAAATTAAAGATAGAACGGTACCTCTATGTATAATAATTTTGAAGTTATTTAAGATTTAGATTTTGTGTATTCACCTTATTTGCATAAATTAAAATCCTAAAACTTTGGCTCATGGGTCGATGGATGCGGCTTTGTCACAAATCTAGAAATTGAAGTTGGAATCACACCTTTATATACAATAGTTCTGAAGTTATTCCAGATTTACATTATCTGTGTTCACCTAAATTTGCATAGATTAAAATTTTCCACTTCAGGTCATGGTTCATTGGATGTGGCTATGTCACAACCCGGTAATTAAAGTTGGAATAGCACTTCCATGTATGATGGTTTTGAAGCAATTGAAGATTTAAATTTTGCATATGCACCAAATTAGTATTAATCAAAATCCTACAAATTTGGTTCATGGTTCATTGGATGAGGCTTTGCCACAAATCTATTATATTGGCAGGTGTCACAAACCTATACAGGTACAACATAATTCTGTGCCTATCTGCAATAGTTTGGAAGATATGGAGCTTTCAAAATTTTAATTCCCCATATTTGTATATTTCAAACATCTTGACTATTCTAAATGATATGCACAATAACATTGGTAGGTGAGTCACCATGGGAAGTTTAATGGTTTTCGGAAAAAATAGTGTCGGAGAAAAATTTGATTAGAAAGAAAGAAGGGAAGAGAAAAAGAAAGAATTCCTGGAAATACAAAGTTTCTGGGTGGGAGCCCAGACCAAACTTTCAGGAAGTGAGAAATTTATGGCTTCCATTTCGTTAATTTGTTTTGCATACATTTTATGTGAAGTGGTGGTTTTCGGAAAAAATAGTGTCCTAGAAAAAAAAGAAAGAGAGAAAGAAAGAAAGAGAGAAGGGAAGAAACTTCCTGGAAATACAAAATGTCTGGGTGGGAACGCAGACAAAACTTTCAGGAAGTGACAAATTTATGAATTCCATTTCGTTAATCTGTTTTGCATACATTTTATGTGAAGTGACATAAGAGGCCCATGCTTTGGTCTATTTCGGAAGCCGACTGGATTTTACTCACATTGAATCATTCTTAAATCTGTTATTATTATCCCAAAATAAAATGTTTGTGTAGGCTTTGAAACTTATGATAAACTTAGCAAGAATGTTGTTTGGTTGCTTTGTGATTTTTTTTTTGCGCCAGAGTGAATTCTGCCGGTAGGACACAACAGAGCTAATAACACTATATACATGTACTATTCTAAAGTTCACCATCAATCGACATTATGCTGCGAAAATAATGTTCGTCAAAGAGCCATTGGAAGAGGAAGACGATTATCTATTAGACCAATTAAATTTCCGTAATTTTAGTATCATAACTTAAAATGGTACAAGTTTTACATACAGCTCGTAGATTTATTTTCTTGCATATTTGACCAACGAAAATATTGCCAGGTATGTATAGGTGAAGCATATTTACTTAATGCGGTCTTGGACCCCAATGAATCACGTCACACAAAATGTCCAGTTCCATGTCCGGGTGCTGCACTGCCGCATTGATTTTTAAAAAAAAATGATAATCTGTAGCGCAAAATATGCAATAAAAGTTTACCTTAGTTCTCAAATTATAGTAAAATTGCAGCAAGTAGTAAGATTATTACATTGCGCTATTCGTGTCAGAATGTTAAATCATGATACACTGAGCAGTGACTGTGGCATTTTGATACAAGAGTGTCTCACAAAAATGGTGTGAAATGAAATGAAATGTTACGTCAGATGTAACGTAAAAAGATTTGTTTGTACTTTAGTCCGAGGAATACATTCATAGTGGTTAGGATAATACGTTTATTCAATACATTCTGCAGCAGTCAACATAATTTCTCATAATTTCAAACGACCGTGAATAACCAATGTTCTGCAAGAATTTCCACTCTGTATGTCACTAATATGACCAACGCAACACAACACAATACATGCATACTACATACATTACATACGTAGGTACAAACACGCACGCACGCATATATATATATATATATATATATATATATATATATATATATATATATATATATATATATATATATATATACATACATATATATAATGTGTGTGAGCGTATAATAAATTTGGCTGGCGTCAAAGCACAACTTTTCCGGAGTTCGTAGCGATACGTGAAGGAGGATGAACCTAGGTTCACAGGTGATGACCAAGACCCCGTCGCGGTAACCTACTACATTTCCCAGTTATGAAGAAGAACTGAGCATGACACTGATCTCACCCTTCATCTTTTAGGAATGCCCAATATAGCATGTTAATGTAGGTTACACTTGCCGATTTGGTATATCCACTTTGCATGACTAAAGAGAGTCGGTTTGAAATTAAAGCTCTACCATGCAGAACGAATGACCTGTCCATGATTGGAAAGTTCAAACATTGTGGGACGAATCTGAATCCGTACTCAAAGTTATTACATAAAAAGGCACCCTTCAGCACCGCCACCACCTCGAAAAAGTCCTCGTTCAATCAGGCAAGCCGCATTCGCAGGGCGTGTGTAAAATAAACAGAAATCGTCCGAGATTTAGGAGGAGGGAAAAAGGAAGGATGTGAGCTTCATTAACAGTACATGCATAGCCTACAGCCAGGTTCCCATGCAGAATCCCATGCAATACTGAACACTCTTTCAGTGGTTTTGTAATCTTACCGCACATTCAAGCTGTCTTGACAACACAACTGTAGATGTTTACTAAGGGAAATAAACTTGTTTGCACTCCGTATTAGGGTACCTCTTCAATGTCTGACAATGCTGTCATAAACAAATAAAAATACTTTTTACATAGTTGTGAACATCAAGAATGCTCCCATAAGAGCCAAATAAATGAACTGTTACTTAATCAAGACATGTAGCTCCCTAGTATCTGATAACAGTTTCAGTATATGCATGCACTCTTTTCACGAAAAAGAACTCTTACAACAGCGAGGAATAGGGTTGTCAAGAGCGAGTAAGATACTGACAGCAGTAAATTTGTCCACAGAGTCCATACCAGTGAAATATTTCGGTTTTTCCAAATCGCAATCACATATGAACCTACTTGTCTTCACTCTCTTCTTTCCAGTGCAGACAAGTTTTCTCTTACAGTGACGTTTAAAACATTGCCCAGGCAAATGAGGGCATGAATAAATAAGCTTGTTCCAAACAACAAATTTAAGAACTTGTAAGACATAGGCCTGCTGCCTGAAGTGTATCTTGCTCAGTGGTAAGACAGCATGGCGACTTCGATCATTCAGGCAATATCGTAGTTAGTGTTAATTCCATGGTTATCGGGTACGATCGTTGTACAGAGGATGGCGTATCGCATGTGATTGCATATCATGAATATCATGTCCACACAGCGGGAAACAGCTTTTACTCTACTTCTTTTTAATTTCCATATCATTTTGGCTGTTCAATTTTGGTTACTCGTGTCATTACTACTAGATGATTTACTTACACCAAGACAACGTTTTTAAACCATAGTTTGACGATATTCTGTACATAGTACGCACTAGGCGCTGGATTGCGTCCATGTCCGTGCTGTCCGTCAAAACTTTAAACATAAAAATATGTACCTTTGTAAACATCAAACAGCGCAGCATAAATAATGACAGCTGCAATATACAATTTCGCTCTCCTTTCACATTTGTTTTGTTTTTGTTTTTGTTTGTAAAACACAACTGATTCAGCATGTACCTTCAAGAAAACATGGCCAATCGCTGCGATGTGTGGACCTATTGAGGTGCCAATCAAAACTATGGTGCACTATATAACTACTGACATTGATTTATATCCTGAATTACCCCGCGTCACATTGTGCAAACCAATAGCATATATTTCCCTACAGTATGATCACTCCAAGTCTAAAAGAGTATATTTTTAGGTCCAGCCCCTGGTAAAGAGGCCTGGATGTAGTGTCTCATTGTGGCAAACCACATAGCACATTTGTACCTGCATATAACAAAATTGCACAATCACATGCAAAGTTTTACAATATTCCTCACAGGTTATGCACAAAGGTTCACGTTTTTCTCAAGGACGATACACATAGAGTCATTAGAAAACACTCATTTTGTACAGTTAGTGTCGCAGACTGAAAATTTAACACATTCTCCAAATTTGCGTTGTTCTGGTGAGGGGAGTCTGTCACGAGCAGAAGATGATACTTTTTTCAAATTCGCGTAAGCTTGAAGTTTCAAAGTGCGGCATGTTTAGTTGTGCCTGTGTAAGTTTACTTTATTCCTTTTGGAACAGCCCTCCAGGAATGTGTCATAGTTAGGTATATACCAATAACACTGCAAGAAAGTCAATGAAGGAGAGTAATGTATGGGAAGCCGTTTTGACATTCAGTCCTATTTGGCGATATCACTAAATTATTTAGCGATATCGCCGAATCATTTAGAGATGTTGTCAAATCTCGAGTACTATTCCTAAATGATTTTGCGATGTCTCTAAACCAAATATCGCTAAATGATTTAGCGATATCGCTAAATGATTTTCCGATCCCTGTCCTATCTTTGTCCAACATTGCTATCGATTTGGAGGGAAGTGCGATGGTTTCATCCTTCCAAAGTATCCTGTTGAGAAATGATCGTCTTCTCCGGCAAACAAAACCAATATTAAATGCCTAAGCTAAATCTGGCCAGCATGTTGCTTGTGAATTCTGACTTTTACTATTGTCATCAAACTTACCAGTTAGGTCAACATGTCTATATGCTCGTTCCTTCGTGATAATCACTATATATACATGCACATCACAATTACCCAGCATGCACCGATATACTGATTTAGCGATATTGCTAAATCATTTGACGATATCGCTAAATCAGAAGCCATATCGCTAAATATGCCTTATGTGGCGATTACTATAAACCACTTAACGATATTGCTAAATCATCTTTAGGGGTATCTTTAAATGATTTAGGGGTATTGCCAAATGAGACCATTTAGCGATACCACTAACTGATTAGGTGATATCGCCAAAAAGGACTTAATGTCAGAAGGGTTTGCCATGGTAATGACACTGTTTAAACAAAATGCTGCCAAATAAGGGCGCCCGTCGAGTCATAGCACAGAGACGTTCCCCAAAACCATTAACCTAGTCATAGCATACTTGTCACTTGGAAAAAGATGCCATCACAAACAAGCGTACCTGTGTGATGACCTTCACTTGACCTGGGTCATAGTAGGCTATAATATCCATCCATGTGCCAAGCCACTGCTTACCTTTCAATACAGAGTAAACAGAAGGCGTGGCAGGCGCCTATAGCAGGGGTGCACGGGAGTCTGACCATGTGGGAAAGGACATGACACTTTGTGGCGGAGTTGTAGAGAGGAAGTTTGAAAACCAATTTGCATTTGACAACTAAAATCACGAAACGTTTCCAAAAAGGTACTCAAAATGGCACACGACAGTAATCGTGCGGTTAATATTGCAGACCGGATCAACGGTACCAAGTTTCAATAGTATGTGCGACTGCACGTTCTCGTTGGAGGTATCCCTTTCAGCAGATTTAATCACTATCATTCAGATGAGTTATCAAACAAACAAACTCACATTTTCTTTGTGAGTGCATATTCAATCGCCTTGCGTACTAAGAGTGAATGAACTGTAAATAGGTCGAGCAACATCACAACGAATAATTCCACCGTGACTTGCATCATTATGAAATACAGCAGCTGTTCTATCATGAATGACTGCGCATTGCATTCTCTTGGAACGGATATCAGACTGGTCGTAAAACGATATAATTATGTAAATGAGTGGAATAGACCGAAATGGCGCTGACGTGTAATGTGGGATCTCGATGCACATTGTATACTCAATGGTGAGCTTCCTCAGGCCTATTATGGGACGGCAGCAAGAGATGACACGTTCATAAATCACGGAGAAAAGGCGGTGCTTTCACACATAACGGTAGAAATGTATATTTCAGATCTTCGCAATTCATGGAAGAAAGTCTTGATTTCACAGTTCATGGCATACTGGAACGGCAATTCACAGTTCATGATTTAAAAAAAAAAATCACATTTCACGAACAATAGGACTTTCACAGTTCACGGGAATCATATTTTTAGTTTACAGTTCAGGAAAATAAATTTCTTAAAAATTCACGAAAAAGACAGGATTCAATTTGTTCTCTTCTGGAATCGCAGGCAGCGGATGTTTAAATGAAGGGTTTGTGTGCGAGGAAGTTTTAACTGGAATGGGTGTAATATCCATTTGAGCTGCACAACCTTTGTCGTGATTAGTACTGCAAGGGTGACATATTTGGATAATAATAATAATAATAATAATAATAATAATAATAATAATAATAATAATAATAATAATAATAATAATAATAATAATAATAATAATAATAATAATAATAATAATAATAATAATAATAATAATACACAAGTAAATAGGTCTGAATGAAAACAGGAGACAAAACTACGCACAAGGCTGTTAAGATTGTTGGCGTGGTTGACTTGTTACGTTTCATTCAGGTGGGGGGGGGGGGGGGGGTCAGTTGAGGCTTCCTTCAGAAGTAACACTTTGACAAGAGCTCCTCTTTTTTCAGCGTGACTACAACTATGAAGCATATATATTCACATTCATTATCCTGGAAGATAAAAATCATTTCATAAGTACACGATAACGTTTCTCAACCATTAGGTACAAAACACGGATTCAGAACGCATTCTGGGGTTTCTTTGCCCACCTTCAATACCTGGCTGCCATTATGAGACTGAGTCCTTTAAACAACGCGCCCAGAATGCGCCTGTCAAAGCTGGTGACCAAGTCCTTCTACTTTTTTTTTCACTTGTAATGTTTTAAAGGAAGTGCAACAGTCAAAGTAAACGACTGAGCACTTTGCACTGGGAATTGTCGGATATGCCTGTAGTTTATCAGCTTGGCCGGAATAGCTTTAACGTGTGTGATACTTGTAGGCACAGTGCAACCTGTTGTATGTGGCCACCCCTTCTGCAAAGAAAGACTGGCCACATACATCAGGTGACCTGTCATCACAGGTAAACTTTACAAAGAAATTGACTCCAATGTGTGAGCCTAGTGACCACAAAAAGCAATGCGGTGGCTCACAGCAGTGGTTGCATACAGCAGGTACCACTGTATGATGTTTGCATCAATATAATTCATTGCGGGAGAAAAATTTTCTGACAGGTTTTGTCAAGAAATGCATGTCCCATAGCCATTTCAAGGTCTCAATCAAACCGTCCTTGACCTTGTTTATGTGCAAATATATAAATCATGTTTTCCCCAGTAGCATCGGTTTTTTGCTGAAGGTACTCTTCTGTGTGGATTGTCCTCGAAGCGTGAATACAATGGTCTTCCTTTGGTGGAGACAAAATAAATGAAAACCACCTTGCTGTAAGTTTGGTTTTGTTTTCAATGGTATCTCTTTGCTCCCCTTCACTCTCCTCCATTCCCTTTCCCATACATTCATATTAACATTAATCAATTTAAAGCAAAATGAAAAGAAGTGAAAACTTAATCATTCTTTGCGTTTTTTCTGACAGTGATGGGACACGCTTGAGTTCTTGACATCTGTGATATTTTAGGGCATAGAATGTAACATAATGCTGTTTTTTTCAAGGGGGAAAATACGGTCTGACAGATTGCATTTGTCCGTGAACAAGAGGTTAAAGTGCTGGACTGGAGTTTCAGACATAATGCAGTCAGAACCTTTTGCTGGCAGAATTTATTTTATTTATTTTTTTTGTTTTGTTTTGTTTGTTTGTTTGTTTGTTTTTTTTTTTTTGTTTTTTTTTTTTTTTTTGTTTTTTTTTTTGTTTTTTGTTTTGTTTTGTTTTTATGAGCGCGTAGAGAAGTTGGGGCGAAAACCAATGAAGTAAAATGCTACCTTATGCTTGAGCGGTCACAAGCATCCAGCAGAGTCTTTACGAAAGGGTTTTGAGTCTATCTGCTCTTCTCGTTGTGACATTTATCAAGCATGCTGTTTACAGTCAGTGCCAATGCCACCTTTACAATGTACCTATGGTTTTTGTTGTTGTTTTTGTTTTTGTTTTGTTTGTTTGTTTTTATTTTTTTATTTATTTATGTTTTTTTTTTGTTATCCCGTGGACATCGGTCTTCGTGGGTAATATCTACTTTGTTTTGGGTCTTTGTGTCGCTAGTTTTATGTCACCAGATAATCTATTTTATTTTGGAGGACAAGGGGCCATTTTCTCTCAAATGAATTTTTCCAACAGGTCAAAGCAAGCAACTGTTGCTGGTGTGCAAAGTATGTTAACCCACTGAAAGTAATGTGGTGGTACACTTCTTGTCAAGTAATATCTATATACACTTCGTGTGCTTCTGTATCGGGGCGGTCAGTTGTTATGCTCCAGTTATTGTCTATTTCATATGCTGCTTTAACTGCCTCTATTATGAGAATTGTACTAGACTATATACCTCATCAGTTGTTATGGAGTCCTTTATATATTACAGACAACTATTCGTTGCAAAGTATATGCTTTTGTACTTAATGTGTTCTGAGCTTGCGTGGGTACATAGACTAAATACTGTATCATGGGTCATTATTTACACACCAAAGTCAGTGTGCAATTATACATTCTATGTTACGTATTCTGAATATTTACCTCTACCGTATATAAATTTAACTTTTAATACCGAATTAATAATCCTCTGGTGAACTGATCTACTTGTATATCTTATACGTTTATTTACCTATGTTGATCGCAATATAATTTGTAAATCTGAACTTGTCAGCCAGACAGAAATCCGCCCCATTTTTGCGTTATGCTCATGATTTCACATGGACGGCTACTGAAGTCCGAATATGTTTTTACTGGTCATCTGCTGATAATCCTAGCAGGTGATCTTCATCTCTACCCAGGTCCTACGCAGCTATTGAATGACATTTTTTTTTCTTTTTAAATGTCCCAATCTTTCCCTAGATAAATTGAGGTATAACTGTACCTACCTTGTGCCAGAAGGTGACATAATTTCAATGCTAAAAATATTTGTTGCTCATAATTCTGTCAACAGTCTGGATATACCTGGCTGTTATATTATTTTTAGGAAGGACAGTCTGAACGCGACGTGTGCCGACGTCTACATGTTTCTGAATGAGTGCACGTCACCGGACGTCTGGATTTAAAGTTTGCTTATCTAGAAATATTATAATGCGAGACCCGACTTTACACTGATAAATTTCTTATTTACTGTCGTGTATGTAGGCCACCCAACTCCCAGTGTTTATTTTTGTTGTTTTTATTTTTTAGCTTAATTTCTAGAAAGTTTCGATCTTCCGAAAAGAACTGATATTCACAAAATCATTCCAACGGGCGACTTAAACTCCGACTTTCAGACGTCATCGATCGCAAAGTTGACCAATGTGTTAGATGTGAGCCCACTGGCATTACTAACAAGCCACGAATATGCTTAGATTAAGTTTATCTAACATTCCTAACTGTGTACGTGATAGTCGTGTCATTCCTCTATTTTCAACTTGTGATCACAGTGCAGTGGGTGCCAATTTACTGTGTCGAAAAAAAGAAAGATCATACGTTTGTCTTGAATTGTGGTAAAGCTCACTTTAGTGTTTTCAGAACTTCTCTGAGAGATTTGGACAGAATGCTGTGCTTTGTTTCTGAAGAAGTTGAACTAACTTGCAATTCTTGGTACACATTATTAAGGGAAACCACAGCACATTCCATTCCAAACAAATGTTGAAGTTAGACCATGTGACTTATCATGGTACAATTCCGTAGTTGGGTTACAGTACTTAAAATACCACGTTAAAAGGAAATATAAAAATGCCAGAAGATTAAATTTTGATGACCGTACATGGAACTGTTTTTGTCAAGCTCGAAATCATTATGCGCAATAGCTCAAACTCAATTAGGAAGTGTACAATACCAAGCTCCGCGAGGACTTAAAAAAAACCATGAGAGAAAACATAAATAATGGTGGCGCACAGTAAAATACTTTCTGAATCGAAATCAATGTTTTGCTGTTCCTTCTTTCATGCATGATGGTAAACACATTTCTGATAGTATATCCGAACCTGAAATTGTCAACACCTGCTTCCTACAACAATGTGACGATGACTCTGGAAATGCCACCATGGGTACCCCATTCTTTATGCTAACCAAAAACTGTTCTGTAGATGATAATTACATTGTGCCAGCAGCAGTTTAAGAACATAGGGAGAAAAATGGGAGATTGTAAAATTTTATTCTTCTTTTCTTCTTCTTTTCTTCCTCTTTTCTTCTCCTTCTTCTTCTTCTTCTTCTTCTTCTTCTTCTTCTTCTTCTTCTTCTTCTTCTTCGTCTTCTTCTTCTCCTTCTTCTTCTTCTTTAGTGCTTATATAGTCTGTACCGTATCTGCAGCTTTATATAGCACTAACTCCTGCTCCCCTGTCCGTTCCTGTCTTGTAACTGTGTCTCTTTTGTATTTTTCTGTGTTGAGTCGTCCTGTTTATCTGTTGTCTTTTATTCTGCAAGAGGGGTTAATACAGGGTGCCCCTGTTCCCCAATCTCTTTTATATGAATAAAATATGTTTAAATCAAATGCCACCTTGCCTCAATATAATGTTCCTCCTGCATCTTCTCCTGACTCACTTATTGTGACGGGGACCGAAGTTCGTGAGGTACATTTAAGTTTTGACATAACTTAAGCTTCTGTTCCAGATGGGATTAGTGTAAAACTTATCCAGAAAGCTGCACCTGTTATTTTCTCTTCCCTTACTGGAATTTTCATCTTATCACGTCACGAGGAGTTCCCTTCAGCTTGGAAAAGAGCAAATGTGTCTCCGCTGCTCACCAATCTGGTTTTATACCTAAGGACTCGAATTTTAATCGGTTGCTTTTGCTGTATCATGAATTGTGTCTGGCTGTTGATCAACAAGAGGAAGTACGAGTCATTTTTCAGGATACAAGAAAAGCATTTGACAAGGTCTAGCGCTCTGGTCTTGTGAATAAATTAAAGGAAATGGGTATTGATAGGGACCTTCATCATTGGTTTTCTAATAACTTAAACAACCGTCACCAACGAGTGGTCATTCAAGCCCAACCCTGTGGCTAGTCCTGGTGCGCCGCACTCGGACCTCTTATGGTTCTTATATATATTAACGACATTGTGACACTTGTCCAATCCAATATAAAATGATATGGTGGTAATGACACTTTATATATGAGTTCTGATCACCTTTTTTTTCTACAGCCTAAATGATAAAGTTTTATCTTCCAGATATTGACCAATGGTAAAAAGATTTAATTCTTTAAGAACTGATTCCATGCTTGCTTCTCATAAAGTAAACCAAGTAAATTCTCCTCCTGTTCTTTTTCCAATATCATGCCAACAAAATATTACCCAACACAAACATCTTGGGCTCATGCTATGGTCGGAGTCTAGATACTCTGATCGTATCTCTTAAATTTGTAAGAGATTTAGTAAATTAACATAATAAAGAGCTTGAAATGTACACTATTAAACATACCCTGGAAACTATTTACTGTACTTTCGTTACACCGATACTTGAATCTGGTTAACCAGTTTGGAGAGATTGCACAATGCTGGACGATGAGAGACTGGAAAGTATCCAGTTGAATGCTGCTTGTATTGTCACTGGTGCAATGTATTGGACCAACAAAGCTAGATTATAAGTGGAAAACCGGGTAGTTAACTTTAACCAAGCACAGAGATGTATCTAAGTTGACGTTAATGTATAAACCTGTAAATAAGCTGGTTCCCGATTTCCTTTACTATATCCTTGATACTGCTTCTGCTGTGGGCAAACAAATGTATCATACTTGACAGCAATTTAATCTTCCTCATTTTGAGCTCGTACTGACTTATTTGATAACTCATTTTCCCCTTCAATTAGAAGTTTTTGGAGTGAGTTTCCTCACGAATGAAGAAATCAAAACATTTAAATCGAACATTAAGGAGCCGCTTGTCCGCACTATAAAAATTCATAAATTAAATTCATACGTATTTAGGATCGATGTGAAGGATACACCTGTATCTGCTTGCGGTTAATCTGTTGAAGATACATGGCATTACTTCTTTAACTGCCCTACTTATGCGGTCCAGCGGTCATCACTCCACATCAGAATTTCCCTTGTTGCACCTTTTACTTTACAGACTATTATACGACTGCCCTGAATGTTCTCTCCAAGAAAATCTCATATTTTTTCTCGCAGTAAATGATTTATTTCAGAAACTGGTCGTTTCCAGCCAATAGGCATCGATTAACCAAAAGGAAAACTAACTTGATTTTGGTTTCATTATACCTCGCCAATGAAACAGAATTCTAGATAAAACCCCATACGATTGCTCATTACTCCATTATCTGTCCCGTTGTGGTTGCCATCTTATTGTGTGTCTAGTGTGTCTAGTTTTGGCCCATATGTCGTCTTTTCCCTCGAGAGGAATTTAAATAAGGCTTTGCCCTTTTTCTCAACTGCTTACATGTATGGGGTATGTTCTGTATATGATGTGCATGATTAATAAAATACATTTAAATCAAAGGCTGGGGGGGGGGGTGAGAAACACAACCTTTCAATAAAATCAAAATCCATTGGTGATATTATTGTATTAACTCATCACTATTTTCCGTGAATGACGACTTGTAACGGACGTATCCGTGCTGCAACTTAAATGAAAGTTTTCTCTGAGCAAATTGTCATTGCAATTTATTGTGAATGTAAATAATTGTTTTGTATCGGTCAGATGCCTCGGAACCACATTATTCTTCGCAAATAAAGAACCTCGGCTTGACGACCTCGTCATAATTATTTTCTATGAATCATGCGTTCCTCAGTATTAACTTCTTCTGAAATTTGCTTATAATAACAAAAACTAAAAAGCGATAAGAGATGCAAGACAGCTACAGAAGAGCGCATTTAACAAAAATCAGTCCTTACATGTTTACCAAGGTTATCTCTATGATTCTCCGTAAGGTTCTTGGAGTGGTTCACATTAAATTTATCCAAGCAAAACATCATATGAGGTCAAAACAAATTCTATGTTGGCAAACAGCTTATCTTATTGCATACATTTCCTTAGGCACCGAACAAAAACGATATCCCTCAAAGAAAGACTGAAAAAATTCTAAGTCGTCATATTTTCAGAGAGTTGCATTTTTTTCCACATTATGAGGTCAAAGGGATCAAAGCACGACATTTTTAATTATGACGTAGACTGAAGAAAATGCATGTCTCTTCAAAGCGGATATTTGTTCGAAATGTAAGGAAGTGGTGCACAAGGAGATCGTAATGCCGCAATGATGTATTAGTTAGCGTACTTGTCTTCATGCTGTTTTTTTTATATCTTTTTCCCTAGTGGTTATGACTTTTGAGAAAAAACGCTTTCTTCACAGCAGCAGGGGTGGTCGTATCCTGGTTGTTGTGCTGTTCTTCACAAAGAAACACATAAATAACCCAACCTCCACACATTCTGCACTGTAAGTACCCCTGGTGACTCCAAAAGAAAACTACTGACCCGCACAGTTACTTTGGTATGGTAGTACCCTTCCAGGGCCTGAACTTGCGCCCGATAAATTGTCGTCAAATACCAATGAGTTACAGACCCTGCAAACATCTTCCGGGGCAGAATGTCACGTGTACTTATTTACGTCTATCCTCATCTGACCGGGTCATGTTTGTAGCCTTTCGGGACTTTTCCTCGCAATAAGACATTTCATACAAACTGCAACACCTCAAGTTGACATAAAAATCGTAAATATGTCAAATCAATTTTTTGTGTTTGTGGCTGCGGGCAAAACATTGTCATGTGTGCGTGTGTGTGTGTGTGGGGGGGGGGGGGGGGTGGTCTGTGGAGTAGGGTGGCTAGCATTCTGATTTTTTTTAAACCTTTTGTACGTCGAATCCACATTGCGTAGTTAATCAAGTATATTTCCAACTTTTCTATTAACGTCCTACCAGGTTGATTAAAAAAAAAAAAAAAAACACACACAAAAAACAAAACCAAAAAACAACTTGATCTCCGGAAAAGGTATTGCAATGAAATTTCCAAACAAGAGTAAATTTCCTTTTGTCTTTTATCTTACCTGTGCATGCATGTGTGCAAGCACATTCTTCTTTCTTTCTTTCTTTCTTTCTTTCTTTCTTTCTTTCTTTCTTTCTTTCTTTCTTTCTTTCTTTCTTTCTTTCTTTCTTTCTTTCTTTCTTTCTTTCTTTCTTTCTTTCTCTTTCTTTCTTTCTTTCTTTCTTTCATTCATTCTTTCTTTCTTTCTTTCTTTCTTCGTCGGCTACAACTTGTCCTCAGCTTTTCTCTGAGATGGCTATAGCAAGAAAACCAAACAGCTGCATGGTCATTGCAATGTGAAATTAGTTCTCTGATTTGGAATAAATTAACATTTTCAAAATTGAGCAAACTAAATCTTTGTCAAAATCATTGTAGCTGGAAATGCCATTCAATATGTGGGTTTAGGTTATAGGTTACTCCTATTGCATGCAAAAATACTTGATGAGTTTCAATTTATGCTAAATTCACTGACTATACTGCAGACTCTCCACAGTGCACACCTCTTTCAACTAGAACATATACAAGCTGGTTACTATGATATACCCGTATGATGTAATGTAACCATTTTGCATGCACGATAAATTTGCTTGCACGATCAGATCTTGTCTCCTGGGCGCCATTACAGTTCACTGTGCAATTGAGAGCCTGCTTTGAAATGCTTAGTTCTTGCAGCAAATGTGTGTGTGTGTGTGTGTGTGTGTGTGTGTGTGTGTGTGTGTGTGTGTGATAGAGAGAGAGAGAGAGAGGCGGACAGATAGATAGACATAGAGATAGACATAGGGTGTGTGTGTGTGAGAGAGAGAGAGAGAGAGAGAGAGAGAGAGAGAGAGAGAGAGAGAGAGAGAGAGAGAGAGAGAGAGAAGAGAGAGAGAGAGAGAGAGAGAGAGAGGAGAGAGAGAGAGAGAGAGAGAGAGAGAGAGAGAGATCCCAACTGTGTTACAACTTAGATCCTCAATAAAATATAGAGGATCTGTTATTGTTCATGTTGGAGAGATTTCTCACTCCCAAAATAATGAGATGGCCCCCATCACAATGCTGCGAAGCACGGTACCTGGGGCTCAGACAGCCTTTGATCTGGACAGACCATTGCATCCATGGGTAGAAGCTTGCAGTGTGATAACCCCATCGCAAATAGCCCAGGGGGGAGTTGGCTTGACCACTCAAAACGAGACAATCTTCAGGTCCACAGTAACAGTTTTGACAACATTATGTATTACACATATGTGGATCATTGTCATCCCAGTGATTTGCTCAATCTTGCGGACTTATAATTTTTCTTTTCTTCTTGTAACCAGTGCGATGAGATTTGCTTTTCACAGGTACTCTAATGTCTATAATCAGTTCTTGTATGAGTATGTTTGTTTTTCCTCTTTTTTCCCTATGTGATAAAGGAAGAAAGACAGTTATGTTTTACCATAGGTTGTCTGTATTGTTGATGTATGTTTTGCACGTAGGTATTTCCCCTGGAATCATAATGCAATATATACATGTACATTACATATGGATAAGAAATAATGTTTGTTTCTACATATACAAACTTATCCATACTTAGAGGGATTAACCTCTGCGGAGTAGGTTCCTCTCTACAGTGGGCACTTTTATCCATTCCAAGGCTGATCTCAGAGCGCTCTCATTGTATAAGTAATAGTGACCCTTGGGATTGTGAGTATATCTGAGTATCAACATTTGATGATATTCAAGTTTTAAATTTGCAAAAATGCCTCAAATTATCCTGATTTCAAACGCAACAAGTCGATATCCTTCATCAGATGCACCATAAAGGACAAATGTGTAAGAAACAGTTGGAATGACACTTCTCTGCGCTGTAGGTTTGAAGATATTTAAGATTTAAAGTTTATAATACTCCCAATATCCAGTGACGTCAATGTATGACTAACAGTAACAAATTACCTTCTGGACACATATTCTAATTTGCTTAACTTTTTCAGTGCCAATTTTAAACTCCGTCAACAGCATTCCTTGCCACGTTTTGGGTGCATTGTGCCTAAACCGCACCGAGGAAAGCTGTTGACCTAGATTATTATACTCTGTGCAACTACAGCCATGCTGCTACTTGCGTGAAATGTATTTTCACAAAGAAATCGACCACAGAACCTTAATTATAATTCAGGGCAGCTCAGTTTAAGTTGTCCGATTTGTTGGTGTGTTGAATGAAATGAAAGTGAAATGTGTAAAATGTAAAATTGTGCTAATTATGCACACTTAAAAACTTTTACTGTTCACTACTTTAAACCTGCTTAAGGTGAAGGGGCAATTTCAACTCAAGAGATTGTTCTCAATATTTATTTGATTGTCATTGAATAGAATTTTAAAACAGTTTACATTTTATTAATTTTCAAGGCACAAAGATAGAATTGTTCTAGAGCAAATCTCTCTGTCTTTTTTTTTTTTTTTGGTTACTTTTATATGGGTTTTGTTTTATGTGAAAATTTTCCGTTGGTAATATCACAAACATTGGATATTTGAGAGGGAATAGTACTTATTAGAATAAGTGTCTTCTGGAAGTTTGTAGCATGAGTCAAACAAATCAAGTAATAATATTTTATCATAAATTTTGCGGTAAAAATGAATCTTCATGCCCATTTTAAAGTAGCAAATTTTCAAGTAACCTATTATGCCATCGGATGACATGCAATTGTCTAGTTGTTCGGGATATGTAATTTTGCTTCACTTGCTGTAATTTCGATTGTCACTTTGAAGATATCACTTGGCTATTATACAAATTCTTGTACTTCTTGTCCTACGGGAATTTTATGACTGAAGTTCGTTTTGGACTATTTGGATACACGTACACACACACACGCTTACATATATACATACAAACATACATACATACATACATACATACATACATACATACATACATACATACACACACACACATACATACATACATACATACATACATACATACATACATACATGTGCCTTTATAAGCGAACAGCTGGTATCCATTTTGCAGGACACACGAATGTTCTCTCCATTCTTAGTAATATCTGAAACAAACAAAAAAAGTTCTCAGTAATATACGCGGCCGTCAATTGCATGTTTACAATTTTTATTTTCTTTATGCTTTGAACGTTTGGTATATTTTGTGTCCCTTCCTGTTTCACTAAGATCACCACTTTGTGTCCACAAAAGTTTGTATGCGCCAACTCTGTAACCACTAATACGGAAGTTTAATTGAATTAAGAATTGCCTTGTTTAAAGGTCACTTTAACTGCCATTATTCTTGAAGAAATGAGTAATTAAAAGACTGCTCAAACCGGACTCTGTCATACCTGTGATATGTTTTAACTCTTGTAGTGCCAACCGCGACTGACGTCGAACTGCGGTGAATTATAATAAGGATGCTAGATCTCATGTTCCTTGTGTAAGAATATAAAACTCCAGGTCAACAGCTTTCCTCAGCGAGCTTTGGACCCAAACGAAAGCTGTGGACTTAGTCCAAAATGTTGCAATGAGAGAGTTAAAGGTAAAAAATATGTGGAATGATGAGACCATCGTAAACATTCCCTGTACAGTACAAAAGAAGTCGCGCACACCTGAATTATTATAGAGATGCCAGATTCAAATTCGACATTAAACGATCTTTGAAAAGTTGCCTTGATAGACAACTTTGCACTGGAAGAGTCCAGATGCCTGTACTTGTAGCAACGTGAAAACACTTTACTCGTGAATGGCTGTTGGCCCAGGTGCGCCATATAGTAGATTGCCATCCTACTATTATGGTTCCACTCAATAAGTTTTTACTGTCGCGGGTGCCCCTCCCATAAAGAATTTTATAGCTGTTTTGGTGTCCCTAAATGTCTGTTCTTCTGGTTAAAAAAGGCGTTTTTACAGTGGCAACTTTTGGCATTGTGGTGCAATATGGAAATTGGACGATGCCCACCTGGCAGCGGAAATTAGAGATTCTTGTTTACACTTCTTGGAAAATGCAATGAGTTACGGTTATTTTACGCGTTAAAAATGTTATAAGTGTAGGTTCTTCTTTATAAGCGTGTCCACAATAACATGTGCTCAGAGAAACATCATAAATGGTGCCCTCTACTGGTTCTACTGAATCCTGTTAAGAAAAAAACTTCATTCGCATTGCGCTTATGTCCTTAAATAGCCTTCAGGTGTAGACAGCAATTCGCCGTCAAGCACCTTAGTGCACTGTGGTACCAATTCCTGTCAACCCTCGTGGGTTAAATAAGTACACAATCGCAATGCAAATGAAGTCCATGGCTTATATTAATATTTCAGCATTTGCTACACGCTTAAAAGTGAAAATGTTAACTTTTACGTGCTCATTCTGCGGAGAGAAGCTAAATCACCAGATTCTATAAACAGAAAAACATGGGAGTCAGTAAAACTGTCCGCAAGTTATTCAGAGATTTCTTTTTCTGCTTCATGAATATAATGTATAAACCAAACTTTACACTTGCAGTAGTTCATTAACAATAAGAGAAAACAGGCTTTAAAAAAGATTTTCGCCCAAACACGCCTTTGGGATGCAGTAAACAAGCATGGCCGCCACAATGGACGGTTTTGGCGACGTGGCATGGTTCAGCCATAGAAATCGTGCATTGTGGGGTGACAGTTAATAACTATAAGCTTTTTCGCAAAATTGGCAATAGTAAAGTAGTCGGAGCCGCTAAAAAGGTTCTTGGACTGTGTATCTGTAAATGACGCGCCCTATGACTCTTTGAAAGTAAAACTAACTCCAAAAGTGCACATAAACTTCGGATAATTACGATAAATATGAAAACAGTTGTTATCATGTTCTGGCTGATGGATCGTGGGAAAGTAAAAGTAGTACTAGGAATCATTGCGCATAGTAAAAAGGCCATAGCGGTTATGCATTCATGAACACTGTATTTGCTGTTCTTATTCTCTCAGTGCTAAATACCAAATTACCATATGTAAATATTATATTATACGGGGTGCAAACATTATCCTTATGTGAGTAATACCACCTGATGGATCAGGTTTAGACTTGCATATTCATCATGTTTTGAGTAGAAGATATACATGTGTGTATATATATATATATACACATATATATACATATATATATATATGTGTGTGTGTGTGTGTGTGTGTGTAATTTCACTGATTTCAGTGTCTTTGATGTTATGTCGGTTCATTACAAATATTCATTCATTCATAATTGCATAAATTAAGCAGGAATTTACTATGTATTTGTATTCATTTCCACTCTAAATAGGCCCATCATCAATAACTGAAATTATTACATATCAAACAATCATTTAACATGTAATTGAATGGAGATCTGATCGTCCAATAAATCATGATACTGGTGTGGTAAATTTCGAGTTTTGATTGGTCCATGGTTGCCATGGGCATTTGTTACGTGTGAACTACTTTCTGACCCATTTTGTCGTCTGCCCATGGCTATGTTTTGATTGCGCCAAAAACAAAAACATGGCATGCAGGCCTATAGATTTACCGGGTGTTGATGTAAATCTGGACACAATTTCTGGCGATGAATTAGCAAATGTATACTCAGTTATCTATCCTGCACGTGATGGGCACAGTGATGATAAATTTATAGGAGCACAAAGAAAACCCTGTAACAGTGCAATCAGCACGTCGAGATGTTAAGAATCTGCAGCGGTGGCTCCAACAAAACATGCATGATGCTCGACCTATAGAGACAATACAGCTCCAGGAACTGAATATTTTATTGATCGATTTTATCATTAATGTCAGGAAGGAAGATGGGGAGAACTACCAGCCAGGCAGTCTTACATGCATGTGGCATTCTCTAGATCGCTATCTTGGGGAAAACAACCACCCAGTGCCCCTGTCAGATCGAATATACATTCGTGCACAGCAAGCAATCCAAGTAAAACGCAGAGAACTGAAAAAACAAGGTATGGGAAATAAACCAAATGCAAGTGAACCCCTATCAGCAGATGAAGTTGCCAAAAATGTGGGACATGGGTATTTTGGGGGCAGAAAGTGGATGGAACCTACAATTTACCCTGTGGTTTTACTTCACAACTGGCTTTGGCCTGCGTGGGCGTGATGAGCATCGCAAACTTCAGTTTGGCGACATTCAGATTCAACATGAAGTATCTGGCCGGGAGTATTTGACATGGAGGGGGCAGGACTCTAAAATTAGATATGGAACAAGCGGTGAAGACAGTAGGGAAACCCCTGCTAGAATTTTTGCCACCAAGACTGCTCGCTGCCCTGTTCTCCTGTTTAGGGAAATGACCACTCACCGCCCAGCTGCTGCCTGTGAACCGCAAAGCCCCTTCTACTTACATGTGATAGCCCCTGCCGTGTTAATTCTGTCGTGTGGTACTACAATGTATTACAGGGAGCCCAAAGCTTGGGCAAACTTCTAAAGGAGGCATGTAGCCGTGTTAATATCCCTGACAGAAAGACAAACCACGGAATACGGAAGACTTGTGAGAACGCTAGTTAAGGCTGGAGTGCCAACCCATCAGATCAAGCAGATCACTGGGCACAAAAGTGACACTAGTGTTGACATTTATAAGGACCGGCAGCTGTCTCCAGGAGATCACCGACGCCTATCAAACTTAATTACCAGCACCTCCACAAACACGGCCTCCATGAGTTGTCCCAATGCAGACCTAACAGGCAACAGCTGTCACCCTGTTACAGTGCCGCCTGCTGGCATTATCCAACATTGACAACTATCTGGATCAAGTGACACGGCCATGTCTGCTAGAAACTTCGCCAGACCAGAACTGTTATTCCCCCCTGGATGTCAATTTCATAACTGCAATTTCTGTATTGGAATAGTGCAGTGGTAGGGATGCATGCATAGGTTGGCATTTCAGTGATCTTGCACCTGGTTTAAAACTATTTTCGCTTTACTTTTTTTTCGGGATAATATTAAAATATGATATGTACATGTAATAAAACAGATACAGGGCCATTCCTGTAGATATTGGAGACGGAAATGACCGAATATTGGCCTCCCAAGGTCGGCCAATATTCAAGTCATGTCCGTCCCCAATAATATCTACAGGAACGGCCCTGTATCTGTTTAGTATTTTAATGGCACCGTTCTTATCAATGTTGTCAAATAAAGTCACGGTACCATTTTAGGCCTAGAAAACATAACAATGTGCACAAGTTCATTTCTTTCTTCTTATTTTGTTTTCCATGAGGAAATTAACTGTCTATATTTCGTGATTTTTATGCAAGTTTAAGAACATAATTTGGAATACATATCGTAGAAGTACTATATGTATTATATATATATATATATACATATATATATATATATGCATGCATACATTACTTTTAAGACACGTTATTTCAATGGAGAGAGAGAGAGAGAGAGAGAGAGAGAGAGAGAGAGAGAGAGAGAGAGAGAGAGAGAGAGAGAGAGAGAGAGAGAGAGAGAGAGAGAGAGTACTACCCTCTGGTACCTAATGTACGACTATTGACGAGTTTTTTCAATCGGAAAAAGATCGATTTTACCGCCTTGGCATATACTGTTTAGTTCACCAAAACTGTTGCATGATCATTCTATTCTCTCTGTGGTTCAATTTCCATGCAGAGATACGACGGTGTTAAACTGAGGCCACAAAGTCATGGGTTTTCGCCACATTTAGCAGAAGAACAAAACATCGACTCGATATGCAATCTGCAATTAAGAAAGTGTGTGAGCATAACTGCCGTATGTGAAATGAGAATACGTTACCGATCGATATGGCGGAAACTGTTCTTGAAAAAAAATGTTCTCGTCAAAAAACTTCAAAACGCTTACCATAAATGCTTTGAATGGGAACAGAATCATAATGGGTCACAATGTCTTTGAATGATGCATTATACTGCCACGTTACCTGGTGTCTGTCTTTTTAAACATCGACCGAGTTATCTGCAAAGGGTTTAGACCGCCGTCACATTTGCTATACATTTTCATCTCAGAATAAAGATTTGTTTCTCAAAATTAAAGTACACAAGCTTAAGCCGACGTCATGTGTCAACCTGAATAATACGAACTTGGTGCTATATTTATCTGTGACGTCATGATCCAAGGCCATTATACAAACAAGAGCAAGTGCCACATCTTCCGTGTAGTTTTCCACCCCAAAATATCAGAATCAAATCTCCTTATGCTCCATAGCAGATCAGTTACTATAAATAAACTAACATATTATAACGTTTGATTCAAAGTTTAGAATTTTGTAGGCTTCAACGGCCAAATGGATTTACAAACGGGTCATCAGCGGGACACCAACAAGCATATTTCACAGCCTTAAATTAGCGGAGATGCCTTTTTGTGTGTTGGCGCTTGCTTACCTTTTCCTTGTATGTTGTAAAGACAACCCACGTAAATGTAAATAATGCTTGAAGGTGTAATATCAGAAAATACATAAATATATACTGTATAATAATTTATGGCTTATAATGGCAAGACTTGAAGAAATTATAAGAAATAGTGTGTACCCAAATATACGTTAAATAACAAAATTCATATTTAAACTTACGCTGGGAAAAAATGATTTCACAAATATTCATGTCCCTTCTCTTGAAAGAAACCAAACAGATCAAGCAAACATAAAGCGACTGTCACAGAATGTGATGCAATTTCATCAGCGACCTTATACTTACACTAATAGACTGATGGTGCCTGGTGATGTACCACTCGAATAATGTAGCAATTTTGATTCTCACTGATGATCGCAAAGTTCTAATCGAATTATGATTTGGTCGCAAATGACAGAAAATTTCGTATGGAAAATAAGTGCAGAGGATAAAAGAGGACACTTTGTATAAAAACACTTTCGACTGACTGTAAGAAACACTGGGACCATTGATGTTAATTTTTTCACAGGAGGTGGGTAGGTAACAATTCAGAGGAAATATCACTCAAGTGCAGCATCTGTGACTTAATTAACAAACTTATAACACATTCAGAATCGGCTGCTCAGTTATTTTCATATGCTCAGCAGCAAATGAATATTTGACTTTCGCAACTCAAACACAACAACATAGAATAACATACTTGGTGCAGAACAAAAGGTAATGTTTCTCATCTTTTATAGGATGAGAGCATGCACTCGCTGAGGCTGGAAGGATATTGACATGATGTAGATGGGCATTTAAAACAGAAAAGTTAAGACGTAGCTGCGTATGGCATATATTTAGGAAACGACTTCCATGTTTAAAGTATGAAGGCTTTGTCAACATTTAAGAGTATAATAGATTTAATTAAGATTTGAACTGCGGCACGGAATCGGTGACACGAACATCAACCGGGAGGTTATTCCATAATTTGATAGCAGATGGGAGACATGAATCGCCGAAGCGATTGGTGGTAAACCTAATTTGGCGTAATTCAGTACGATTTCTCAATAGGCGCCCAGTAGTGAATGCAACATCGCGAGGAACGAGATTATGCAGGTGTTGTGGAGTCAACCTATTATATACTTTAAAGAAAAGAATAAGTTTAAAGTATTTCCTTTGATTTGCCAGAGTTTGCATTCAAGCTCTTCGAGAAGTAAGACACGTGGAGTGTATCTAGTTGCGCCAAGGCAGATCCTGGTGCCTCATACTGCACAGCTTCTACAGATTGTGACAGGTTTTCAGTGCAATTGTCAAAAAGGACACACCCATATTCGAGGATAGGACAAATCATAGTGCTATACAACCGTGTGAGAGTGGCGGGAGGGTTTGTATTTGAGTTTGCGCAGAAGAGCAAGCCGTTGTGGCTGATTTTATTAACAATGCGCGTTATGTGCTGGTGCCATGACAAATTGCATGAAAGTGTAACTCCAAGGTGTGTATGTTAAGTAGCCTCAGGTATCGGTGTGTTTCCAAGAAGTAGGGGAGCATGATCTGGCTTCATTCGTTTAGCTGAGAAGGTCATTGAAATAGATTTTATAGCATTAAATATCATCCGCCAGAGCTTCACTCAACGGTGAATTTGTACAAGATTAGAATTAAGGCTTTCAGTTGTGGCCGTTGGTTCGTGGACAATTTCAAGAACACTGGTATTATCCGCGAATAAACGGATGTCACAGGTAATGTTGACAGTGATGTCGTTAATGTAAACGAGGAATAGTAGGGGACCAAGGATGGAACCTTGGGGCACTCCAGCCTCTATAGGGAGCCGAGATGAGATCTGTCCTCCAATAGTAACGCGTTGAAATATGTTTGAGAGATATCTGTCTATAAATAGTAACATATGATCTTCAAACCCCAATTGTTTCAGTTTAAAAATTAGACCAACGTGCCAAACTCTGTCAAAGGCCTTGGATATGTCCAGGAAAACCATTCGGGCCCCATGGCCCAACTGAAGGCCACTGTAAATAGCATGAAGTATGCTATCAAGTTCATTTATGGTGGAATCGTTTTTCTTAAAACCAGAGTTTTTAACAGAAATTAAATTGTTAGAGGTTAGATACTCATAGAAGATGTTATAAACTAGACTCTCAAGTATTTAAGAGACATTATAGAGGAGTGAAATTGATTTATAGTTTTCCTTTGACTATTTGTTACTTTTCTCAAACACGGGGCACACGTTGGACCTCTTCCAGGGATCTGGAAAATATGAGTTGGATAAACAGAGATTGAACAAATCAGTGAGAAAACGTGAGATTGAGAAGGTACAGTATTTAAGAAGGGTGTTGCCTATACCGTCAGGACCACAAGCAGAACTAGTTTTCAGAGACTTTAAAATCTTTTCCACATCATGTACCTGCACTTGAAACATAGGCAGGTGGGCCTCAGTCCGGAAGGCAAAGTCGAGCAAGGGCAAAGGATTGTCATCATGTGGGTCTTGTCCAGATTAGCAAAGTACTTGTTGAATGTCACAGGCTTCTCTATGTCGGAAGAAACATTCCTTCCATTGTCAATACGAATTGGAATGTTTTGGCAGAGTTTGTGACCGCGAATAGATTTAATAAGATTCCACCATCTTTTAGGGTTTATCTCTCTTGAGTCTAGTTCAGATCGGAGTTTGGTAAAGTAAAGACGAATGGAGTTTTTAATGGTGTTAACTGTAAAGTTTCGTTTCCGTTTGTATAGCTGGAAGAGGCGTTCAATATTTTGAGTAGGGAGGTGCGTGTGAGGCCGAGGCTTTTGTGTGTGGCATTTATACCTATTCCGCGAGCGATTGCGCTGCCTTATTAGCCTCTTGATACTACAGGTGATCCAAGGCTTGTCCCTGGGTCGAATGGTGACCTCTTGGAACGGAATAAACTGTTTACACATGTCAATAAATAGATCTGACCAGTAAGACACAGTGTCACCTATGGAGTCAAAACTATGAAACCAGTTTCCCAGGGAGCATGGTGGAGTACATTGTTCAAGTTGACAAAATCAGCCCTCGTGAAGCTCCAGAGAGAGCGTTTAAAGAGGCAATCTTTTTAATGGTTTACAGAGTACTCCGACACACGAGTAGGTTCGGACATGAGCTGATGCACTGATACAAATACACGACAAAAGAACCCCAAAGTACAAAAAGATAAACATGCTAAATACCAAAAAACGTAAGCAGAAAAACAAGACAATTTTATGTTTGTGTCTCCTGCTTTGCGTTCTTGCTGCATCGTGAGTTCATATGACGTGGATTTGGAGCCATACGATAAGCCTCATGCTTGCTTAAAGATATATTTATTAATCGGTTTAAAATGGGATAAAAGGCTTAAGCCCTACATGGATCCGTTTTAGACACACACAAGACAAAAGAGAAGGGGGAGGGGGGCGGTATAACAATAAAACGCCACTCTAAGAATGAACACCACCACACACAAACAGATGGAAAGGCAATGCCACACAATAATAAGTATTGACAGTACACGACCTCTCAGATTGGGAAGGACAGTGGAGTATGCCATGACCCCTTTTTCTTCATTTAAACGGAAATGCTAAGTTTATTCAAATTAGAACAAAGTCGAAGTTTTTCATTGCTGACTTAACCCTTTCACTGCCATTTTTGGACCGAGTCAACAGCTTTTCTCGACGCACATTGGCCGCAATGCGCCCAATGTGCACCCAGAAAGGCCGTTGACCTGGGGTGATCTCTCTGGAACTATTGGCATACTGGTACTTGAATAAAAAGTCTTTTTACGAGGAATACGAGTCTGGCTCCTAAAGATAATTCAGATTTGTCTGACTCAAGTAGATCGATTTTAGACGTTATTGGCACTGAGAGAGTTAATGCAATACTGGTCTCTCTCTCTCCTTCCAGGTTGAAGCTTTGGAGGTAGCAGAGAATGGGGATGAAAATGTGGAACGTGGAAACTGGGGACACAAGATGGACTTCTTGCTGTCCACCATTGGGTTCGCGGTGGGACTGGGCAACGTGTGGAGGTTTCCTTATAGGGCCTACCAAAATGGTGGAGGTAAGTGAGTCAACGCTTATTCCATGTCTAACTATGGAAGACCTGTCCCACTCATAATACACAAGATTAGGGGCGTTATCAACTACGTTTCCTCCGTCCATTACCCAGGATACCGTTCATTACCCAGGACACCGTTATGAGTAATGGTAAAAGAAGCAACTGTAATCTCAAAAGATAGTTTTACTGTTAACTCTTAATATTTTAGGATACTAATGACGAAGAAGATAACACTTTAAAATTACTTACGCTGTCACCGGCTGAGGGTTTCCTGCTAAAAACCCATGTGCGAGTATACAAGAATAATGGCTTAATTGGCCTGTTAATAGCTGAATACACAAGTCACGTCCCAATGGTCTTGCCTGATGTCCTGCAAGGGTGTGGGTATTAAAAAATACACCAGGAATATGTACATTTTCCCTTAAAACTGCCCACAGAAACCAGGGATACACTGTGTGAAAAATGCTGAAAAGAAAGTTTTTCAGTCACACTTAGTGCTTTACATACCTTAATTATGAAATACCCAGTCCATAATGGAATACATACTTTATTCAAATTTATCAAAGTTTGCATGACTTTCTATTGTTCTTCATGTTCACTCATGCATTTCACGCATATACACTAATGGCAGGTCGGTTGGCACCCATTGAATCAGGACAAGTCACTCACCACGCGAAAGTCTGGGCAAGAAATGTTATCGATAGATTACTGTTTTCTTAAGGTGTTTAATTAATTTTTGTCTTGTCCGAAAATAATAAAGCTGTACAACACTGGTAAGTGTAAGTTTGTCAATACCCAATATTCACGATCCAGAGGTCAATGTATATTTCTCTTCACTGTAATTACACACCATTTTCATGACTGGTCTCGTCCCGAGAGTAACTGCTTGTCACGACAAAGCAAAAAAATCCAGCGTCTGTTTCATGGTATTTGGCAGCGAAAAGAAAACACACACACACACACACACACACACACACACACACACACACACACACACACACACACACACACACACACACACACAGAGGGCGGAGGGGAAGGGAGGGGGAGAGTAATTTTATGTTTCGTTACAGCGAAGTTTTAAACTTATACTCAAATAGAAGTCGATGATGCTAACCAATAAAAATCAATTTTGTGCAATATAATTATATATCTATATCTGTTTCAGCTTCATTCTTACTTCCTTACCTTATTATGTTGTTGACGGCGGGGCTGCCCCTGTTTTTTATGGAAATGAGTTTCGGCCAGTTTTCTTCTCTCGGTCCCATCTCCGTGTGGAGGGCTCTGCCACTTTTCAAAGGTATGTCCAGTGTGCAACTCATTGGATCCCATACATGTGTGCAGGCAAAAAAAGCTAAATCGATGTTAACAAAATAAGTTTTGTTATACCTTCACACCTTTTCTTTTACAGGAAAATATAATTTTCATGTACAACTGCCATCAAATGCACACACCGCTGATTGAGTTTGTAAGATGTACACATAATTATGATTTATCTCCGCGTACCACAAATCGAGCTCAGAGGTTAAGCAAAAATGAGAACCGCGTCGTGTCCTCGATTATGACAAGATACCTGCAATATCTCAACACTTGATATGCGCCTTGCCTTGTTCCTATGATGGTGATGGTGATGATCATGATGATGATTTCATGCTTCTAGGTATCGGATATGCCATGGTCGTCATCTCAGCACTTGTGTGTATATATTACAACATGATAATTGCTTACATCCTCTATTACTTCTTTGCCTCTTTGACTGCAAGACTGCCCTGGCAGGAATGTGCCCAGGATTGGGTTACAAAATACAATTGTAGATTGAGGCAGAATGCAACGATGAGGAATATTACAGGTAACGGTAATTTTATATTAATCAAAATATCATTTGCTAACTGCTCACCATCCTCAGTGTCAATGTTGCTTTATTGAAACAAATGCGGGTATAAATTCCCTGCCATCAGAATAAGTTTCTGTGGTTTGTGGTGTGTTACCACTACCGTTGTATGCTACGCCTAGTTTTTACCCCGTGTATATGTTCATGATGTAGGTGATGAACAACAAAGTGCTCGTCTGCCCTATTTTGATAAATACTCTGTTGTGAACGTCAGAATGTATTAAGGAAGAACGTAATAAGATTGATGAATAGACGAATCACACAATATCATGTGTCTTGGCAGAGTAGGATCGGGAGTATGGTAATCAGTTTATTGTGCAAGGAATCATAACCATGATTTCCTGCAGATCTGTGTGGGTAAAATATTTGCTAGCCACAAAATATTTGCTAGTCACATAGACAATTGCTATCAGAAATTGCAACAGATTTTAAGATTCTTACCCTTCCAGCCTATTAGCCAACAAAGATAAGGCGGCTAAAACCGGCTATAGCCGCCAGTTTAGCTGACTGTTACAGGCGTTTTCTAGAATACAACGAGCATTTTTATTCCCAGTAGAGTGGCATGTCTAATCGTTTGTTGCACTTCGCTAATGCAATTTTGCGTAAATAGGGCATCGTTCCCCTGTACGCATACATCACAATGTCCACCATGTGATAACGGTCTGAAAACTAAACGCACGCACACACACACACACACACACACACACACACACACACATACACACACACATATATATATATATATATGTATATATATATATGTATATATATATGTATATATATATATATATATATATATATATATATATATATATATATATATATATATATATATACATATATATATATCCTTTATGTGCCTGTTTTGTACTTGCTTTGACAGAAGCAAAGCATGGGCTTCAGCTGTTGTAGGTCTGGGGAAATCAGTGATCGAATGTATCTACTCACTTCTCACTTTGTCTCTTACCTCTCAGTTGTGGCCACTGGTATATATGGCTTGAGTTCTAGCTTGTCAGCAGAATTACCTTAAGTTTGGATAAAATGTTCCAATACCCAGTTTTTTTATATTTGTCATTCGTCAGTGGGATTAAGATAGTAAAATTTTAAAGTATGAAGCTAGAACTGCACGCATGAAATTTTTTGAAAGCCAAACAACAATGTTTAAATTGTATCATTCACGTTCATAGAGATACATATATCTGTCCGCTCCGTCATGTTGCACGGTTGGTGTGCTCCTGTTGGCCACATCTTAGCAAATTAGTAATGCCCGTTCAGCTGCAAAACGGACAATGGCTACACAACTTATCAACTGAATACTTAAAAGGAAGTTTTGGTTTATTACAACGAGATCTTAGTCAACGAAAACTCAGCCTTTCCTTAATAGTGCAAGTATTTTCATTTTCAGCTGAATACTGTAATTCTATGAAGGCAAGGAATATGACTGACGATCCGGATTATATTTCTAACTGTACTGTAAAATGGATCACTCCAAGTGAAGTATATTGGAAGTAAGTATCGTGGTAATATTTTCCTGTGTGTTTTTGTGCATTTTTGTTCGGTTGTAATAACTGTGGTGAAAACAAGAAAGGAAACCTGTCAAATCACTATGACTTTACTGATCAACAAATCTACCTGATGCAATCAAGGCGTCAAGGGTACAAAACTCAAAGTGGTGACTCTGCCTTATACCATGATTGTGTCAAGGTTAAGATTAACTCGATGCATAAGGCTAAACTAAATGCACACGGGAGCACGAAAACGCATTTTTAGTCCATCATGTCAAGCTTGTAAAATGTTACGCCAGTTTAAATCAACTTTTAATCTTTATTTAATCGTATGACCAGTACTTTTGTACTTTACTTGTACAATTACGTAGAGTTATCCACTTATTCATCACTTCTGCTTTCTTTACCTTTTATGAGCTGTTGTAGCAACCATTATTTTATTGCCATTTGACTGTAAGATCATACTCATGATATTGTAAATGTTCTGATTTTCGTTATCGAAATGATCGTCGCTGTTGCTGTTTTCATGATCAGTATCATCATCATGATAATCATCATCATTAAAAGGATTGCTAGGGCTACGTGCTAATTCTGGCTTAAATAATTTAGAATCATGTTTGCCAATTATTGCATTTGCGACTCATTATACGCTCGTTTGTAATAGGATGATATGTTTCTTTAATGTACTCGTATTTTAGGTACATGGTTCTGGACAAATCCAAGGGAATCGATGATGATCCAGCCAGTTTACGGTGGCAGCTAGTTCTCTGCCTGTTGTTGGCCTGGATCATTATCTTTTTGTGTCTCATTAAAGGGATCAAGTCGTCCGGCAAGGTACGTATATTAAATCAGACACAAATACTGCTCATGTGTGGGAGGTTATGGTAACTGGTTGCGGTTCCTGCCTGTGGTAAACATCAAGCAAGGAGACAACAGACAGCAGCAATACCTGTGGAGAAATAAGTTTTTATACCAATTCTTTTGTCATTACCTGAGTTGATAACGTGTCTTCATATTACAAGGTTGTATTATATTGTTCCAAAAGCTTTTATAATATATTACTCAAATGTGCTGTTACGTGACAGTAATTCCCCCATGTGTGGCCAAGATACCGTTAACTGTTTTAACCTACGGAATCATCATCATCATCATCATCATCATCATCATCATCATCATCATCATCATCATCATCATCATCATCATCATCATCATCATCATCATCATCATCATCATCATCATCATCATCATCATCATCATCATCATCATCATCATCATCATCATCATCATCATCATCATCATGCTGGCATATTATGCTAACTTGGAAAAATCAAAGCGGCTGAGACTAAAACAAACTTACAGCCGTGCAGTAGTTGTCAAAGAAATACCCATCGTCAAGTTACCCTGCAATGGGCTTAAACATGTATGTATGTATGTATGTATGTATGTATGTATGTATGTAGTATGCATGTATGTATGTAGGTAGTGTGTGTGTATATATGCATGTATGTATGTATGTATGTATGCATGAATGTATGTAGGTAGTGTGTGTGTATATATGCATGTATGCAAGTATGCATGCATGCGTGTATGTTTGTTTGTATGTATGTATGTATGTATGTATGTATGTATGTATGAATGAATGAATGAATGAATGAATGAATGAATGAATGAATGAATGCATAAATGAATGAATGAATGTATAAACTGGAAATTCTAAGGCAGTTTTCTTAGCGTTTTGATGTAGACATAAACTGGTAATGACAAATGTTTCGTTTCTGTCTATCGGATGTACAAAACAAACTCAATACCCTTCTTCCATATCATTAAACTGGCGTGCTTTAAAAGTCAATAGCGTAAAGGTGCTGCTCTTATCTACTAGTCTATTTTGAAATCAATTATCATCATCATCATCATCATCATCATCATCATCATCATCATTTTTATTATTATTATTATCTTTATTATCAAATCTTCATTCCGTACAAATGTACATCCAGAAAAAAGCAAAACACGTAATACTAATCACAATTCAAAAAAACAACAAAAAAAACACAAAAAAAACCTCGACACTTCATAAGTCAATTACAGGGTCAGTTGGTACAAAGGTAATCAAGTATATCACGACATTCAGTTTTGCTCATATTTCATTGCAAATTTCCACCCCGAATCGCACGCACCTCTCTAATCATATTGGCAGTTTAGGTTAAATCATTGGGCTTCTGGTGAAAAGTATATAACATAAACAGTAAATCTGGCAATACATTGGAATGAAAATTCTGGTTTGATATACCATACTTAAATGAATTATAATTCAGTGAGTTACATAACGACGAACGACTGCCTCCAATTAGCAGTTTAGCTGAGGAGCATACTATTGTGTTTCTGCTATGGTACAAAATGTACAGAAAAATAAGAAAACTTATTTGCATTGGCACTTCGATATCATGATCGTCACATATTAGATGAAGATGACCATTGTGACAACGGTTCGATAGATTCCATAAAAACCTGATGGCTATACGCTAGGCAGTGAGAAATAGCTCAACCTTTTTACCGGGAAAATCCCATAACTGATAGCCGAATAATGACAGACAATAGCTTTTGGAGAGCTTATACCTTGTCGTTGAACAGATATATATTGAACTGGGACATGAGAACATTAATTCCTTATATTATTTCTAATATTTTTTTCCTTCAGCAATATGCCCACCGATAATGTATTATCAGAATCGAAAAAAAAAAAAAACTGATTCTGATTTATCAGGATTAAGGCAGATCTTATATTCCACACAATATGATGTGCAAATGCTAATTAATTTAGACATAGATGCAGTGGCAGGTGCAAGGATAGCGACATCTTCAGCATATGCGACAGCCCAGGCAAAGAAATGATATCAGTGGATGAAGATAAGTCCACGTTCTATTGGAATGATAAGAATGTTTGAATTTTGAATTAAAGTTTAACCATCTGAAAACAGTATTTTATATATTTAAAGTGATTTTGTTGTTTTGTTTCAGGTTGTATATTTCACTGCAACATTCCCATATGTGGTGCTTATTATCTTGCTGATTCGCGGTTGCACGCTTGAGGGCGCATGGGAAGGCATCAAATTCTACATCATTCCAGATTTCAACAAACTTAGGGACGCCAATGTAATTTTATTTTCACTCATTTTACAGATTCATAACATTTTCAAATTATATAGCAGTTACGTTACTTCATTTTTGTAAGGAATTCACACGCAAAATCGGACAAAGCTGACTTCTTTCTGAACGTTCCTGTTACCTATCGCGTGTTGTCCTCGTACTGTCTGGCAGGGTGATTTTCAACAGGTGTCAGCCTATTGTATATATTTCATCATTACATTCTAGGAATACATTTAAAAATAGCACACTGTATAAACAGCGTAGAGTATCATCTTGCCATTCAGTTTTATATACCCATTAACGTTTACGGACTCATGCTTTATAGCAGGATTTTTAAACAAGCAGTACGAGACAGATTGAACTTGAATAGACGATCTTACGAATCGTTCATTTTTTTTTACTTCCCTGTTTGGAATATGAAAGGGTGGTCTAGAATGGATGACATGAGGTCATAAAGACTAGTTCCAAATCGTTCAGCTGCTGCCAGTCCAGGTCGTGGCAAGGTCACCTCCCAATAGAAGTCCCCAACTAATTTGCATAGGCAGGCTGGGACACCGTGGATGAACGTAAAAAAGAAGCAAGAATTTGTCCCCATGTTTGGATTTAATTGATTTAAACTTTGTTCTTTTAACACGATTACTAACTGGTGAAAAAAAAACTCTGATTTCCCGTCAGTCCCTGAGTAGACAACTTCAATGGAATGGCAATACAGGATGATAAGACTATAACACAATAAAATACCAACAATAACAATGATATATCGTAAGCCAAGAGTAATGCTCACTATTTTCTGTCACTGCAGGTTTGGTATGCAGCAGCGGTGCAGATTTTCTATTCCCTTGGGGTAGCATTTGGAGGGCTGGAAACAATGGCGAGCTATAACAAATTCAACAACAATGTTTACAGGTATGCATCTATCATGTCCCATTTTCTTGAATCGGTTTTTATCAAATGGTTTAATATTTTATTGTATCTCAATTGGCCCCGGTGATAGCAGACATTGTGTCCTTATTGGGGTCAATCCTGACATAATTAGTCTAATTTTTGAGTTTGTATCTTTCGATGTGACTGCTGTGTATGCGTATTGTATTCTACTTGTATTATAATGTCAAATAAGTCAGATCTGAGTTCTAATTATCCATGCCAGTTGTACAGTTATATCCAAATTCTCTGTCTCTCTCTGTCTCTCTCTCTCTCTCTCTCTCTCTCTCTCTCTCTCTCTCTCTCTCTCTCTCTCTCTCTCTCTCTCTCTCTCTCTCTCTCTCTCTCTCTCTCTCTCTCTCTCTCTCTCTCTCTCTCTCTCTCTCTCGTCAGACGGGATCATCATAATTGATGCGGGTGCAAATATATGGACCTTATGCAAAACGCATCTGATCACAAAAATTGTCATGTAAGCACCCCACTTATATATTCTTTCACATCTGTTACCTTATTGTGATAATATTATGAAACTCACGTGAATAAATTTTGTCCTAACCTCCATTCTGTAATATTTCAGGGATTCGGTATTAGTTGCTATTCTCAACTGTGCAACTAGCGTGTTTGCGGGTTTCGCTATTTTTTCTGTGATGGGATACATGTCTGTGAAAACCGGTGTTCCTGTAGCCGACGTGGCGGCAAAAGGTAACACACACACACACACACACACACACACACACACACACACACACACACACACACACACACACACACACACACACACACACACACACACACACACACACACACACACACACACACACACACACACACACACACACACACACACACACACACACACACACACACACACATTTGAAAACATGGTGAAACAAATGAATCTTTCGTAGTCTTTACATTAAAATTCTGTGGACTTGATGTTCTGCTTCTTGAAAAACAAATTATAATGATTCTTTCCAAATTTTTAAATTTGGCACCTACCGACTAGCATTTCAAGCTAATGCAGAAGTAAGTTGATTGAAATGAAACAACAACAAAATTGGGTCCAGTTCCTGATCCGATATACATTAAAAGGAACTGGCTCAATGACGTCATGGTGTTATGTCTTTTTCGTTTTCAGGACCAGGTCTGGCATTCATTGCGTACCCAGAAGGAATAGCCATGATGCCCATTGCGCCCCTGTGGTCTGTGATTTTCTTTTTCATGTTGTTCACACTGGGATTAGACAGTCAGGTAAGGTTAAAAATCTTAAACACAAACCGCCCAAAATGTCCCTCGTCTGTTAAGCCTAATTCTTACGTAACACGCACACACGTACAAAGGCCGTTCACTCAGCCGCACTCTGACTAGTAAAGGATGGCATTTGCATATTAAACATGATTTTTTAAAATGTCTTGCAAGCTATAACATTTGAACCTTGATTATATGCTGAAAGCAAAGTAGAAATCTTTATATGTAACAGTAAAGCCCCACCAGGTTATCTTCAAAGTCCACCTGTTCAACAACTGAAGAAGGTGTACGACGAGGCCGGAAAATGACCTTTATGTATCGAGGTGAAAGACAATAGTACTAAAAGCTTTTTCCGATTTGATTTGCCCGATACTATCAATAAATCTCCAAGTAACTTTAGTGGGAAACTCTCCACGCAAGTTATTAAGGATTAGGAAATTATATAAACATATTTTTGAAAAATCCGAAAATTTCTGTGTTATTACACTTCGTTCTGCCAGAGACCTAATTGGTAATTGAGAAAGAAGATGACAGCATGTTCAGAAACTATTCGAAATGTAGACAGTGCATCTAGAAAGACGGCTGTTTTGTGGACATCGACACCCCACAGGGAAAATGCGTTGAATTTACAGTTCTGTTGCTTCTGATTATCAGTCATCTCTCTGTGATTCCCTGTTTCGACATGCTGCTTGCATTGTCTTATTTTTAATGTATTTTGGACCGCTGTTCGTAATAATTCGTCTGTTTATAATGTCTCATCTACCGCAATTTTTCAATAATTTATCTTGTTATGGATGGTATTCTCATTGATTGTAGCCTCTTTGTTTCAATAGTGATGCCGAATATGGATTGCAAACACACTTTGAACTTTGAATTTTATATGTTCTATATACAAATACATCAACCTAGATGCGTTTGGAATTTGTGTTCTCGATGTGCGTTGAGAGAATGTAATTTTCCTTTAATGCAATCTGATAACATGTATAAAAAATGTGAACACTCTACGAGGATGAAATTTTTTCTTTCAGTTTGCCATGATGGAAACTGTCATAACTGCCCTTGTCGACGAGTTCCCCAGATTACACAAGAAAAAAATATACGTCACTCTTGCTCTATGTATCATTTTATTCCTTCTGGGACTTCCGCAGTGTGCTAGGGTAAGACAGTGACACGATGGTAATGTACCTGAAGTAAACCTCAATATTTACTAATTCCAGATACCGTTGTAAAGGATTTGGCCTGGAATTCTCGGCCTGCAAGTCGTGCTGCACCTGCCCCAGTGGCAGCTACGGCATGACTTGTTAGTAGGAGATATTCATATAAACAGGGATCTTGTGCTGTCACCTGCGCTGCAGCAAGGAACTTGACAAGAGAGAGGGTAGATTTATGTACTAGACAGGGCCAAGTGAGCTTCTGTAAAACAAAGATGGACCTACAGACAGCAAAAAGCTTTAAAAAGTAAAATTAATTTTATACAAAGGACCGCTTATTTGGAATAGCCTCCCCAGATCCACCAGACAAGCCGATGACTTCTCAGACTTCAGAATGAAATACCTTTCCCAGGCATAAGAACCAGAGTCATACATGTTCATGTTTTAAGCCTTGTGTCTTAGTATCTGTATTTTAACATGTACTTTTATATCTGTGCTGTTTATTTCTTTTATTGTATATATAATGTATTATCCTATGTTGAATTGTATTGTGCTATGCTATGTTTGCAAATATTGTTTATTGTAACCTGGGCCCGATGTAAGAACAGTTTTTAACTGAATGAATATATTTTACTAACTAACTGACTGACTGACTGACTAAATAAATAAATAAATTAAATAAATGAATAAATAAATAAATAAATAAATAAATAAATAAATAAATAAATAAATAAATAGATAGATAGATAGATAGATAGATAGATAGATAGATAAATCAATCAATCAATTAAACAATCAATCAGTCAATCAATCAATCAATCAATAAATAAATAAAACAAATAAATAAATAAAGATATTCAGCATCTTGTTCGTTTAAAAATTTAGTGAATTATTTTTTTTAAGCTTTTTGCTTTCTTGAGTTGTTACTTTTATCATAGAAGCTCATTTAGCCCTCCTTTACATATGAATGTGCCCTCTTTCCTGTGAGGTTTCTGGCTGCAGCCTTGGTGGCAACACAGGATCCAAGTCGACATGAATACTTCCTATTGATAATGTCATCCGCCGTCAGACGTCTTTGAATTGACCTATACATGGCTGTTATATCCTATTCACCGTCGCTGAATTTTTTGCTAATCTTTTTTTTTTGGGGGGGGGGGTATTTTGTAACTTGTAAAGCTAAAAATAGTCACCCTGTGCCGATTGGCCTCATATAAAACACATGTAATTCCAGAAACGATTAACTGGAACTAATAAAATCATTGGGTCGCTCCAGCATTATCCACTTCCTCCTGATCGTCTTTTTGTCTTCCTAATTGGCGTTTTCTTTCTTTCTTTCTTTCTTTCTTTCTTTCTTTCTTTCTTTCTTTCTTTCTTTCTTTCTTTCTTTCTTTCTTTTTCATTCAATCATTCATTCATTCGTATATTTTCTTGCTTTTTTGTTCACAACACATTTTCCATCATCCCTGTGTATATATTTATTAATATTGGACATTGTATTTGTCTCTGTTCGCAGAATGGTGACTATATTGTGGAACTATTCAACACATACAGTGCAGGATTTTCGCTGATGGTTGTCTCGCTTTTTGAAGTCATTGGTATCATGTGGATCTATGGTTAGTGCATGTACCTCGATGTCGCATTACTTAAAATATAGATAGAATTTTGAAGCTTTGATATGAAAAGACACGTGCACATTTTACGTCTTCATAAATGTTAAATCGATAAAAGCAGGAAAATAACCATACTTGTTATTGTTTGCATAAAAGTACGGCTGTTTCAAAGATATTGTGCCGTACACAAGTAATATCTTGCGCCATTTTTAATAACATTTGCAGTTGCGCAGCCATATAGGTGCCTTCTAAACAGACAAGGCACCCTGTAGATAAGATAATATGGGGCTCGCTGTGCTTTTTGGAGGCAATCCATATATATATATATATATATATATATATATACATACATACACACACACATATATATATGTAAATATACATATGTATATACACATATATATTTATATATGTATATGTATGTATGTATGTGTGTGTGTGTGTATGTGTGTGTGTGTGTGTGTGTGTGTGTATACATATTGTGTATAACTTCGGTTTATTCCGTGCATTTAATTCCAGGAAAGTTGGTTCATCTACACGTAAACCTTTGCCTGCTGAATACATGTAGTATAGTCTGCTCAAGATGTAACAGAAACTCTTAAGTAAAATTATCTGGGACCTTTTAGTTTCATAAACGGCTATTGCAAAGAGATAACCAAGACAAATATGCATAATTGTGATCTTCTGGGAAACATTGCGGTCAAAGCTATTTTGGTCTCCCAAAGATATGTATCACATTGTCATGGAATAGTGGGTTTTATGATTGGTTGTATTTTATGAGCAACTACATAAGATGAGACAAGTAGCACTGCTTACGGACTGTGGGCGAGGAAAGACATGTCATGTGATCACGAATCTATAGTTGTGAATGGAATAGAACATATCAAATACAATGGGAAAGACGGCAGTTCCCCGGGCGACATTTTAACTTCCCCTGTTTCATCATAACATCCAACTCTTACCATGTTTATTTTATACGTAATTTGCTGATAAGTCTCATGCGACTTACCGTGTTTTCCATCACAGGCATCCGGCGATTCTGCTCAGATATTGAAATGATGATCGGACACAAACCTAATGTTTATTGGTTGGCCAATTGGATTTTCATAACACCTGCGATGTTGGTGGTGAGTCACTTTTCCGCTCGACGTTCAGTTGCTGGTATCTTTAAGGCTGACCATACTGTACGGCAGGGGTGTATATGTCTCAATCCACCTACCTATGTTGGACAACTTTCCCTCCGTCGCCCGTTGTTTGTCTCCAATTAGAATTTTCGACTTCTGTCAAAAGGGTTCACAGTATATTTTACAAACATAGCAGTGGTGTATTCTAGGAAGCTCTCTGTCACAACTGTTCAAATGGTCACAATCCAGTGAAGCACAAACACACACTCACACGCACAGCACGCTCACACGCACACACATAATTACGCATGTATATACGACGTATGGATCTATGTATCAATTGTTAGAGCCAAGCTTCAAACGACATCTTTTTGTAAAACCACTCTGCCAATTATGTTTAAATTATATTGGAACACCACAGGGTACCCTTTGCCGCCGAAGTGAAAAGCGATTTTCATATATATGTGTGTGTGTGTGTGTGTGTGTGTGTGTGTGTGTGTGTGTGTGTGTGTGTGTATTGTCGACTTCTCCAAATCCAGATAATGGATCATCAGCAAACGATGAGAAAATATATCTTGAATTTGTCCACATCAAAGGTGAACAGCAGGTGGTGATGTTTCATTTCCTACTTTGTCAAAAATTATTTTTTTAGGATAGTAAGTACGAATACATGTTAACGTGATTAATATAGAGGTACTAGGGTATATCTATTTAGATTTAGTGTTCTCCCAAATTTGTCAGTTGTCAAATTTGTGCAATGATCACGCAGGAGTAACCATTTCATTAATTATAAAAATAGAAGTGTTGTGTGCTCTTTGGAGCAACGTAGTCTTGAAAATATTTTCGAAAACTTAATGGCCAGTTGCTTGGAAATCATACACATGTACTGCCAGGGATCACTGGTTTTCACGTTGTTCAACAACAGTGTGGCGCCAAGATAGTTTTGGTCCATGAGGTAGAGAGGTATAGTCGCTACCTCCCCTGACCGTCTATCCGTTTCTCTGTCCAACACTGCAAATTTACCAATCTAAGGCTCGAATAAAAGCAGCTGGGCATCTTTTCTTCATACGAACCAAACTATTTATAGTGTTCTAGAAACATTGAAGGTCAATGTCATATTTTTTAAAATATGACGCGTCTGGAGGTAAATGCGCAAAACATCGTTAGCGCTCTAGCTCTTGAAGGAATGTTGCTGACCATCAATTGGATTGCTCAAGCATCAAGGTGTGTTTCAAGAGCTGACTGAGGTCAAGGTGACATCTCTCTATATGCCTCATTTCTGGAAGGTCAAAGTTACCCGACCGAAGATATCACCGGTCAAACTGTTGAATGAATGCAGCCAGCCATTTGAATTTTACACAAGCCAGGTCACGATCGACGACGTGACTGTTATAACTCTTGAACTTATGCAGCTGGCCAATAGACTTTTACATAAACCAAGCAGTTTGGTGTGTTTGGGATACACATTAAAATGTACCAGCTTCTAGAATCAGATCAGATCAGTGTCTTTTGGCCTCTAAAAAACTGATTACATATACAGATGTTAGCTGATTTTTCGATAGGATTCCCAAACACACCAAACTGCTTGATTAATCACATTTTGTGACTTTCATGTAAAAACATGTAATTATGTCATTTTTTTCTATGCAAGACTATCAAAAGGCGTATATTTTCTGAAAGAAATCATTTGACTTAATTAAAATTCACTATTGGACTGGAGATTTAACCATTTCAGTAATTTCAATTTGATTCTAATTAAAATTTGCAAAAAATTACATAGAATAAAAAAAAGCATGTTCAAAAATTAATGTACATGTTAGCTTGTCATGTCAAACTAAAACTAGCACCTGTGTTTAAAATACCGCATCTCAGATATTTAAAAAAGGGCTCAGGAAACTTTTCAAAGACCATTGAAATTTTAATGAACCTAAGAAAAAGGAATAAAATTTTTGACTAACCCCTTTATCCAAATTTTGAGATATGCTTTCACTTGTAGCCAACAGTAAATGCTACGTCTGTTTGATCAAAACCAAATGTTTATCTGAAAATGTGTTTGAGCTACTTTTTTTGTTTATGAATATGGGTGATTTAATTGTAATTTAAAAACTAATTAAGATTTAATGACTGAACAGTTACAGAAGATCTGTTGCTGGTTTTACATTTATCAAGATGTTTTCTTTCATAAAATATAGCGTTTGTGGGTTCAAATGAAAATTGTAGAATCCACAATATGATATTCAACAAAAACTAGCATTTTGATAATACTATTGTTGTGAAGTGTACTAGCCCCTTAAATTTAAAAAGCATTGGCTTATCACACACACACACGCACGCACGAGGAAGGTGCATGTTTTTCCTTCGGTTTGTCTCCTTAGCAGGCTTTCTCTGTTTGCCGATGCAAGATCACTTTTTTGCTTCACAAATGCCGCTTAGTCAAGCTTCAATGTACTTGGGTGCAGAAAGTACCACTGGTCTAGGTGATCCTGAATCACTTCCTGATTAGATTGTAAGCCAAAGGGATGGGCCACAACACAGTTTTATAATCATTGCCAGAAATATTGATTTAGAGAAACAGTACAGACTTAACGTTCCACTTGCACTTACAATATATTTATTGGAGCTTATCTCTCTTCTCTTTAAACCCAAAAGGGGAAATCAAACTGTTTCATTATGATGTAGAACTGATATTCCTTCCTTAAATTTGTAAACAATGTGTTTCATTATTTTTTAATGAGGCAGGAAAAAGCTTTGTGTTCCATCTTACGAATCAAATGGTGATTCGGAAGCCACTCGATTTGAAAATACAGCCAAATCTACCTGTGACAGAATACAAATAGAGCATGCATTTTTCACTAGGGCATTTGTGCACTTTGATATGTTGCCCTCAGCGTTCCTGTTGTTGCAGGGAACGGGACTGGTTTGGGTAAATAGCTTTTATCGGCGTTTTGGGTCGCATTGCGCCCCAAAAGCTTCCATGCTATAAACTCGGTCGAAATCATAGCAATGAAAGAGTTAGATATAAAACAAACGATACACATTACGTAGGAAAAATTACTTTCGCTGGACAACTTATTTGAATTGTTTTCTTTTCCAGTTTGTGTTGATTTTCTCTGCTGTTACACATAGACCGATAAAGTTGGAAGGGTATGAGTACCCCAGATGGGCAGACTCCCTTGGATGGGGCATGGTGGCCGTTGCCCTAATTTTCCTACCAATCATGATGCTCGTAGAATACTGCAGGGCACACGGCTTCATATTCGTAAGTTTGTTTCATTTTGCTTTTAGTTGGTTGGATTACATTGGTAAGACTCAAAAGTCACATCTTTTGAACTACTCAAATATAGAATAATATTCTTACAATTCTTTAGAGTTCCGCACACTAGTTCAAGAAACTCACTTCGCTTTGAAAATACTCAGTCGAAAATAAGAAAAAAGTGCCTCCGTATTTTCCGCATGAAAACTTTTTAAAACTTGCATTCACTGTTATACACGAAGGCATATCACTACAGAGAATCCTATGTTAAGTAAGAAATGTGTGTATCTGAAAATTGAACCAATGCTTACATTTTCATTTGTGCGCTTATATTTATCGTGCTATTATAAATGAATTTCCCAGTTTTACTCATGAATGTACACACCTTATAGACATGATCAGAAATGTGAGAAAAATCTGTCATAGAAGGACAATACCTTCATATTGACAATTTCAGTTGATTCTGGTCATTTAGTATTGCATATATGTGTCCACAAGACACACACACACCAGCATTATCACTTTTTGCAATATTCCAGAAATATGTTGAGATAACTTTTGCTCCATGCATCAGATCCTAACTAATGTTTTATTGAATCAAAAAGTTTCATGCTAAAACTGACACAAGTTGAATTCACGATGGTTCAGAGTATCCCGACAGAAAGGAGTCTTGTCGTTTGCACGTGAATAGTAAAATGCATTCATGTACCGGCCATTTCGTGGTCAATAATACAAATACCCTTACGGCAAGGTCTCTAAAACTTGATAGATGTTGTCGCGCTTGCTACCATATCTCTCATACTCGGTGTGGTGAATTAGAATTGATCAAAATCTCAAAGAGCAGACTAAAGACCTATACCATCGACATTGTTTATGTGGAGATATTCTTAAGACGACGTTGTTTTCAATTTGTAGACAATGAAGAAAGTTGTACAGCCACAGCCAAGATGGGGCCCGGCTCTTGATAAATACAGAACAGGAAGATATGAAAATACATCAGCCAACGACGAAGAGTACAAGATGGGAAATGACAACCCCACATTCAAAGATGACAACTACATGTAAAATAGATTTAATCAATCATCCAATCACTGTCAACCTGCATATGATAAACCTTTGACCTTTCACAGATATGTTATGCGTTAATAAAATTTGTAATTTGCAACTGCTCATTGAAAGGACCACATACTGGTATCGACAGCTTGAGGGGTACTTGGTCGTTCAAGAATGAGTTGTTGCCTTTTGTCTTTCCTCATCACTGATCACTGAGCTTTCATGGAAAAAATGCGGCAAAACGCATATGAAATACCTGAAAAAACAAACTTTAACATCTATAATATATATTTTATGACGGATAAAATTTTTATTTTTGTATTTGACTCATTACATGAGTCTTTGTATTTTATACTTACATTTACACCCTAGATTACATAATAACTAGGTGGAATTATTATACAGATGTATAAAAAAACCACATCGGTTTCCAACCAGTCTTCAGATATGGCACACGCACAACGAAATACCTTTGAACACAGAAGCATAGTAATTATGTAATGACGTATCATCGTTTTGTTGTCAAATTTCCTTTGTGTGAACTTTTCTTGTCTTGTGGTATTGTAAAGCCGCTCGATAGAATAACCGTCTGTTCGCATAGTATCACACACATATATATATATATATATATATATATATATATATATATATATATATATATATATATATATATATATATATATATAATATATATATTTAAAATTGAAGCTGCTGATCTACTTTGTCGACTAACGTCTCACATGGTGCGGCACATAATTATGAATAACACTCTCCCTCAACACAAACGAGCATGGAGCATGTACATTCTGTGATTGTTAAGTGTTATTCGATCTGATAGTAATTTGTTTACATGGTAACAACGCAAAAGCATGGGCATGAACCTGCCTGCCAAAACTGGGACTGGGGAAACTGGTAATTAGTCTCTGTAACTGAATACAAGCAGTGGGAAACAGTTTACAAAAACGTTGGGAGTAGCGAGTAGGTAGCAGAACGCCCAGAACGACAAAAGCAGACTGGTAAGATTGGTTGCTGATTAAAAAGACCGAACCACAGCAGTTGGGTCCTCCTCATTTTCGAGCTCGTACTGAATTATCCGATAACTAATGCTTCCTTTTAAATGTTAGATTATGGAATTATTTACCTCTCCAAATTAGAAAGTGTGTTTCCGTCAAAATGTTCAAATCATATGCATACATTAGAAATCCGGTTGTCCGAGCTATAAACTCTCCTGGACTGTGCAATTAAGGTACATGTAGTATATTTATCGCAGTCAAACATACCCGCGTCCGTCTGGGTGCCAATCTGTTGAATTCACGCTTGTTTATAATACGTGTAAAAGATCAGCCTTTCTGTGCGTGCGGATTATTAGATGAAGATGCATGACATTATTTCTTTAACTGTCCTACTTAAGCTGTTCACCCATCACCACTTCACACCACGGATTCCATGTTGTACCTCATGCAGTAAAAACTGTATTCTACCTCTGCCCTGACTGTTGTCAAGAAGAAAAACTCCAAATTGTTTGCAGCAGCAGGAATTTATTTCAGAAACTGGTCCTTTCCAAACAACAGACATCGGTAAATTAGAAAAAAAAACTTGAGTTCGCTTCTATTATAATTCGACCATGTTTTTGATCATTAAAATATCTTAAACAAATATCAAAGTATAGAGCCAAGTATTCATGATTGCATGCTGGTATCTGACAGAACGATAAGGCCAGACCGTGTGATTCTACATCGTTGTCAGGCAAAAATGGCAAAGTTGAATCGTCCTGATTGTGCTGATATCAGACAGAAAGACAAATTGAAATTGACACGATTCCGTGCTTATAGCCGACGAAAAAACAAAGCCAAAAGGCAGTAATTCCATGCTGGTATCAGACAGACAATAAAACCAAAGACCTATGACTCCAAACTGATATCAGAAAGAAAAACTTTATAGGCATGCCGGCTTTTATTCCATACTTTTGTGAATGAGAACGGCAAAAACAAACCGCCCTAATTGCATGCCCATATTCGAATTATATTTATGAGCAGGTTACCTGCACAACCACTTCTTTCTTGTGATTTTTCTGATGCCAAATTTATGTTAATGTCTCAAATAATATGTGAGCTAGTATAAAGAGAAAAAATATATTGCGAAAGAAAAAATACTTGTAGAGCGGCATTTAATGTAGCCTGACCAACTTATATCTGGCGTTGCCGATATCAGACATTTTAATCTCAGGTAATACATAATTTTTAACCCGTGAATATATCTCTGTCGTACATTGTTTCTGAGAATAGTTATAAACAATCCCATATGGGACGAAGATGAATCAATATCCACGGGGAGTTGGAGTATTCGTCGAAAGTTTGCATATTTTTTTCCACCATATCTTTGGACTGTGTTGTATATTAGGCTGTAGCAGTGGAACAACTATTTAATTCATAGTTATAGAACGGCCATACATACTTTATGGCACAGAATACAATATCTCGTCACCAAAAAGCGCGATTTGGTACGACAGACACTTGCAATAAGTCATTTTGGTTAGTCCGGCTTGAATTGCAGTCTACCGGCCTGAGCCTTAATACCAGGACATCGCTTCCCTTTGTGAAGCCTTCTTTACGTGCTGGGTACAATGTGCATATGGATTCTACTCTCAATAATACAAAAACTATCCATGGAAGTGATTAAGTGGGCCTTTTGTTTTCTTTTTGTAGAACGAGCCTTACATTTGCTCTTCAATGAATGCATCTTAAACATATGCTTAAAGGTACAGTTTAGTGTTGATAACACGTTACTATCTAATCTCTTTTTTTTTTTTTTAATATTTTATTGGAGGCAAGATTTAGTATGAGCATATAACATTTTGGTCCAAAAATTCTTGCTTAATTAGCGATCGCTAGATATGAAAAAAAATGATACGACTCATAGGTGCACCAGCTCAAGTGTACGCCAACTATAAAACGTAATATATAACTTACATGTTAAGAGCAGATTTATGAGTGTAATGATCAGTGGAACGTTAAATGTTGGTATATTAATGTTATAACACCACCATATGCGATGTGATACATAGCATATATATATATATATATATATATATATACATATTATATATATATATATATATATATATATGACCTCGTGATTTACTGCAGGACAGTAGACAATAATTTGGATTACATGATGAAATCGATTAGTCTTAACCATGGATCATGTCGCTATATTTCATAGTACACAAAATACAAATTGCATGGTCTTTGCCCTTGTAAATGGATCACGTTATGGCTCCCTGTGATTGTGTGTACACTGATTATATATAAATTTGCGTAGTACTTAATTTTGTGGACTGCGGTAGGATGAAAGAAAGAGAAATATATGCCGAACAACCTAAAATATAATCATGAATTCGGTATATTTTATTGCAAAACTTGCAATCTTGAAAAAGTGACAAAAGATAAATGACAAATCTGTCATATAACTACCCGCGAATATTATAGGTTTACATCATTATGATGTTATCATTGGCTACCATATGAATATAAAGTCATATTTAAACTGTCCATAGCTGTTTTGTCCAAGAGCATAACATTTATAAAAGAAATTGGGGAAAAAAGTACATATTTCGAATTGAAGGACCACATTGAAATTGCCGATATATGCCTGGTAAATGTATCTATTAATCACAGGATGAAATGCATTCGGTTTGCAAGTGTATTAAAGGTTGAAAATATGCCTTTTGAGGGTCTAAAATTGTGTCATAGGAAATGACGTATGGTTCACATATTTTGTCATGTTTCTATAATTAATCGACTTACATGCCTTCAGATGATTTGTATTCATATTTGTGCTTAAAACGTATTCGATAACAATTAGCCTATTTAGCAAGTCAGTCTGAAAGCCTTTACCGGCATGACTGCCATTCACGAAAGTCTGACTCCACAATGTATTGCTTCTGAGCATGTATCAGTGCAACACGGCAACCTGGTTCAGGGGAGCAACAAATTTAAAATAACAAACATCTGTCTAAGTTTAATCAGTATTCACCAACCAAAATGCGTATTGTAAAGAACGTAACTGGGCGGCCTAGGGAAAGTTTGCCAATGGCGAGAGCGGCTGTTCCCCTGACCCAGTTTTGTCAGTGTGTAGCCCAGGACATATCACACCTATGCTCATGCCCAGAGCAGTGCATTGTGGAGGTAGACGATAGTTAATGAAGTAAATTGCATTTAGAAATACCTCAGTCATTGTATTGTGGAGAATCGTGGTATGCATATTAATTTTAATTGTAACACTAATAACAGTTCAGCTGTGCAAATTTGCATAACTTTCATTTTTGCACGGAGTGAACAAAAGCTGGATACATTTATCATTGAGTATTGGTATTTGGTTGATCCTTTAACATTGCTGGAATAAGAATGTCATTTTAAAGTCGTATGAAGACCTCGTACGAAAACGTTCAAAATGTGACACCGCGAGATGACAGTGCGCGTGTCGTATTTGTGCTGTCTTCCTTTCATTCCAACATGCACCCAGTAAACTTTCGTTGCATTAGATGTTTTGTCACCTAGAGTAGTATGCCAACCTTTAAGTGAAAAACGTGTCCTTTTTGTCATCGCGGTGTTACAAATTTTTTACTGTTTGCAGATAAATTTATTGTGAACATGAATATAAGTTCAAAGGAATGTTTCCTGGCTTCATTGGGCTGTAAAGAAATACAGCGGTCATGTATAGTAAAAAATCACACATTGCCTCAATGGTTTTTGCAGCCCATGGCAGCCAAGACAAATTTTCATAAAATTATTAAGTTAAAAAAAAGAGAAGAAAAGCCTTGGAATTTTCTGGCGGGAAAAGGCTTTTCCGGTGTCTACTGACTTAGCCATATGGGGATTGGATCAACGCACTTCACTGACGACACTGGGTCATTTACAGTACTTTTAAGTGAAAAGGTTGCATTTTATTTCGATACGTCAGTGTGAAACACTTAGGGTTAAAACTTGCATATTATTGATGAACTGAAGCAATAATGAGTTTCCCTTTACATTTGCTAGTTTTGGGACACAGCTGTAATTTTTTCCGACTTTAAATTTCAGCTTAGTGCTTTCATACTATTGTATCCCTTATACAATGTACCTAAATATATTTTAAAAGGGTGACATTGGTTGTTATTTTTCACGTGTGTGTGCTAAGTATCAAATTTACAACTAATAATAGAAAGTATAGATGGATATTTCTACCGAAAGACACTGTACATTTATATTTCTGAATAAAACGACACAAATTTGTAATTTTGTTGTATTTATTTGGTCAATTGTAATTGTAATCTCAATATATACAATTCCAAGGACGACTTCACCTCTTCGGGGTACCACATTTACAACGATGAAAACTTTGCTACAGTTGGTTTGGGAAAAGCTGACAGAACAGTTTCAGTTATGGATATTCTATACACGAGTATCCCAATATCTGGTATTAGCATCGCCGAGTAATATACGTGCATGAACTGTTTTCATTTCGAAAGCATTTTGTGGTGGACACCCGTTAAAGTGAAGATACACACTCATTTTCCTGCTGCACCAATTAGAAGCCCATATAGCATTTGCGTGCACCAGATTTTGGTAATGAGTCATTTGAATCTGTTACTCGGTGATTAGAATTTGGAAGCTGTGTGATACCCGACAAAGCTGAGATAACTCAAATACCGCATAATGATCAAATACGCGCATAGTCTAAACATACATGCCACAGAGGAATAATAAGCGGTACGGCTTTGATTCTGTACCCCCCGAAACATTTGCTATTTATGATCTATTTTACCCCCCACCCCCACCCCCGTGTCTTTTGCTTCCATGTAACTAATTTTTAATTCGCTCCTAATCCATTCTGAATGCCTGCCCTCTGATCGAATGTGATAATTCTATTTGGATGCATTTACAATGTTTGATATACTCGACGTTATGCACATATAATTCTATCTTTTATTTTCAAATGCAACGTTGGCGAATGTTTGAGAACTTGCAAATTTGGACGGATATGAAAGGGGGGATGTCTATTGGGCAATAACTATCAACTACATATGGTCAAATGTCAGCCAAATTGTCGATCAATCTGTCCAAACATAGAAGACTCTGCCAGGCAACCAGAATTCTCGAGCCAGTTAATCCCTCAGCTTGCTTAACACATCAGCCAGCACCTAATAATAATCTAAGAAGAACAATAAATCTGGCGAAAAGCAGCATCTTATTTCATTGCGGAAAAGGCCATACTATATGGAACAAATAAACAAGATAACACGAGTCGTGTCCATACGAATATAATTTTTCAGACCTTAGTCCTTACCTAAGAAAGTGCAGATACAGCGTAACGATTGTCCGGTACAGGCCAAATGATTACATTAATGAAGGTTCGTCCAATGCCAGCGTCTCTGAATGAACAGCAGAGCAGCTGTACGCCTTGACACAGGCATAGACTTATGGTTGAATCAACAGACCAGCTGTACGCCTTGACACAGGCACAGACTTGTACGCCTTGACACAGGCACAGACTTATGGTTGAATCAACAGACCAGATGTACGCCTTGACACAGGCACAGACTTATCGTTGAATCAACAGACCAGCTGTACGCCTTGACACAGGCACAGACTTATCGTTGAATCAACAGACCAGCTGTACGCCTTGACACAGGCACAGACTTATCGTTGAATCAACAGACCAGCTGTACGCTTTGACACAGGCACAGACTTATCGTTGAATCAACAGACCAGCTGTACGCCTTGACACAGGCACAGACTTATGGTTGAATCAACAGCTGTCTCGATTTCATTAAACCGATTGCAAATTGGTCTAGTTAATGGCGACTGTAGGCAGCCGTACTTTTTAATATTCGCCATGCCTCCTTATTGTCAATGCCATTGATTGCGCACGCCATATCTTGGAACCAGACTTCCTGTCTGATTTACAAAAAGGTAAACAAAGATATGAAGAACCACATTACGTTTGACTTTCACCCGGTCGCTGGGAATGGCTTACTGTCCAAGATAAATTCCAACACATTCTGCTCATGATGACACTCATGTGTCGGTCATACATCGCTGCCAGAGTGTTTGGAGAGGGATCAAGGACTGTCCCATTCAGTAGGTTTAAAACCTACTGAAAAGAGACAGTGTACCTTTGGTGGGCCAAGTGTGTCAAAACTCTATCGCCATGAAACGTTAACACAGAGGTTGGGCACCATAATATTCCCAAAACGTAAGAAAACTGACAGATTGCATGTATTTGATGGGCAACTGTTACCGAGATCAAAGCAAAGGAACCAAGAGTGTAAGTACCGACGGTTAAATTAGGTTGTTGTCTTCATTAATCAAATCCCTTCTGATTTGATAGAACAAAAAATTTGAGACAGGCTGTAGACTACCTGTTGATGACTCTATTTTGTGTTAACCGTTCCCCTTTTAAATTGTGTTTTCTATCAAATAAGCATCCCCCCCCCCCATATGCTGTTCTTCATAAACAGCAGCAAGAGCATCAGGGGAAAAGAGCAACTGGAACCACAACAACAACAAGAGCAGGAACAACATCAACAACAACAACAATGACATTATTCAGTGAGACACTGGGCGCAGTCTCTGTGTGTAACTGAATGTACACATGTCTATGTAATGTTCTGGTAGCAAGGCTTCGCGAGATCCGCTGAACTGCACCGAAACAAGTTTTTCTGAAATTATTATTGCATGTGCTGCCATCTGGAATAAACATTGAGTAAAAGTAAAATACAAACCTTCAAGAAGGAACCATTTCGTGGCGTGATAAGTTCCAGTCATGGATATAAATGACAACAAGGCATTTTTATATGAATCACAGTAAATAATCTCCTCTGCAAGCACCTTACAGTATCATTGGAGTGTGAATTCCATATAAAACTGCCTCAACACTCACATCTAAGGTGTTTGAGATTTCGTTGCCATTTTTTTCATAGTTTAGTGGTATATTATCCTAGTTAGCTGTGACATTATTGAGAATTCTTGCATGGTTAAATATACATATATATATATATATATATATATATATTATACATGCACGTGTGTATGTATGTATATACATGTGTGTATGAATGTGTGCACGTTTGTGTGTATATTCGTGCATTTGCGAACTAGAGCATTTACATACTTTGTAAATTACATGGGTATTCCAGTTCTGCCATATTCCTTCTTCAAAATTCTTTCTATGACACCCAGGTTCTCAATTCGGAATATTCAATTAAATGAAAGATGCATAGTGTTAAATGCAGAGTAATCCGCGTGAGCATTTGTCTGGTGATGCAGGGAAGATCGTTTTTAAATCATCCAACATGTCCACAAGGCACATCACTATATTAAGCCATTTCAATTTTTCTGCTGCAGAGCCTGGTCGTGCGACAGCGTAAGCATGTTTTAACTTGTGAAAAGACACCATTGACACTTTTAGAGATGGAGATAAACGTATAATACCCAACGGGTATTAGGGTATGGTGATATTAGCGCTTAGGTATCAGAGCGTGTCAATATTAATACCCGACGTCCATGAAAACTCCAGGCTAAATGCAAAACTTGCAATTAACAGTCACGCAATATCTTCAACATGGGATATTGAGTTGAAATATGCAGACTATAAAGACAACGTCTTGTAAACATAGCTGAAATGTATTTTTATGGAAAGCTTATTCAGCCTACACAGGCCTGGTCGTAAATGTATTCACAGAATTACGTTTTCTGACAAAACCTAATGTGTTTCAGAATTACCTGAGTACATATAATATGAAGATGACTCCTTGTCACTTAACCGTTTCCGGTAAATCCCGTCTTCAGCGACCGTCGTTTCAAAGGTCGTATCCTTCATCCATTTTATCAAATATGTGACAATAACGTCTTTTCTTCAAATGTTCAATTTCAATTTCATGGAATATATACCAGGATAGCAAGATAACTTTGCAAATGGCCTGTTTCCTCAAAATTGTGACTGCCAAAATGTTTTTTCTTTTTTTTACATAGGAAACACGTCGATGGCGAAAACGCAAAACCACCTATCTGCTTTTTTACAATTTCGAGTAAAAGATAAATGGAGTTTTGCAGATCTTAAAATAGTATAAAAAAACAGCATATACTCAAATGTTTTGGATATATTTTCTTGATTTTCATCACAGTATTAACAAAAACGATCCTTTCCAAAAATTTGTGAAAAAAAGTTTTTTTTTTTGCTCTGTCAGCAATATTTATGTGGCAGATAGGAGGTTTTGAGCTTTAGAGTTTTTTTTTTAAACTGGTTTAAACGGGCGGTTAGAAGGTTTTGCATTTATGTATACTAGGCAGCAATGATCTCCATTTGAAATAAAAATGGCATTTGTGATCGCAAAGTGGTCACTTAAAGAACAAAAATGTAAATTGGGAGCTATATGCAACATCAGACATGGAAATAAGTTCAGGGTCATATTATTTATTAAATGATTATTGCAGTTGTGAAAGGCATCATCAGGATGTCTGTACTAAATACAACGGGTGGCTGTATTTCTTACGTAAATCAATAAAACAGAACAAAAATACACTTTCACGGCGCAAACAAATGGATGGCATCACCCTTGAAGAAGCCTTGCTATGACCAAAAAGAAAGGAAAAAACTACATGTTTCTCAGAGTAGTCCCCAGGCTCAATGCGAACCAGTCGAGTTTCTTCAGAGGGCTTTCTCCATGTGGACGTTTGTTCCTGCCTGTGCTGTATATTTGTATTTTCATCAAAAGAAAAGTTCAAGCACAATCATACAAAATCTCAAACATATATATTTATTGAACAGATGTTTTTGGATAATCAATACTTACCGAGTGTGCACAAGAATCATTCCGAACAAAAGCCACCACCAGCGCCCCCATCCCCCAAAAAGTTAGGATTATTGGCAGTATTTTCAAGCATGGCCTATTGATTCATCACCTACTTTTATCATTGACATTAATGGCATAAACAGGAAAGTTTAGGCCTACCAATGTCACCAATGGACCGACTTTATAAAATGCAACAACACTTATAGTTCATTAAGTAATGGTTAAAACTGTGTTTTTCCTTGATTACTCCAAAACTTAATGTCGTTACCATGGTAACCAATAAAAACATATATCAGCCATTAAATTGATAGTACACTTTACCTCACCTTTAACTTCAGGTTATTATCTTCCAATTAATATCCAATTTAGCTAGGTATTTTTTTTTTGTTTAAGGAAAGATTTACCATCAGTATTATCACATGTATCATTTCTCAGCAACGCGCAGCGCTAGCCATAAAATTGCCATATCCACAAAAATCTACTCATTTTCAGTTATCCATACATTTGAAAGAACGTTGCTAGGCGACCCAAAACACTCTTTCATCCCTCAATTGACCTAATTGTTAGTGCAGAAAGATTCTCTTTACATTTTAACATCAAATGTGATGAAAATTATTCCTGATAATTAAAACTATAAATAAGTTTCTAATGTTTAATTGCAAATTTAAGTGATTTTTACAAATATTCTGTTGCCATGACAACCAACTTTTGACACTTACTACCTCGAATTGGTTTCTTATGAAACGCTTGTATGGTAGGTATGCTGATGTAAAGTTGTGTATGTGTGTTAAGTTATGCTTTATAAGGTGTTTTTCCCTTCATCTCATGAAAAACTTAATTCCGTTGCCATGGTAACCAAAATAAATACAAATTGACCATGAAATTGATTATACACCCTACCTAACTTTAAACTTCAGGTTCTAATCTTTGGATTGATACCAAATCCAGCCTTGTATTTTTCCGGTTGAACAAAAACTGAAAATAAATTTTTGATAAGCCTTTTTGAAAATTTAGCTCCTCTACTATATCTAACAAGGGATGAAGTGCATTTTAATCTTAGGGACCCATGCGTTTTCGTAACTTTGGTTATTTCTTGTAAAAAAAAACGAGGTCATTTCAATGTTTGTATAAAAACCAAATGCAAATACAATTGTTGTGAGCGTTTGAGCACTTCCAGACACTTTTATGCCTAGTATGAGCAATAATACAATATTTTACCAACAGCTTGTAAATTTTATCATCAATTTGACTTTCCGCTGTTATTAAATGTTTATTTCTGTTACCAAACACCACCTCGTGTATGTATCTTGCTTAATGGTTAGATCAAATAACAAGATTCGACAGGTTAACTACATACGATTTACGTAGAGAGTGTTTGAAGTGACACACTTTGACACTGATTTATCCGATGCGCATTGGAGGTTTTGCGCTTTAGAAATTCAGAGCACTGGAGATAGGAGTTTTCGACTTGCGGCTGCTGTTATGACTTAAACGGGAATTCGGATTTTGGAATAGTCACGAAACATCGAGGAAAGGAAGAATCGTGCATTGGAAACTGGAAATCGTATTTTTTTCACTTAGGAAGTTTTGAGTTTTCGCCATCGACGTGCAGCATTATAGCGACCTCGCTTTCAAGACCTCGCAAGCGGTTTTAAAGCTTCCTCGTCGGCGAGGTCTGCTTCAAGCGTGAAATTTGCCTCGCGCTCAGGCACTCAGCTCCCTTCAAGACATACTTCGCCGTGAAACTTACCACGCGGAATCCGTGCCGCAAGATAGTAGATAATACTGGTACCGCAACAGAATACGTAAGTGTGTGCCTGAAGGCAGGACGATCAATAAGGCCATGGCAGGGTTCAAAACTGATAAAATTCATCAAATATATAATGATAGGTTATAAAGAGAAACAAGTGTTAAGCTTGCAAAAAATTAGCCATATATATATATATATATATATATATATATATATATATATATATATATATATATATATATATATGTGTGTGTGTGTGTGTGTGTGTGTGTGTGTGTGTGTGTTGGTGTGTATAATTACTGTTTCGCAAACACTAAGGGCAACAGCGTTTTAGTCCGGCAAAAAGCAGCAGTGGGAACCAGGTAATATAAGCTCTCAACTGCGCATGCTCAGGAAGCGAGGTACTTTTCATGCGTGAAAAGTATCTCGCGCTCAAGACAAAAGAGCGAGGTCTGGATCACGGCTTGGGAGATGACGTGAAAGCTAGCTAGCTTTCACAGCGCATCAAGCCTTCGAGGTGTCTTGAAACGGTAGATGCCTGAAAGCTAGCTCGCTTTCACAGGCGAGGTCTCGGTCACGCTGCAGTCGCCACCAGAAAGTTTACTGTTGGGCTGTTAACCTTACCTATGCAACACGTAATTTGATAAAAAAAGCAAGCAAACAAACAAACAAACAAACAAACAAAAAAAAACAAAAAACAAAAAAAAAAACAAACAAACAAACAAAAACAAAAACAAAAAAAAAAAAAAAAGGAAAAAACCGCGCTCCTCTTAATGGGCCAATGCAATCAAACATACCTTTTTATGTTTAAATCTGGAAGATGTTTGCACAATCAAAGATATGGTTCAGGTGCTCATCCATTTACATCATTCCAATCGAGAATTGAAAACAAATTTATTGCATAGTTGAATCAAAATCAAAATTCTCCAACTTGTGAAGCAAAAAAAAAAAAAAAAAACACCCTCCACTCTCAAATCTGAATTCAATGCCAAAATGTATATGCACCGAATGAACGATCTGAAAAATAAATAAAAATATCACCCGACTCCGAAGTAGTGTTCATAATTTAAACATTGAAATGAGTCCTCACAAAAGGCCAAACAAAATTCCGTTACTCAAAGACCTTGTGATATTTGATATGAAATTTAAAGTGAAAAACATTATTTTAATACAGACGTTCTCAAATTGGAAATTTTTAGAAAGAAATTGGCCGACGGTTTATGACAATTTTTAGTCCAATTAGTTGGGACGAGGAACCCGTATTTGAATTCAGTATGGGCTTACAGGATTCAGATTTGATTTTAAAATTAACCGTTTACATAAAAAAATGCCTAGAAATGAATGGACAGCTTTCATCTTATTTAATCTGTTTTTCATTTTTTTCTCTCTCCACATTCACTCATTTTTTGTACTAAATTGAATTGCCTTTGTCTATGATCCCCGCACTCCTTATCTTTTTCAGTCGTTTTCTTCTTTTGCGCTTCATTTGATATACCATTCAATGTATGCGCCACATTTTGACACTTGTTATGTGGTGCTGCACATCTGTTTATTTGTAGTGTTTGGCAGAATGCAATTGTATTGTTTTTGTAATGTTGCACCAAAAAACGTTCATTCACTCTAAGGGTCAACAGCTTTCTTCGCCACATCCTGGGCTCTTAGAATAGCCTTTCATTCAGTCCAATAATGGACCTTTCGGGATTAAACTTTTCCTTGTGTTTTTCGAAAAAGAAATTTTTCATGGAGATGTATTGCGAATCTAAATTACCAGTGGAACTCTTGATATCCACATTTTAATTTGTTCATTTTGCGTGTCTATTTCGATGAAAAATAACAGGATGATTAAAATTGGATTACCACGTAATACAAAAAATGCAACGATAATTGCGGTGTCTTTATAATTTAACAAGAATCGATTGGATTTTTAATTCAAATTAGACTAAACCTCAAACAATCAACGTGGTTAAATTCAATATTTTGGGAATTAAGTGTAGTACACCGTATCATTTCTGTACCTTTCAGAGTATTTCCAAAAAGCCCATTTGTCAATCAAAATTGCGCCTGATCGCTGAGAACAACGTCAGGAATAAGATACTGCCATTATGGAAACGAATTTATGAGAAAATGTACTAATCGTCTTATGATGGCAATTCTTCATAAACTTGCTAATTGTTTTCGTCGTTCTTGTGGAAAACAAGCAAGGCCTTGTCTTATCCTATCAAATCCAATCATGCACCATTGTTAATTGAGGTGTTGCTGTTGTTGCCCGTGAGGCATCACGCACAATGGACATAAGTAAACAGTGATAAGATACACCGACACTGAAATGCCAACGCCATGTCATTTATATAAATATTTAAATTACAGGACACATTACCAAAACCGTTTTTGCCTTGCGCTAAATAGCAAAACATATGTCACTTTTTAATGGAATTATTGGACGTGATGTTGCCGCCAGAGGAGACTCCCAGGGGAACCAGTGTCTGAATGTGCCAAAAAAAAAAAAAAAAAAAAAAAAAAATGGAGTCGCAAAATCTGTTAAGGAAGCAAAATTACATTTTGGTTTTTTTTTGTTTGTTTGGTTGTTGTTTTTTGTTTTTTGTTTTGTTTTGTTTTGTTTTTTTTTTTTTTTTTTTTTTGTTTTTTTTTTTGTTTTTTTTGTTTTTTATTTTTGTGTTCTCTCGCATTCTTAGCCAAATTGTATTATTTATTATGTTGATTACGATTAGATTCTTCTCTGTCCTCAAATTTCAAGATTTCAATGTGAGAACAATTTTATGTCTGGCAAAACTATGGTGTTATTCTTGTGTTATTTGTCTTTTATGATAACAAGCCGTTTTAACAGTGCTTCTTATTATGAACACAGAAATGGTATGATCTGTGCGAAGCTTGTTGTCTTGAATCACACGATTACCAATATTTTGGGGCAAGTTTAGAGATTTAACATATCCAAATTGTTAGGTATCTAGTGCTGAGGTTAACCGCAAATATATATTACCTATATATAAAATATGTTTGTATAGCCGAGTATCGGGCACGTGAAATTTCACACGGTGAAAAATTTAACTCTGATCTGTTCCAAAATAATAATCACTGGTGACCATCCCAGTTCACAAATAGTAGCCATTATCACACGGGAGCAGCGGACATGCAAGAGGGCTCGCCATTGGGTACTACACGGACTTAGAAGTTACCTGAGGCTCGTTCGTACTGCAGACCCACACTGCACCTCCATGCGTAATGGAGGGAAGAATTATATTCCTAAAAATGGTTTTGCCAAACATAACCCGGTTTACATTTTCGTGGTATGATCGAATGCTGCATACACAGCCCCAAAGGTAAGATGCTCTTGAAACGATTAATTCCTTCACATGTGCTGAGTCTTAACGAATTTGAATCCATGATGCCTATATACCTAAATGTACGTTTTACATTCCGAAATATATTTATCACCACACATCCATCTTTTGTTTCCGTCAAATCTTTTCCCAACAACCACGACTTTTGATTTCTTACTTTTAAACGACATATTACATTTTTCCACAAAAACATGTGCTACATTCAGAATACGTACCTAATCAGCCATCCTCACTTTCTGCTATTAATGCTATATCGTCAGCGGATAGAAGACAGAGAATACGACCATTTCTCTAAGATACACCAAGATTCCTTTCATCCAACATTCGAAACAAATCTAACATTACCATGGAAACAATGTTGAGGAGAGAATACACCCTTGTTTCACTCCATTAACCGTATCGAAGCAAGACCTTTCGAAAGTATCCAAAATTACTTTACTTTCGACTATATTATACAGATGTTTAGTCAAACGCTATGCGTTACCATGAATGGCTTTCTCCCATGATAATATAAACAGTTTTCCGTGTAAACCGTATGAAACTCCTTTGATATATCAGGAAAGGATAGCCAGGTTTTCAATTTCTTACGTTTCCTAAAACTGCAAATTCCCTTTAAAGCAAACGCTTGGTCTTTCATTCTTTTCTGTCTTCTATATGCACCTAAAACACACTGAGTAAAATTCCATGATCCAGGAAGTTCATAAATGGGCTTTTAAACAACGAGGTGAAGACCTAGTAAATGTTTGAAGTGACTGTAATCCCAAGATATTTTGCGAAAAATTCCTCTGATCTTACCTTGTGAATGGGTATAATGTAACCCTGAAACCTTTCAACTGGATATGCTTCGTACAACTTACACATATTGAAAAGCTGTACCAGCGAAATGATTAGGAACGCTTCAGTAAAATATACGTTTAAAGGGTGGAACTTCTTGGAAAAAATATTATAGTTTGAAGGGTGGAACTTGTTAGCAAAGTATTACACTGTTGTCTTCTGCATGGCTCATTTTTTGGTTTGGGTGAAACTACTTTGTGAATACGCATACTCATACCTGCACCATCATCTGGATAGAAAGCGTCCCTCATATAGTAAAAAGAAAATTTTCCTTTGTCTAACAAATTACCAATTTCACTTCGTTTGGCAGTCCAGGGCTTTTGTGCATTCCAGTTTGTCATTGGCAACCCGTTGGCTGTATTTCTTTTCCTGATACACCGCAGGTGGTCACTCCTATGGTGGCGATGTTTTTTGGCTTGATCTGTGACCTATTTCACCGCTGCCAGCCTCCTATTCTGATTTACAGTATTTAATTTTTTGACCTTTGCCACCACACCTTCAGCACGTGACATAAGTGCTATGTATCCACGTGGCTGTGTGTGTCCAGGCACCCCACAATAGAAGCAAATTACTCCTCTTTTTCAATTTAGAGGACACGAAATCTCGAGACATTGTTTTTGTTTGATTGCCAATGTTTTGTTATTTGTAGAATGACCAGCTTCGGCATTTCCAAAAGTAAAGACGAGCTCTGAATTGCCGTGGAACCGTTCATTGTATTTTTCATTTTGTGATCGTTTTTATATAGAGTGGCTACGTTGTTCACTCTTTCAGGTTTAGTTTAGTTTAGTTTAAACATATTTATTTTCACTGGATTACCCAATAGTACATGAAATATGACTAATCTAGGGGTTCTCCAGACACGGAGACGCACAAAATGATATATACAAGACGCATAGGACAATACAATGTACAAACATGTGACTATGTACTCTGGTAGACATGCTGTAATACAATTAAACAACAAAAACAATATCTAACATTCCAATCCAATTAAGAAAACATGCATATATACACGAATATGCTTAGGAGCAAGCTAATTCGTCCTCAGCACAGGGAGCGACTGAAGGGGAGGTTATAGCTTGCTGGGCGCGGCTGAAGCACCCTGGCTGCAAACTCACACTGCCACTGTGGAGCCGCCAGTGCGCCCAGTAGCTCGGGTGTTCCTTCCCGCCTTGTCATTGTCGACCCACCTGTGGAGACACGATAGAGGACATGGTACATACGTTGAACATACAAATACACTGCAATGGTATATGCTGGTTTCAGGATACATATATATAATAAGATACTACACGGTTACAATATAAATCGGCGTGTTTCAACAACAAAATTTTGCATTGCTCTGAAAATTACTGTATTGCATTCTTCTGAAAGTTCTTTACTCCCGAACAGTAAAATACTACATAGTCTGTCACTTGCAACATGGATTATCAGGTTTGGATTAACACCAGGGGCTAACAAAGGAGTGATGGTAAGCAGGAGCTTCTTTCTCTCCTGGACATATTTAGGGCAGTAGAGACAAAAATGTTTGAAATCCTCAGTTGGGTGGGAGCAGGCACAGGTTGGCTGTTGAATGATATTTACTTTATGGAGATCGGAATTAAGTCTAGAGAATCCTAATCGTAACTGGGTATGACAGATGTTAGCAAATCGCTGACCATGGGAGTAGAAATCTGGAGCAATGTCGGCCGCTAGCAGAGTGGCTTTGAGTTTCGACTTAAAGATTTGAAGGGAAAGGGAGTTACGGATATCAGTGGGGAGATTATTCCATAGTTTGGTGGCATCAGGGAGAAAGGAATTTTCAAACCGCTGGGTTCGGCATTTGATGGGGCGATGGTTGCTGATAGGCCTATGGCGGAGCGTATGACCAGCCATGGCGGGGTTGCGAGGTATAAGGTTGGATAGGTAGGAAGGAGTTAAGTTAAAATACATTTTGTAGAAAAGGATTAATTTGAAATATTTGCGTCTACTGGCTAGTGTGGGCCAACCAAGTTCGTCTAAGAGTTTGTTATGGGATGTGTGCCTTAGTGCACCAGTGCATATTTTAGCTGCCTCGTACTGAATCGACTCAAGTAAATCACTCAGACCTTGCCCACAATTATCAAAGATAACACAACCATATTCAAGAATTGGCCGAACCATTGAGAAATATAATCTTTCCAGTGTTTTTCGGGATAACTTAAATTTGAATCTTCGAAGAAGTCCAATACGCTGGCTGGCTTTGTTTGTGATGCGTGTGACATGCGCACGCCAGGAAAGATTGTTGGCTAGAGTAATTCCAAGGTGAGTGTGGGTGTCTTCCTCTGGTATGACTGTACCACCTAGAAGGACAGGGGGATGATAAGGTTTATGGATTTTGGCCGAGAAAATAACTGAAATGGATTTTAAGGCATTAAAAACCATGCGCCATAATTTACCCCAGTGGTAAATAAATGAGAGATCTGTGTTCAAGTGGTGTGCCGAATCGGTAGGATTTTGAACTATCTCAGGTAGACTAGTGTCGTCGGCGAAGATGCGGACATCACAGGTCAAGTCATCTACAATATCATTTATATAGACAAGAAACAATAAGGGACCCAGAATTGATCCCTGAGGTACGCCGGCCTGAACAGGAAGCCAAGAGGAGGTACGCCCGTGGATAATAACACGTTGAAAGCGGTTTGACAGGTAACAGTTTATCCACATAAGAAGTCCTTCAGATAACCCCAGTTGTCGTAGTTTGAAGAGGAGGCCTACATGCCACACTTTGTCAAAGGCTTTCGAGATATCTAAGAATACCATTCTGGCCTCCTTGGAATTTTCAAGCCCATTGTAGATATTGTGGAGAATACTTATTAGTTGGTTGGTAGTTGAATCATTAGCTTTAAACCCAGAGTTCTTATCAGTTAGTAGGTTGTTGCCTATTAGATATTCATAAAGAAAATTAAAGACCAGTCGCTCGAAAACTTTCGATACGTTGCACAGCAGGGAAATTGGACGATAGTTACTCTTGATTTGTTTATTCGATTTTTTAAACACAGGGCAGATATTAGAGCGTTTCCAAGAGTCGGGAAATTGAGAGACACTGAGAGACAGGTTGAAAATTTTTGTTAAGGGCTTGGAGATCGAGTCAGCAGTATTTTTTAGGAGAGTGTTGCCAATATTGTCGGGTCCTGAGGCAGAAGTTAATCTCAAGGAGAACAAAACTTTCCTGACGCTTTCTTCATTGAGCGTGAAATCACTCATGCGTGCCTCAGTACGATAGGTAAAGTTTGGCAGGGGAGGTGCATCATTATCGGCATGGGTAACGCATTGACTAGCGAAGTAAGTATTAAATACTTCACACTTTTCGGTGATGCTAGAGATAATTTTACTGTCTTCAACAATAGGAGGTATGTCTTCATGGATTTTGCATCCTAGTAAGGACTTAGATAAGTTCCACCATTGTTTGGGATTCATATCATCTTTATCTAATTGTGTACGTAATTTAGAAAAGTAGGAGTTTATTGACACTTTTATTGCATTGACAACCTTATTGCGTCGCTTTTTGTAAAACTGGTAAAACCTGTCAATGTTGGCACAGACTTCAAGAGTGAAAGGGCGAGGAGTTTGAGTTAATTTCTTAAAACGTTTCCATGCACGATTACGCTGACGCATAAGTTTTTTAATTTCAGCTGTTATCCAAGGTTTATCCTTTGGTCGTATGGTAACTTCTTTGTATGGGATAAACTCTTTGGCAGTTTTTAGGAAGAGGTCAGACCAGTAAGATACCACGTCATCAATGGAATCGAAGACGTTGAAGGCAGTGTTCCAGGGAGCAGAAGATAGGGTATTATTAAGACCTCGAAAATCAGCTTTTTTGAAATTCCAAACACCTCTTTTAAACGAACGGTCTCTGTGGTAGGAGAGTGAAAAGGAGCAGAAAATAACCGAGTGATCAGAGTTAGAAATAGGAGCTAAGACTCCACTGTCCAGGATAAGTCCAGGCGAGTCAGTGATCAGAAGGTCCAACAGACTAGTTGAGTATTCGTTTATTCTGGTAGGTTCGTCTATTATCTGAAAAAGATTTAATTGAGCTACGAGATTGAAGAGAGACATGCCAAGTTCACTATTTTGATGAGTGGAGTTCCAGTCAACACACCTGTCATTGAAGTCACCTGTGAGTATCAATATATGCGGGTTACTTTCGATGGCGGATGAGATGGAATTAAACAGAGACTCAAGAAAAGTATCACGGATCTCTGCTGGTTGACCGGGAGGTCGATAGTAATTACCTATCAGAACTGGCCCACGTTGGGTCGAGATTTCCACCCAGATACATTCACAGTTTGGACCTTCGAGATCGAGACGCCGTATACTAGGTAAGCATGTATGTATGTAAGTTAAGAGGCCGCCTCCTCTCCCGGTTGGGCGGTCTCTTCTGAAGGGAGGTTGAAAATTATCAATATGAAGGAGTTGGTCCGGATAACTCTCATCTAGCCAAGTTTCAGAAATAGTAATTATATTAAAGTTTTCAGTTTGAGCGAGGCATTGTATTTCATCAATTTTCCCATCGCTTTTGATGCTGCGAACGTTACAATGACATAACTTCAATTGATTGACATTATAAGTATCACTAGGGCCTGGGTTGGGATGAACGTCAGTGGATAAGGCAAAGTTTTTGTATAGTACGTATAAGATGTGTCGTGAGCACAAGAACCCACAAAAGATGAAGTTTGCAAGTAGCATTACCATAATACAGTAGGAATTGGTGATCTGATTGCTTACTGAGGGACAAGCAAAGTAAACAGAATGCGTTTTATACGAGACAGAACGAGTTATAAAGAGGCCAATGGCCACTCTGTATTGTTCGGTGCTACAACTCATGGAGACAATAGTATATTGAATATCCGTCCTGCAAACACCCGGTATAATACAATAAGATAATGAACCTCAAACGGAGCGCTGATGTAAACCCAGCGGCTTGTGTGTTGCTTGCACTATGGTCAGACCAATCAGATACTAGTTGACCTTGGTACCATACCGTTACCATGTAATCAAGTTTCAATGGAAATATCATATAAAGTGACATAGTCATAATAATAAACATACATGTGTAGGACAGACCAAAAACAGATGTGTTCGGCCAGTCGGGCACCTGATTTCTATGGAACCACAGAGTTTCAGTGTATTTAGGACTTCCAAGCAGTTTCGTTGTAAGTAACATAGTCAAAACATAGAGCGTAAACATGTAAAGTAACAAAATAACAAAACATGAGACGGTAAATGCACGAAGTTGAAAATTGAATGAAAGAAACATGTAAAACTGATACATGCACAAGCATGTGAGTGGACAAACTGGACAGTAGTGGAAAGAAACAAAGATCGCTGTTGTAGGACTACATGTGATGTGTTGCAGATTTCACATTGGAGCTAGTGAGTACATGTACACGTATATATGATAATAGATTGTTGTTATATCCGTCATATAAATATACATATGCATAAATGCGTACATACATACACGTATTTTGTAGTCAGGCACAATGAGTTCTAGTTCAAGTAAGCTTTATCTGAAGTCGGTTATTCAGTACAAAAAGTGAACATGAGCTCTGAGGAGCTATTTCACCGACGACAAAGCTATATGAAATGTGTAAAACATAACCTCTATGGTAAAAACATACACATGTAAAAATAAAGCAAAATACTTGACACTTGACTCTATAGTAATAGATATAAGTATCACACATTGCTTTGTTTTGTTTTTGCATAGTAGCACCCAATAAGTATGTTCCATTAGACCAAAGCGGAGGGTAGAGCTAAGCAATGAAAACCTGTAGCCCCTGACTTTATCACATTAAGAATTTAGATTTTAAAATTATGATTTTGGTTCTCCTGTGAAAAAGTGTTGGGGGCACCCCCGATCAAAGGGGCCAGTCCGTATAAGTGCCAGCCCGCACCCTCTGACCCGTGAGGCCCACCAGCAAGTATGGGCACCCCTAGCATTATCACAACAAGAATATAGAATGTACAATTTTTGGCTCCCCAGGACCAGTTTACCACCATAATCTATTAAATCATAAATCTCCAAATATCCTTTCCGCTATGAAAATACAGTAAACATACCAAGGTCACATACAACAACTTTCGGACTCCGTTTCTTCAGATACTCTGCTGCATTGGTTCTGATTACTTCTGTATTTGTGTCGATACAGGAAAACGGGAAACATTTAGACTTTTAAATAGTTTCTCGGTTCTCAACTCGGACAGGTGAAGACCATTGACCAGAAGCGCACCTTCGTTGATTGTTCCGTGACCCAAACGAAATTTTTTTCTCGAACATAATTTATTAGCTCCTTTAGACTGTACATTTCTTTCAGTACTTTTTCATCATGTTCGGAAAGGCGCGGCATTGGTACCAGTTGTAAAAAGCACCTATACTCTCCTCGGACTCACCAATGCAATTGATGATACAGTGTATTAACATAGCCATAGTGATTCAGGAGAGTATGAATTGAGTTTATTATGTACGAGGTCTGGTGACGGTCAATACTAATAGGAGATATGCATTTTAATTTCCCGCCACAATTGCATACCTGATTGCCTAGTCTCGCTTGATGGGATATGGCGAGATACGGGTCGGTACCTCTGGGGACAAGAGGGATATTACTAATATTTCGGAAATAAGGAATATTTATCAAAGGCAGATGGAAATTTTTCTTTATATATGGCTCGGGAAATACTAGATGAATACCGGTTTGGTATTTGTGAACTTAAATTTCTCAAAAAGCACTGATTTTGTGAGAAATGAACATATGGCCCTGTCTGTGACAGTGGTGTGACCCGCACGTCCCCCGTGATCGCCTGGCGTCAAACCCGTGCTTTGTGGCGGGACGCCCAGAACCCTACCATCACCAGTACTGCAGAGAGTCCGGCTGTGGTATATCCAGACGATCCCATCTTGCCGTCTGGGCAAAGATAATTCGTTGGAAAAGAGATATTTCCCATAAAAAAATTACTAGACTTCATTTAGCAAGAACAAATATGAATGCAATAGATTGGAATTTGCGTCAGGATGGGCAAGGTCTTGTGTTTCAAATTCTAGCATTCACGGAAACAGCTGCCGCCTACGCCTGTGGTATATAGAAGTCTAAACAAACAATTAATTTTCTCTTCACATGTGTGTGGTCTATGGATGATAAAATGTAAGTTTGCATTTATGAATAGCTTTCAACATCAGAACTCCTACCCTGCAGTAACCTCGTGACAATTGGAGGGCAGTAATTTACGTTTCCGTAAACACTGTCATCAGTACACGGGTTTTTGATATCCTATATTTCAGATCGTATCCGTTATGTAACAATGGTAAATATTTTCCTGTGACTGACTTATATTCTGGTTCCATATTAACGACACAGGTACAAAGATATGGAATTTTGTACACCCGATTTTTGTGAGCTGGCCGTTGACAGGAAATTATAAAGGCCAGCCGCCCACTGGTCCTGGCAGCTGCGTAGATGAGGCGTGAATATTATAGCTGTTCAAATAAGTGTTATCTGGTTATGGGATTAAACACCTCGCAATATACGGTGGGACATGCACATTACCGTTACCGTGGCCAGTTAACTCAACCTGTTATAAACTGTTCACCCCTAGACATGGGAATGGAACAAGATCGGTCCTTGTTTGCCCATGTTTTCCACCCATTTTTTCCATCAATTAAATCAAGATGGTCAAACACACTTTAGTTTTGTTACAATGTCACTTTGTAACAACGTCCCAGACTGGCGTTGTTACTGTAACATTCTATTGATAATTATGTGATACGTTGTAACAGTCGTAGAATTACTTGACCTTTATCTTGCTGTTATGCTAGCTTTGAAATCAGAATCCTGCCGAAGATTAATTTATACATAGTGGGAAAAAATAATGAATCACTGTTCCTGGTTTTATGAGTAATGCCTAATTTGGCCAGTTCCACGTTTCCTTCCATTGTCCAGCGATGGGAGGGCATTTGGCACTAGCAGTAGCTTTGTTGTGCTAAACCTATACTAAACATCCTCATATTTGACAAATCAAAGTCACTTTCCACAATGTTCGATACATTGGTTAAACCAGGTCCCAGGGCCTTGCCACTTGTCCCTGTAAATCTTAACTGTACGGGTCCACCATGTCCGTAATTTCAGGTCTTTGAGGGAATGTAAACAAGCTGTAAAACTTGTATCGCTTCAATTAACACATCACCGACCCATCCTGGGCGCGAACAGGGACGAAAATGAATATTTCTACCTGCATTTTAAATCCTGTTGATAAAGGGCGAATAAAAAATGTTTAAACCGAGTGACATCCATGGCTCGCTAGCATGGTTAGAGTCTTCCCTGTCAGCCAGCGGTATTGCCTTTGTGACGTCACAAGCCTTTTGCGCCTTGTGGGTGTCGGAAATGAACGGAAAGCGACGATTGAAAGCACAGCGAGTTTTTAAAATAAATATGTGACTGAAAGTATTTTTTTCACATCCATTTTTTTTAGCGCACCGTTTGGTGAGAACAACCCATGAGTCACCCATGTATCAAATTTGAACATGGTCAATCAAGAGGACCTTTAAAGGAAGACCACTCTACTGTATTTTATATTCTTTGAGTTAAGAGCCACAAAGGACATTGGTGCATTGTTTATCGGTCAGTCGGTTGGTTGGTCCGTTTGTCGATGTGTGGGTCCGTCACTCTGTTCGTTACTTATTCGTTCGCATTTTAAAACCTGTCTAGATCTGGCAAAAGGAACAAAAACACGATTTATGCAGTCAAATAATTCTCGGTTTTAAAAGGAAATTATTTGAAATCGATAGGAACTTAGATACGTGTATATGTAATGTATTGTTTAGGCTTTTTGGATGACCGGTTTACTCTTTCAACTTCGAGAAGAAATAAAATACAAAAAAAAATCATCGGAGGACATACACTTTTTGACAAACTTCTACATCTAAAAAGGTGAAACGATCCTTTTTATTTATTCCGTTACGTTTAAATCATGAACTTTATTGATTTTCTATCAACTTCGGGGATTTCCTGAATAGCGAAACTATACCAAGCATAATATATGTTCGCACGTGCTGAAAATATGCTTTTCTTGTTTCATGTCCAGTTCTGATTTCAGTTATTTCATGACGCAAACAGCACAAGTTCATTTCCTTTTTATTTTTCTTTCTGCTTGTACATTGCTCATTATTACACCCCCAAAACAAGTTGATCATTTCAATTGAAAACAAAAAAAAGTAAAAAAAAAGTCTTTTGAAGTTGGAATGCATTCACAGGGGGTTTACCAATGCAGAGTTGTTTGCAGCAACTGTTGATAATAGAGAATAGCCCCCCAGGTCCAATCGTGCAAATACACAATAAGGGGGACCTTGATCGCTTCTTTGACCCCTGAATCGTGTGAATAATGAAATGACTTGTCAGTCAACATTCAACAAAGAGTATCACTTTCCTGCCATGATCTTGCTTCATTATTCTCAATTGCAATTTTGTTGCGCGGCTGGTCCTAATTATGCTACACGTCATTTTTGGGGGCGAAGTTTTGTTGCATTTCAATCTACAGCGTGCATGTGCAGAGTGTACATATTTCAAATGTTGATTACATAACCTGGAAAAATTACCTGACCTTGACAGAAACTTACCATGTCATAGGTTTGTAATGAAGACAAACACAAAACTTTTCTCTCTATTCTGACAAACCTGCCAGTTTGACTTAATCTGTAAGTTTGTATTTAGCGCGGTGTTGTTTCGCGCATGCATTGCTACACACATGTTTGTACGCGATTTGTTCCACATTCTTGTTTCTGACCCCTGAGCTTTCCCTTTGTTAAATATATTATTTTTTTTCCAGCTCGGGTCAAACTGATTGCATTTGATGGTACGATACAAGTGTGTCTGGCGTTATTCACTTTGCATTTTACCTAGTGCAGTACTACAATTTAAATATTCACTGTTATTACTAGCCCCAGAGAATTTGTGAGGCGCAGTACCATATACATGCTGACCAGTAAGTTAGGTTCAATTTATTACTGAAATGAATTCTCTACTACACGGAGATCGGAGCATGGTTAGGCAGAATATATGTGCCTCACGATACACACTATTACATATAATTGAATTTCACCTGGTACGTATCATTTGAAATTCTCACTGGTCTATTTTCCTGGTGCATTACTGATTTGTGTGTTATCGGTATATGAATTCTTGTCATTCTTTATGGAATCTGGTATTGTTGTAAAAATGAATATCATAATTTCCAGTTAAATTTAATTAATATTGTATAAAATGAACTCCGCCTTTCGTAAGTCTCTACTTTTTTTGAACAATTTTGTATTTAATCTTTTTGTATTCATGTTCATGTTCCCGGAAAGTACTCAATTATTCTTACTACAGAAAGCAAAAATCAAATACGTGTCCAACAGTAAAATAACCCAAGTTGTTTATGCAGGAATTTGTTCCTCAAAGATAATCGATGGGTTGTAATTATGCTCAGCACCGGGCAGCTATTGGTATTTTCAACTTGCGAAGAGACATATTTAAGATAGAAGTTTGTTTGTCTTTAAGTGATGATTTGAAGGTGCCCCTGTGCTTTATCTTTTTAATTTCTTTATTGTTCATGTTAAATGTTTTCCAATGCTTACGTCACATTTGCATATCTGTAACTAAGCACCTCCTGACTGCATCCGATGTCCATCCAAATCCTGGACCATCTGATACAAAAGAACTTAAATTAGGCCATGCCAACATTAGAAGTATTAAAAGTGATGGAAAGTTAGACGATCTTCAATTACTAATGCAAAATGAGGATATTGATATCTTGGGGATATCCGAAACATGGCTTGATAGTAGTTTTCCTAACGATCTTCTCTCACTAGACTGTTACCAACCCCCTCTTCGGAAAGACAGGGCATCGGGTGCAGGTGGAGGTGTCATGCTGTATGTGCGGGATTCACTTCCTTTTACTCATTGCAAGGAGTATGAACATGACAATGTTGAAAGTTTATGGATAAAAGTTCAAACGCGACGAGGCAGTATCCTTATCGGCACCTTTTACCGTCCGCCAGGCCAAACAGCAGAGTGCCGTGATCATTTCTTAGACACTCTTTCCATTTCGATTTCTCTTGTACTGGAAAGCAACCCTTTTGCCCTTATCATACTCGGTGACTTTAACGATAGATGTAGAGACTGGGAGTCGGATCATACTGACAGCGAGCTGGGTACAAAACTCTTTAATATCATCTCCCAAAATTATCTTTTCCAATTTATCAATGAACCCACGAGATCCACTGAATACACTGAAAGTCTATTAGATTTACTTATTACGGACTCTCCCGGTCTTATCATCAACAGCGGAACGTTACCCCCAGTCTCTTCGTCCGACCATTCTGTTATATACTGTACCCTTACTTTAACTGTAATGCGCAATCGTCCATTTAAACGCACCATATGGGACTTCAAAAATGCAAATTTCGAAGGGCTAAACTCTTCACTGTTGTATGCTCCGTGGGATACTGGCTTTAGTGTTTTTGACAGCATTGATGATATTGCAACCTATTGGACTGATCTGCTCCTCAGCATTACCAAAGATTATATTCCAAGCAAAGAAATCTTTGTGAGACCAAAAGACAAACCCTGGATGGATTCATTTATTAAAAGAATGAGGAAAAAACGGGATCGTGCATGGAGGCGCTACAAACGAACTAAATACGATGTCCATTATCAAATCTATAAGAAATTTCGTAACATAACTGCAAACGCTAATAAATCTGCTATCCAGTCTTATTTCTCAAAACTGAGAGATGATCTAGATAACAAAAATTTAAACCCCCAAAAATGGTGGAGCCTGACCAAATCCATACTGGGTTGCAAGATCCATCAAAATATACCGCCTTTAATTGAAAATGAAAATGTTATATCAAATAATATAGAGAAAGCCGAAATTTTTAATGAGTACTTCGCCAGTCAGAGCAAGCTTGAAGCTGATGATACCTTTACTCTACCTACTTTCGAATATCATACTAATGAGAGGCTCAAAACGTTTATATTCACTGAAGAAGAGGTTAAAAAAGTTCTGCTCTCCCTCAAAACAAGCTCTGCAACTGGTCCCGATAACATTGGTAATTTCCTTTTAAAAAATGTGGCAACTGGTATCAGCTACCCGCTGTTTAAGCTATTCAATCTTTCAATGCAGTCATCTTCATTTCCCGAATGCTGGAAAAAGTCAAATTTATGTCCAGTGTTCAAAAAGTCCGACCGACAAAGCAAAACTAACTACCGTCCAATTTCCTTGCTATGCAATGTGTCCAAAGTATTGGAGCGTCTCGTGTTTAATAAATTTTATGAATACTTAGTTAGTCAAGGCCTATTAACGTCCAAAAACTCAGGATTCAAACAAAATGACTCGACTATAAATCAGCTAATAAGCATACTGCACAATATTTATAACAGTTTAGAAAACCACAACGAAGCTCGAATAGTTTTTCTAGATGTCTCCAAGGCCTTTGACCGTGTTTGGCACGAGGGACAATTGTTCAAACTACGCCAATTGGGTTTTGAAGCATCATTGGTACGTTGGGTACGTAGTTATCTCTCAAATCGTCGGCAACGAGTGGTCATCCAGGGCCACTGCTCACAATGGCTCCCCGTGGAAGCCGGAGTTCCCCAAGGATCTATTCTTGGACCCCTTTTATTTCTTGTATTTGTAAATGACATTGTAGATAACATATCATGTGATATAAGATTGTTTGCCGACGATACTAGCATCATTGAAATTGTAAAAAATCCCACCATCTCAGCGAACCGCATGAACGGTGATTTGAGAAAAGTTGACCAGTGGGGTCATCTTTGGAACGTCTTATTTAATGCATTGAAATCTCTTTCTCTAATATTTTCGACAAAACGCGACAAATATGAGCATCCTCCATTACTTCTGGGTGATCAAGTCATACCGGAAACAACCAGCCACACTCACCTGGGGATAACTCTATCTTCAAATTTAACGTGGAATGCACATATTGAGAGAATTATAGATAAAGCCTGTAAACGTCTTGCTGTCTTGAAGAGACTGAAATTCAAACTATCTAGAAATACCTTATGCAAACTATATCTCACTATGGTGCGTCCGATATTGAATATGGGTGTGTGCTTTTTGATAATTGCAGCAAAGGACTCTCGGACCTTCTTGAGTCCGTGCAATATGAAGCGGCCAGAATCTGCACGGGCGCTCGCCGCCACACCTCGCTTGACCGTCTACTCTCTGAATTAGGGTGGCAAACTCTAGCAGACCGGCGTAAATATTTCAAACTAGTTGCTTTCTTCAAAATGTACCACGGATTGTGTCCCGAATATTTATCAAGTATAGTACCCTTAAAACCAGCCGATACCAGTAGTCGTAGTCTTAGAACACCGCAGTATTTGAGACAGGTCAAATTTCGTACAAAACGGTTTGGTGATTCATTCTTGCCTTCAGTAATTAAATCGTGGAACGACCTACCGGACGACATACGTAGCTCTATCTCTCTATCAAAATTCAAATTAACCCTCAAACAAACTTTGTTGGCCATTGATAATGTCCCCCCATACTACGCTCATGGTGACCGTTTTGCCAATATTTGCCAAACCCAGTTACGTCTACGTCACTCAGGTCTACACGCACATCTCTTCAAAATAAACGTTATAGCCTCTTCATCGTGTGATTGTGGTCATCCTGTCGAAGATATTATTCATTTCTTTCTCTTTTGTCCACTACATGCTGCCCCCCGTTTAAACCTGTTGAAAGAAATTAGAGATATTGTCGCACCAGGGGTTCACTCAAGCTTAATGGTCCATGTAGCTAGTGAACGCTTGGTGGAAATTCTGTTATATGGCAACACAGACTTTACACTTGAAGTTAACCAACAAATTTTTTCAAGTGTACAAAAATTCATAATCAATACTCGGAGGTTTCACTTTTAAGGTCTGGTGTGTCATATGTTGCTGAAACTAATTTGAATCGTTAATAGATGGGTTATTTGTACATTTTATGTGAGGTATAAACTTGACGATGTATGCTTTATTGTGATATATAGGACTGTAATGCTTTCCGTTTAACATATATCTTTCATTGTACTTGTCCTGTGCGTCTTGTACATAGACCATGTGTTGCGTTGTATGTCTGGAGAGCCTCCAGATTAGTAATTTTGTACTACTTAGGCAATCCAGGTAAAATAAATATGTTTATAATAATAATAATGAATTATTACACCAATGTGGCTTGGGCAACTCTGGGGAGTTGTTTGTCACAACTGTCGATAATGGATTATCACCTATGTGGCATGAGCAACTCACAAGGATGTTTGAGTCACCTGGCAGTTTAATTATGGCAAACTGGTTTGAACAATGCATATGGCAAACATGAAAGTATAGATAGATAGATAGATAGATTTTATTTTTCGTCGAACATTACAAACAAAGAACATTAGTCCACTAGGGACTAGTATAGTCGACGTGGAATAAAAGGTAAGATATATGTATAAAAAGTAAAGATTGACACATAAGACTAAAATATACACAATATACTCAATACACACCAGTATAATTCCTTTGTATAATTCCTTTGACCATGGCCAATGTCCCACTCATGGGGGATACTTATAATGTGTAGGTCTTCACTCGGCGACACCCAGAGGCTTTACACCTATGAGTACCAAAACGTTAGATCAATTTCATGAATTTCTGAAGCGATTCAGCTGACCTCTGGGTGTTGTCGAGTGAGTTCCATGATTTTGCCCCTTTGTAAGTGAAGGAATTTAGGCCGTATTTAGTCGTATTAACTTTTGGTAGATTTAGCATGTGGGTTCCTCTTAAACTGTAGTTTGTTTCACGCGCTGTAAATAGATTATTGATATAACTGGGATTTGTGTGATTGACAGATTTATAAACTTCTTTCAATAAACAGGATTGATATCGGTCCCTCATAGATGGGACACCAGCCATGGTCAAAAGTTTGGCATATGCTGACTTGTTATCCCTAAGAACAATACGCAAGGCCCGCTCTTGCAACTTTTCAATCTTGTCCATCTGAACCTTAGAGCTGTTCATCCAAACGAGTGGAGAGTAGTTCAGATGGGAAAGAATGAAGCATCGAAAAGCTGTGAGCCTAGCATTGTAATTCAAATAAGATGATAATCGTTTTAGGGCATTGATTTGCCGACCAGCTTTCTTGCATACTTCAGAAATTTGTTTGTTGAAGTTCAAACGACTGTCAATGTGAACACCTAATAATTTAATTGAGTCTTCGGCTTGTATTGAATTGGACTCGATGTCAATGGAATTAAAATTTACTGCAGCATCTGCCTTTTTGGCTGCTGACATAAAATGAAACTTGTCAGGGTTTGCTTTCATAAGATTGAAAGCAAACCAGTCGGTAGCTACAGAGCCTTCCTGTCCGAGTGTGTTTACAACTGTTTGTAGATTTTCACCTTGTACAATAAGGGTGTTATCATCTGCAAAATTTGCAATAATCGACTGCTCAAAGAAGTAAACAATATCATCGAGGAAGATATTGAAGAGCGCCGGCCCAAGGATAGAACCCTGTGGAACGCCCTTCAATATCTCCCTCCATGTACTTTTGGCATTGCCTATTTTGACTCTTTGGAACCTACCTCGTAGGTAACTGCAAAATAGAGTGACTGATTGTTCTGACATGCCATATGCTAAGAGTTTGGCCACAATGAGATCATGGGGTAGGCAGTCGAAAGCTTTTGACAGATCCATCGCTAAAGCTCCGACAGCCTTACCTTTGTCCAAAGCACTGCGCCAAAGCTCTGTAACCATCAAAAGAGTATGTTGACAGCTGTGACCCTTTCTATATGCAGTTATGACAGATGATAAAATTTGGTTACTGAAATCTACCAGTTTGGTGTTGTAACACTTTTCTATAACTTTGGAGATGCATGTGAGAATGCTGACTGGTCTGTATTTGCTCTTGTCCAAAGAATTTTCATTCTTTTTCAAAGGTACAACTTCAGCAAGCTTACAAGCATTGGGGAACTTGCATTGAAATATGGAACTATTAATGATTTCAGTGACTGCAGGCGCAATACAAGGAGCAGCGATTTTTATGATTTTAGCAGGGATACGGTCATGTCCAGTGGCTTTATTTGATGGGACTGAAAGAAGTAGTTTTAAAACTTCATTTTGGCCGACTGCATCGATTTGAAAAATTGCATCATTATCACGTTCCTTTTGGTTTTTGATTTTCAAAACACTAGGATGTGATTTGTATTTCTCTTGACTGTGTTTGACGAACTCATGGTTTGACATAGAGGCAGACTCGTGGCACGGTCTTTCCCCGATCCCTAAGGCAACATTTACAAAATGCTCGTTTATTACCTCACACACCGAGGAACGATCTACCACAATGCCACCTCTTTCTAATAATTGAATGTCAGAAGAGCTTGACGTACCCTTGTTTGTAAAAAAGGGTTTGATGACTTTGAAAAAGTCAGGGTTCTGCTGTGAATTACATTTTTCAAGAATGTATTTTCTTTTGGCCCGTCTTAGCACATTGGCAGAGAGGTTTCTCTGCTTACGAAAATTCTGAAAGTTTTTCCTTGTCCGAAAATTTTCCCAACGATGTTGGAGACGGGCTTTGTTTGCTGCCGCCTTACGAGTCTCGCTTGAAACATAGGGCGGGCTTTTCCTCTGATCTTTTTTAGATTTCAGAGGTGCATGCATTTCTACAATGTCGGTAAACATTTTTTGGAAGAACCAATACTGATCATCAACATCATCAAAGACGCTACCATGGAATGGAGCATATGTTAAATCATTTCTAAAATCTTCATGATTCAAGTTCTTATAAGATCTAAACATGACAGTATGTGGCTCAACCCTAGGGACCATGACCTTGAGTACTGTATATATAAGACTATGGTGGTCACTAAGTCCTGTTAACACAGTGCCAGACGATTTCAGGGTATTTCGACATGGGGTGAGGCAAACATCGATGAGTGTCCCTTCTGTTTTTTTGAAACATGTTTTCTCCCTTATAGTATTTGTCAGGTCGAAAATATCACATAAGTCCCTAAGTGAGTTACTGCTCGAATTTTCTACTGACATGTCGATGTTTACATCACCCATGAATAAGAATCTTTCATAATGAATCATGATTTTGTCAAAAAGTGTCGTGAGAGCATATGAAAACATACTATCAGGAACACTTGGCTGTTTGTAACAAAAACATAAAAGTGTCTTCATCTTCTTGATAGTTATTTCAACGGAAATTGTCTCAATGATCTGGTTTTTGGTGGCCCTTGGTTCTGGTAATCTGCTAGTCAAAGTGTCTATAAAAGATTCAATTTCAAGATCATGGCGAACAAATGATGGAATATCTGATCTGACGTATACTATTAGACCACCACCGTTGTTTATAAGCCTATCTTTCCTGTACATCCGATAACCATCGACAGCAAATTGCTGGTCTGGATAAGATTGGTTCAATTTTGTTTCAGCGATACACAGAATATCCAATAAGTTATTGGCCAAGTAATCATGGATGTGGTCAAATTTATTTGCAAGGCTGTTGATATTCAGGTATGCAATTGTACAGTTCTTAAAGTTTTCTTTGCGGATGTTTAAAAGCTTGTCAAAACCGTAGCTTTCGTCACTTGAAGTTGCAGAGAGGTCTCCGTTACTTTCATTAATAGAGAACTCTTGGGAGTCGTCAAAATTGTTGGTGATATGACTCATGTCATGGAACGGGAATTCATCAGCAAATGGCAGGAAATTTAATCCTGGAATATAACTACTATCTGCAAAAGGGAGCCCTTGTAAAATTTTACTGCACGAAGAGCACATCTGATGGAGGTTTTCCATTTGTTTCAGTCTAGTATATTCAGCTGGTGAAATTCCAACACATTTAATATGAGATTGAGTATTGCACATGTCACAATGCACTGCTCTATGGGAGCTGGCAACTGGGCGTTCGCAAACGTTGCATGGATTCCTGATGGGTCCTGGATTCTCTGCAATGTCGTTTGATAGAGATATAATGAGAGAGAATCTCTGTAAATAGTCATACTGTGGTAAGAAAGTTGAGTTTGCACATAGGATAATGACTTCAGTAAGCTGCAGAGAAACTTGTGTTGGCACAGTGTATGACGCGGATATGTTCATAGACGGACAGCCGTGGCCGTACAATTGTGAGCTGGTGTTTTGTTTTAAAAGGTGCCCTGAAAGCAACATTGTCCAACATATCAAGTAAACAAGTGTCACATCAACACAATCAGCCACTTCTTTGTTTTTGTGATTTCTCTTACGCGTATTCCATGACCATGTGTTGAATTGGCCTATTGTCTGCCTGGATTCAATGGGATCCATGGTCTGCTGGTCACTGGCACCTGTAGAATGGTCTTTTGTTCAATGCCACAATGGCCAGAAAGAAGACTTCTGACTAGGAATATGCAATAAAAAGTTTTACCGTAAAAATTAGTATAAAATATTTAAAATCAATAGAAAAATCGTTGTCACCTTGGTCTCTGGTATTTCATAAAACACTTGGCAAAAAGTCCATGTAATCCGTGAAGTCTAGATTGGAATTTATCGGGGTTTGATAGCAGTCCCTTGGCATCCAGTGTCTGACCATGTGACTGGTCTACGGTCCACGTAGAAAAGATAAAACTTTCTTAGCACAATACATCAGCACTTTGATACATTTATGATTATCTCCGCCAAACATTGTGAGAGAACAGATTATGTTCAGTTAACCACGTTATTCTCTTCTTTGACTTATGTTATCATAATGGATGATTCCCCCGTCACCTGGGCACACTGGGCAAACATTGTTCTCTCACAATGTTTGGCGGAGATAATCATAAATGTATCAAAGTGCTGATGTATTGTGCTAAGAAAGTTTTATCTTTTCTTTTTTTCTTATAAGACACAGAAAGATCTTAAGAGAAATGTAAGCCAGTTTGATGTACAATGGTCCCTCTTGAAGAGAGGCTACCCCATCTACAAAGACCACATCTCTCTTTGCCACAAGTATGGAATGTTACATTTTCTATGTTTTACGCGAGGTTAGGTGATTTTGTACACTGATGTACATAAAAAGATTGACAGTACGGTTTTATTCAGTGTGTAATTTAGTTTAGTTCCATCTTGGAACTTCTACATTTCGTCAGTTCATTGCTATTTAGTGAACTGAAAGGTTTCATCATTGGTACATTTAAAAAGCACATGTTACATGTAATAAATTTCAATTGCTAAAAACATTGTATATTAGCACACGTATGAAAAACATATACTTACCAAACAAAACAAAATCAAACAAACATAGAGCATGAAAGAATGTGATTTTAACAGATTATGTTCAGTTAACCACGTTATTCTCTTCTTTGACTTATGTTATCATAATGGATGATTCCCCCGTCACCTGGGCACACTGGGCAAACATTGTTCTCTCACAATGTTTGGCGGAGATAATCATAAATGTATCATTGTCTGTTTGTAATTATAAGCTACATATTTATGCACATTTCATGTGGTTGATAGAGACTAGAATTTATTTGTGCATAATACATGTCGGATACAAGTGTATATGTACTATTTTACATGTGAATACATATTCAATACATGTGTGGATGATAACTTTATGGCCATATGCAGATGAGACAAAATGCACGCATGCATTGTTTCCTTATGTTGTTGTGGATATTATTATGATAATAAAGTATTGTTATTGAAATGAATGCCATTTGCGGTTTTGTTTTGTTTTTTGTTTTTGTTTTTTTGTTTTTTTATTTTGCTTTGTTTTGTTTTGTTTTTTTTTTTTGTTTTTTTTTGTTTGTTTGTTCGTTGCTGAATATTTCTACAGTGAAAATTCACTGTAAATGTAGGTCTCTTACTTCATGTATTCGAAATTTCTAGTCTATTAGGTCATTCTAAGTTACTGCTTTGAGAATATACAAATTTTTGCCTTGTTCATGTGTTTTGCATGTGAACAATACTAGCATATTAAAAACCCTTGTGGCAGAATTTGGAACTAATTTTCCCACTTTACTCATTTTAAATTGATTCTTATGAAAAAATTGCAAGTAAAGACACAGGGATTTTTATCTTTTTGACAAGGATCTTGACCCTTTGTTCAGTTATTTTTTTTCCTTTCGTGTATTTAAAGGCAGTCTCATGATGAGTTTTCACTGAACTTTATTAATATTTACCAGGATTAGTGGACAATCCATGCTTTAGGGCACTGTCAGAAAATTGTTAGTTTCTCCTGTCCGGCACCACAGCAGAAAATATAAGTAGATAAGTAAAGAAAAATAACAGTTGAGGTTAAAAAAACCCGGAGGAGCCCTAATGTACCAAATCAGGATGGTGCGTATATGTTCAATTCTTGGTGACTACATCCAATAATTCAGTTCTTTTTTAATAAGAATAGTGAATCGCATAAGTTTATTTATAATCAGTTTCATTAAGAACCCCCCCCCCCAAAAAAAAACTCAAAGCCAATGATGCTATATTCTAAACCATTCATTGTAGAGGCTATTTCTTGTTTTCACCTGTTTGAATTTTACAGGGTCTGTATATAATAAAAAACCCTTTTTATTTTATGGCCAGAAGCAATTTTTATGGTCGGTCAGGACATGAGAAACAGATAATTTATTAACATTGCCCTTACCGAGTTAGTGTTTCTCTGATTGTACATAGACACCAAAGTTTCAGTAATTTCTTGGGGGGGGGGGGGGTATTGAACCTATTTTGCTTGTACAAGTTAACTCTTATCACTGAAGTTGTATTAGACTTGAGAATAACAGATGGTCGCTTTGCCTGCAATACATATAGAAATTTCATAATTGCTTCATTGGTGGTCCCTTCTGTAATTTTTGAGGACAAATACCAATGTTTCATTCAAAAATAAATTTTGAAATACTATCTAAAATTGACAATACATATTTTGAATAGTATGATTTATGGATGACCGTCTAGATTTGCAGCTTTTTTTAGAAAATTAATTGCCTATTTCGGTATTTGGAAATGAACATAGTATAATAGATTAGAATGGAGGGACCAATTAAACAAGAATGTTTTCAAGTTTGATACACCATATTTGAAATATGGACATTGTTGACTCATTAGTAACAATAAATCAAATCTGGAGTTTAATAGAGCTCTTTTCTATATTTAGTGCATAGCCATTGAACTCAGAGTAAAAGTGTGAAAGTAAAGTAAAAGTCTAACAGTTTGAATGAACGTGTACCTGGAAATCCTAATACACAGTCCGATAAATATTGGCCCAGGAAAGAAGCAGAAAAAAGTGTTATAACGGTGTTATTGCTCAGTTTTGCCAACAACTCACGACCTTCAAAGTGAGCTTTATTCATACATAACCAAGATATGCATATTCATTTCAGAATCACATGTATTTCAACAGTAAGCATTTGTTATTTTCATAGAAAAATCAATCCTGGTCGGCAAAAGAAATACCGATCGATGCGAAGCAGCCTGAGGATCGATCAGGTGTCGAACAAAACTGCACAAAAATAACTTAATCTTTCATTCTGCCTGAAGCCAGCTGGTCGTTATATACAACTATGTACCCATATACGTTAAACATAAGTTATTAATCGTAAAATAGATCTTTTCTAACTTCTGTACTCCTGCATCGGACCCAGTACCTCTGCATCGGATTTTGCTACCCATGTATCGGATTTGCACACGCTCCTAGTGGTCCAGAATGGACAGGACTGCGCATGTCCGGATTGGTACGCCGAACATGGACCCTGCTGCCTGCTGCAGGTTGAAGAAAGTCGTATTTTTGGTTTTCGGAATGCGGTTACGTGTGTAAAACAGGAGGTAGGAAGCTGAAAGTTAGGAGTATCTAAGAGAATAAGTAACAAGGAACACAGAGACGTATGGTATGCCACATTACATGGGGTATTCGGACTTTATTAGGCACCTTTCAACAGACGAGAACAGATTCGGAAAGCCAGGGTCGCCATAGTTGTGTCCCTTGTCATTTATCCATAGGGGCCAGAGTGAAGGCCGAACACAATGTTACAGTCTCCGTGTGATTGGTACGATTGTGTGTCCTGAAAATGCCAAGTTGACCCGCTCAGCTGGTCTGGCTTCGCACAATTTGCCTTCGGCGCTCGCCATGTAGAACTTTCATACTGCACGCCCCCAAAGACTTAAAGGTGCACACCAGTAAAGATATGTATGTAAACTCACGTGAAATATATCGTTTTCAGACAGCATATTTTCATTTTTTATGCGTGGTTGTAACTCCATAATTTTGTAAAAGCGTAAGTCAATACCTGACTTTTTTCCACTTAAACACAGGGAAAGAACATGAGTGAATGACTCAAGTGCCCTGTATTGCAAGGCTACGTAATAACAGAGCACTTGCGTCATGATATCAGACCATAATTGATGAGAGGTAAACAATCCGCATGCAATGTATTTTATTCATTGCTAAGTTGCATAGAGAAGGCGACATATTTAGGTGATGATATTTCACGTTTTGCTTTTTGCTAGAAAGGCAAAACCATAATGTGTAACGTAATTCTGATCTGGTCTATTCCCTAAATACCGCACCCGCAATGGTTACGCCCAGTCTGGTATATTGGTACATAGAATGAAATAACATGATTTTGATTAATTATCAGTGACATATAGGCTACAATGGAATCTCCGATTAAGACCACCTCCAAAAATTGAGCATTTCTATATTAAGACCCCCAATTTACATACCCTTTTGTTTATCCTGAATAAAATTATATCCTCCATTTAGACACTCCCTATTGAGACCACAATTTCAGTCCCTTAGGTGGTCTTAATGGTGAGATTCCACTGTGTATTATTTTATTGTTTTATAATTTATTTGAAATGTCCTGATGTTTGAATTGAGACATTTCTAAATCATTTAAAGGAATGTTCATATGTTGATTACTCTTAATGTTGAGCGATATCATGAACACATATAAATGCATAGTTAGTGGCAGATATACGACGTTTTTCAATATAAATATTTGAGTATCATTCGAAAATATTTAAATGTTGTTGGCGTACTGAATGTGTAGGGGTCCACGAGAAGTGTCCCTATTCAGAAAGAAATTGCGCCACGACAACTGAAAATAAGTTTTACACATCCAAGCCCAATTTCTTTTATTCTTTAGGCACTGTCTATATTTTATAGATACGGGACTCACACAAGTCTTCTATTTTACATAGACACGCGCAAGTACTCATGACACCCAAACCATTATTTTCGAATTTAATTATTTATTTTTTTCTTCATACTTTTTGGGGTTTATTTTTGGTAAATTCTTGGAGGCGATACTAGAATCTGTCTCTCTGTCTGTCTATCTCTCTGTCTCTCTCTCTCTTTCTCTCTTTCTCTTTCTCTGTCTCTCTCTCTCTCTTTCTCTCTTTCTCTTTCTCTGTCTCTCTCTCTGTATCTCTCAAACATACTGACCAGAACAACATACCACAAGTCACGTGACAAGTCAACCAAAGCTAGACACCATTTATTTGTTGTTTTACCAGAATTTGCTTTTATGAAGTTGAAATGCCTGTGTATTCTTACTGCATCATGTATATAGTTCATTTATTATGGTATGATTACATGTATGTTCACCAACTTGTAGCGGTTTTCCACGATAAGTACGTATATATATTCATACATGCAAGATTGAATACTTCAGCCGTCGGAAACGGGATATATATATATATATATATATATATATATATATATATATATATATATATATATATATATATATATATATATATATATATATATATATATATATATATACATATGTGTTGTCGTTTCTTGCCAATTGAGTCCACATTACATCCAGATCTTACCGAATGCGTTGGTTCACTGTGTGGTCACTAGTCACGATCACTGTTTAATTTGAATGCTTTTTTGCTTCAACAATACACCAATATAATAATCAAAATGGCTGTTAACAATTGGGAAAAAGGACTTAGCCCTATATTTATCCCTCTTATCTCAGTCGGATCACATCCAGGAGAATTCGGACGCTGTCGGGACAGATTCGATCGTTTTCAAACATGCCAAAGATACTAGTCGGATCAGAATCGGAGTGAGAACGGGATAATCGGGAAGAATTGGAATGGAAGCGGCTGAGTCGGGACGCTTCCTGCACAGTATCTTATTGTTCTAGTGAGTAAATAAATGTTTTTTTTAACGAATTTCCAGCCACGAATCACAAACTCTTGCTCTAACTTCCGAAATATTTTAATCAGGAATGGTCGTATCAAGGGCGGTAGTAACAATCCTGAATGTCTGACTGAGGCTTAATGGATTACAATCCTGATACCCGCATCGTTTTGCACTATGCAAATGATCTAGGCTTCATTCTTTTTATCATATATTGGCAGGCTGAAGCATTTATGTAATGACAAGATGAAACATTGGTGAAGAATGTCTTTTTTTTATTACAAAATTAATGCTTGCGTTGCAAGGAGTACTTAAGTTATAAAAAATACAGGCCTCCTGTTTAGGCCACTTTTGATAATATTTACCAGCAACATGTCATCCCCATTGTTTTTAACGTTCAGCGGCTTCATGTCAACCTCGTCGTTTTTGATGAATAGCGGCAATTGTAACGTTTAGAGGTAACAACCTTACCTTTAAACGTTAAATTTAACGTTTAGTGGCGATTGACGTTTGGCGGCTGCACAACCTTGCTCCCATCGAAAACCAACTCTTCGAACCGGTGTCTGATCTGGCAAAGCTCAACAGTTTGATTTGGCATCCTAATATTCTTTCTCTTCACCTATGTTCAGATGCCATTTCTTAAATGCAGTTTCTTTTACCTTTTCAATATCTAATTTGATAATTTTTCAGACCTTAACATAAAGAAAGAACTAGCATGTATCAACTTCCTACACCGCCCTCTTGTAATAAACAATGGTAATTGGGAAAAATGCTTTATTTTACTTTTTGGACTTCTATATTTAAAGAAGAAGAAGAGAAATAACTGATATGAAAGATGGAAAGACCAGACAGCAAGTTGAGTTTCCCCATCAAAATCTTTTACGGAAAAGCAGTGAAATGTTTTACTACTAAGACAGTCATAAAACGTTCAGTATTCATTTGGCTAGATTATGTGGATCGGAACCAGATATATACCATATCCATATCGAGATGCAGTTCGGAGTGCCGTGTAGGTTTCCGTACATTCTATTTAAAAGTCCCTTCCATATTTGGAACACTGCTGACCTCTGGTGACAGAAGCCAGAATGAGGCTTGGTGGACATCAATTGAAGTCCCCATTCACTTACATGTTAAATTTGCTCACTTTGCTAGCTCATATCTATTGATTAAAAACACTTTCGAATTTAACCATTGTCTTATTATGGTAGGAAAACTCTAGGACTACAACATGAGGGGAAAACTCTTCAGTGTTTGGACTCACAATTGCTGTTGACATACATCTCACTGCAATTTTGATACCCTGTATAGTTAGATCCAAAGCCAGAATAACTGAGTAGATTCTCTATACATTCTAGGAATTTCCAACAGCAACAGCTTAATAATATATGTGTTTTTAAGGATTTTTGATAAACTGTCACAGGTAAATGTATTCTAAAGCTCAACTGACTTGTTAATGGAGCAAACTGATCATTGCTCACCTGATTTTCTGATCAGGACTAAAAAATCCTATGAACCGTGAGTATTATACCACGTTTTTTTTTTTTTTTTAATATTTTGGTGTCTCAGGTAGTGCCAATTACACACCCAAATGAATGACTGGCTCCAAAATTTGAATTCTACAGATTATGTTTTATAATAAGATGATATAAAATATGTTGCCATGGAAATTTATTTCACATTAACAGACTACATTACAGTAACTTTTGCAATAATGGATCAAACAATAAAGGCATACTTTTCCCATACCTGTTGTGGTTCTGGCAGGGTAACACAATGGGTGTATTCAAAAGAGTTTTGAAATGATAGATATGGACTAGAAAAGTAAGGACATTTAACATGTAATTAAATGGGGACTTAATTTGGTTTCCACCCAGCCTCGTTCTGCCTTTCTGCCACCAGAGGGTAGTAGTGTTCTAAATATGGCAGGGACTTTTGAACAGGATGTGTTGTCTCTCATAATATAAGGTTTCAACTCGGTCCATTGCCCATCTTTTTCATTTCAATTATTTGCTTGACATCTTTGATTATGAATCCCATTACCAAAACATCGCAATCTGGGGAATAAAGTCCGTTTGTGGTTTTATTTACCTGTACATTGTATAATGACGGTTACAAAATGCTATTATCCCTATTGGTTAACCGTACGGTTAAAAGGTTCACTCAGCAAACAAATTGGAAAATCCAGTCAGGCTTAATGGGGAAAATATTAGGATTTATATATTATTAGGTACATATTTAATTTTAATACAACAAATGAATATACAGTCTGTAAATAACGTATGGACATTGGCTTTTCTATGCCGTAAGTCACTTGCCTGTAGAAATCACATGGAAAAATCAGATCAAATATGTAGCCAATTACCATTATTTGTAAAACGTTTTGGGAAACTTAAAAAATGGCTCTTTGATTAAAGTTTAGTTTGACAGCCCAATGAGTGATGACAGTAGGTGGTGTTTTCATGTGCGTATGGAGTCATGTATCATTTAAATCCTCCAAAATGCAGAGCGCAATAACAGTTAAACGCGGGTCTTTTGGTGAAGCCCGTCAAGCCAAGGCCATTTGGTTGCTAAGCCTTTGAAGATTCCTAATGATTCAAGAGATTGTATTTGTCAACGCACGTCACATACGATTCGCCACCATCCCACAACAAGAGGCCCTTGTTCAGCAAATAAACCCTTAGGCGTTTATCGTTAGATAAAATAAAATCGTGATTTATTTACAAGGAGACAGGTGATATAGATGATCCAAGACAAAGTATGATGAAATACCTTGGTTTCTTGAGCGTTTGGCACTATGAACAATAGCTTTGTCATGTAAAAAGGCGGCATGATTAATACAAGGAGGCAGGGCATAAACCAATGTTATACTCTTCAATCTGCCTACGCAGATCATCAAATCTTTGATAGACTTTTCCATGAAACAACAGTTCACATAACTCAGGAAACCACGCATTAAGAGCTTGGCATTCTTTATTTACCTAATGAGAAAACTTTGCCCAGAAATGATTACTCTTGTCATGGACGCAGAGCAATCAGGTTATTCATGTAGTACATGTTGGAACAAAGCCTCGGAGAATGTCCAAAGCATTTAATGTCGGTCAATATTCCTGGTGCATAAAATAAGTTCAATTTCCCTCAATGTATATTTACTTATTCTATTTATGGGTAAACTCTTGAAATATATTTCAGTTTCAGTTTACATGAATTGTTACGATGAAGAACTGAACCTGTTCCTTGCAGTTTGCAGTTCCATATGCCATTCACTGGAATATCTGTATTGGTTTGAATAAAATATTTTTGTTTTGAAGATTGAATTACATCCGCTTGATGTACTGTCTTATCTATCTACAGCCAAAAGTGCTCTGCAGTGTTACCTAATGATTACTGTAAGTTAATTAATACAACCGGCCATTGCACCCATACAGCCGCCTTTGTCGTATTGACCTGGACAGGGAGTATTGCGTTAATGCATAATCCAGTATTTTTACTTGTTATTATTTTACGAAGCTATCATATTCTGACTTCGTTTAATTCATATCTTGGATGACACTGGTCATAACAATGCAAGTGCATGTTCACAAAAACACCACTGAATCACAAAGAAAGTGTGGTAGAAAACCTGTATCGTTGTTTGAACACCTATGTCGTTGTTTGGAAATGGTGACCATGTGTTGGATCCGGAAGAAATTGCAAACGTTTTCTATAATTTGTCCACTAATATACCTGATAAATATATCACGACAGATGGTGCTCACGACAATTCAAGATAAATACGATATCTTAAAAGTAAAAAGTAAATATTTCCAGATATTTGCAATTCCAGAAGTTACTCAAAAGTATGTAACAAAATATCTGGTCGATCTAGATCTTTATGGGACTTTTGGTCTTGATACTATCACACCCAAACCACTGCTCATTGGAGCCCGTACTTGTCATACCCACTTACGGAAATATTAAACATCAGTATTATGACTGGCGAATATTTCGACTTTGTGGGAAACAGCAAAAGTGACGCCAGTAAATATCCTAACTAATAAGAATAATTTTAGGTCAATTCCTGTGTTGAATAACATTACCAACAATCTAGAAGAAAATGTTCATCACAGCTTTTACTTTAACAAGTTTTTGACTCACTTGATGCCAAGCACCCAGAATCATCTGATTTAGCATTGTATTATAATCATCTGGCATGTCTCGATTTTGCTCAATTCAAAGTAGTAAGGATCCACACCTTTGAGGTCAATATTTTCGTTGATTTCAATCGGTAAACATCTCAACACTGGATGTCCCTTATATAGGATTCTTCGATCAGATCTGAAGACATCATACTCTGCTTTTAGGATTAATCGCAAATGTGGTATCCAGGTAAATATACAGAGCACAGACGTAAGTTCCATATATATGCAACATACACTGTAGATTAAACAAATATAACAAAATTTTTGCATCACAACTCCTAACGGATCATAAGTAGCACACATGCAAAATTAACACATCTTAGTCAGCACACTCTTCAGGGCAACATATTTTGCTTAACATATTTCTGAGGTCAGCAAAATTTTAGTAAAGGCATGAAAGTCAACATATTACGAGGCAACACAAATCATTACCAACAGGCTGCATAGGCAGCAAGTCAGTCCGCTTCATTATCTGCATAACCTTCAGGTTAGTCTGGTTCCAAATCTTAGATTAATATTTATTGATCCCGCATTCAATCTGCTACAATTATCCTGTGTTTAAAATTCCCAAACTGTGTTTTCTCTGGAAATTCGGGAATATTCATCCATCACGAAAATTTATGATAATACAGTGTTTGGAGCTCATGCCTTGAGAATACCTTGGAAATAAATTCTCACAGATCCTGTTTTTGACACACTTGATGCCAAGCACCCAGAATCGTATGATTTAGTATTGTATAATAATCATCTGGCATGTCATCGTTTACCTCCATGATCAGCGGCTTCATTACTGACATGTCTTCATCATTAGCCTTTTCCTATTTGCTGTTCCCATCCTCGCTCTTGATCACTCCAACTCACCCAACCCATGTTGGCTTTTTGACTTTCTCATCTTTTTCATGCAGTCGCTAGTTTCTAAAAATTCCTATGCACCATGCATGCTATTGAAGTGAAATTGCAATTAATGTACATCCGAATACATAATTCTAGAAAAAATCACAGGCTGCTGTCCTTTCTCTCCTTCATCTTCTTAATCCCTTTGACGCAATCCAGATAAACAAAATCATTTACCTTAACAGCTTCCATTTACAATGGTTGGTGACTTGGCATGTTCGGATACCACTTATACATTTGGATATTTTTATGGACGTGTGCCTGACCTGGTTATCCATCTAGTCTTGGTCTGATTTTGCCCTGTTGTCAGAGCAGAGGGACTATTTGTCTCTAATCTATCATGTTTAGGAGTTTCAAGCTTAAGGTTCACTGGCAAATTATCATAAAGTGTGTTTGTGGTTCTTTTGTTTCATACATCATGCCGTTGCATTTGAGAGAACGTGCGCCGGTTCAGGGTTTCATTTGTTGTTGATTGGGCGGATATATTGAACAAGACAAAATAATTTCATTGTTTTTTTGTTTTTTTTTTACGGTCACTTTTTTATCATAACCGTTTTGGGACCGACAAATGACACCCCGATATGACTCCTTTTCGTTAATAAATCTTTGGATCTTGTGTCTGTACCAACAGAGCTCATTGCATCATCCAACATCACGACATTTCTCATTCTAGTATGAGGGCAAGTGCCATCGTCCAAATGTGGTGGCATAACTTGGATGAGTTCAAAACAGTAGCTGGTTATTTGGTACGTCTCTAAGCATCTCTCTATATGGTGGCTGCCTTTTTTTCTTTACACTTAATTATTTTGTAAGGTAATGGTTCAATGTGGTTCTGTTTCAGAACCTTATTCGGTAAAAACTGATAGACCAAACATTGTTCAGTGAAGACAAGCATAAAGAGTGTTTACATTTATTTTTTGTATTTGTTTTGTTTTGTTTTTGTTTTTGTTTTGTTTCGCTTTGTTTTTGTTTTTGTTTTTGTTTTGTTTCGCTTTGTTTCTTTTTGTTTTTTGTTTCCTGTGTTGTTTTTTTTAGCTTTTTTGTTTATGTTAGTTTTTTTCGTTTTGTTTTGTTTTTGCCTTTTTTTTCCTTAATGCTATTTTATTCATCCATGAATGTATGTGAAGCTAATGTCTGTAGGATGATGGGATCATCCACTGCTTGCTGTGTTGGAGCCTAGAGAGCACTCCGTGACTCAACCATTGCTGTATTCATGGATTTGTTGCAGGTGTGAGTTTAATTGGCTCAAATTTGCTTTCTCACGAACAGGACATGTACGTTGATGTCTGTAAGTCATTTTGAAGCATACTTTTTGAGTGACATGAGCTGTACGTGTATTATTTTATATCCAAGAGATATATTCAAGCTTAAATAAATGTTGAAGAACACAGGGAAGTAGGCTTGCACATGGCCATTTGCATATCACTTGAAAGACTGCGTGGTGTATATTGAAAGTGTAGAGATGGCATCGGAGAGTGTGTGAAGGCATGTGAGGGCATGTATGTGTGCGTGGAGGTATGCGAGCATGCATGTGGGCATGTGAGGGCGTGTGTGGGGATGTGCACAAGGGCGTATGAAGCAATGTGAGGGCGTGTTAGTATTTGAGAGCATGTATCGGCCTATGAGAGCATGTGGTTCTTTCAGGACCAGTGTACCTATTTGGGAATATTTGTGGACATGTAAGGGCATGTATTGGCCAATGGGAACCATGATCAATATAATTGTGTCTGGAATATATGATTATATCATGATAGTTTGTCATAGAGATTTTAGTTTCTGAAACAATAAAAGTCAGGTGATACTCATACCATGCCTTAACTTGCTTTGATGACAATATAAGGGGCCCTTATATCGTACCAGACTCATGTGGAGATATTCAGATATACACTCTTGCTTGCAATAGACTGAAGAAAAACAGATGTTTAAATAAAACAATTCAATATCCTACATTTAAAAATGGAGCACATAAAAAACACACAAAAGACAGGTTAGACCATGTTTGACCTGCCCAATTGAAACAAACACACACACACACACACACACACACACACACACACACACACACACACACACACACACACACACACACACACACACACACAAAACATAATAGCTGTTCGACGTGCATGAATATAATTTTACCTTTGTCAGCAGGAAAAATGCACAGTCTGGGTGTCTGGGTGAACTGTATGTTAACTCCACCTGGGTCAACGTAATCACACTTGTTCATTATTAATAAAAAATGATAAAAAAACGTCAATGTTATCATATGCCCTAAACTACTTCTTACAAGAACCATACATCTAATACTCACAGACGCATACATTGAAGAACATGGCTAATTTGAGCCGTCAATGATACTCTATTGTTTTTTACCACTGTTGATACTCATTCCAGGAAACATCGTTCTCCTGGGGTTAATTAAGGTTTGCACGACATTGCATCAACATTAAATTAGTGACGTTTGAGTGTTGCACAAAATGACCTGCATGTATCATGCAATTGATCGTTTAGCCACTTTGAGCTCTAAGTTCTTAATTGAAACATGCTGCCGCGGGTCCAAAAGCCTCCTTAAGTCATGGAATGGAAGTATTATATAATCATGTAGGCGTAAATAACAATGCATCAAGATACAGATACATCCACAGCAGAAAAACTGTAACAGCTGAAACCCGGAATAATGAGATACCAGATTTTTCTCATATCGTCTTTTTTTCGGAATACATTTGTATGATGTTTCTCGAACCGTTGGAAGGTATTTTACCTGTTTTATCATGAGAGTGGAAATAACACTTCTAATGCTGTCTTTTTGATGATGCATATGCATGTATACACCGGGTGAGCAAAATAGCAAAACCCACACCAATTTTGTATATATTTTGCTGGATATAAACATGTCTTGCCAGAAGGGTAGCTATTAACTCTTTCAGTGCCAATCACGTCTAAAGTCGATCTACTAAAGTCACACTAGTCTGAATTATCATCAAGATCTCAGATTGGTATTCCTCGTAAAAAGACCTTTCATTCAAGTACCAGCATGCCTCTAGTTCCAGAGAATAGCTGGTGACTCAGTCCAAAATTTGGCACTTAAAGAGTTATTATTGCCCAGATCAGACAACCTGTTGTTTCATACTTCCTCAGCATCATTCATGAACTGTTGCCATGACTGCTATTTTTTCTAGTTTATTGTTCTTGTTAGCTATAGAGATAGTACGTAAGGAACATTTTATGAAGCATACGGAAAGGCAAAGTTCGGCATCTCTGGCTCTTGAACATATTTTCACGATGAGATCAGCTGTCTGATCGCTTTATCTTCACCGTTTGCAGGTACCATATAAATAGATTCATTCTTTTTATTGACATAATGAAGCCCCAAACTACACTTGTTGACATCCGTTTCCTCAGATAATGGCAACGCTGTTGCCTTATCAACAGAAACTAGGATAAAAGTACAAATAACCTTGAGTAGTGTTTAGTGTGCCAAGTTGCAGATCGAGTTACAGGATTTCATCCGATAAAGTGACCATATACAAACAGCTTGTCCATCGATATATGTATAAATGGACGGTCCTAGACATTATCTATCTATCTATCTATCTATCTATCTATCTATCTATCTATCTATCTATCTGTCTGTCTGTCTGTCTGTCTGTCTGTCTGTCCGTCCCTCCGTCCGTCCGTCCGTCCGTCCGCCCGCCCGCCCGCCCGTCGATCGATCGATCGATCGATCTATCTATCTATCTATCTATCTATCTATCTATCTATCTATCTATCTATCTATCTATCTATCTATCTATCTATCTATCTATCCATCCATCCATCCATCCATCCATCCATCCATCCATCCATCTATCCATCCATCCATCCATCCATCCATCCATCTATCTGTGTACATGTATCTATTTATCCAGCACGTGTTACATAAAGGAAACGTTCCATGTTGAGTATCTTATACTTTGTAAAAAAAATGTTGAGCACCACGTTTGTTGGGATTAACAGACAGACCGTTAAAAATGGTAACATTGCGAGTTCGGTTAACAAATCTAAGAGCAAAATTGCTGACCTCTTACATATTTCTCGTTGGTGCAACATCGTTATCTCGCTGTCTCAGTCGCTTCGGTTCTTACTACAAATAGCAGGCCAAATCTCTCTTCGGTTAAAACAGGGACACAGGTAACTGACCTGCTACCTTTGTTTTGTACCAACACAACCCTCATTATCAATGATTATTGTAATGTAAGGTCCTCGACAGGAAATTCTTGGTGAACAGACATGCCATTTATTTTGGCAAAATATTTAGAAGTGCTATTTCTGACCCCAGGCAAGGACATAGCTGAAACCCTTTAAATTTAACATGGTGCGTAACGGACCGTGTTAAACCTTAAGCCCTATTAAGGAGCAATGGCAACCTACAGCAAGCTGTCAACTTCAGCTGGCTACATCTCTATCAGTTACAACTTAATCGAATAGACTTATCTAATTATCAATCTCTAAGCGAAAATAAGTGTCAGCAAGTTTTGACAATTTAATTGATACAAAAGACCACGAATATGAAAGCTAAAAATATTGCAGATTCCGCACACCTATATATGAGTTAATTTTCAAATTCGTCTCTCATCGGAGGTAAACTGTTATGGGACAATTACATTAATCCTTGGTGCGTTTTCTGAGATACATTTCTACCCATTACGACGCAAGAAAAACAGGAGCGTATTAGTAAAACAATTTTTTTGAATATGTTGAACAAATACTACATACACACACACGCACGCACACCACACACACACAAACAAACAAACACACACACATACAATATATATATATATATATATATATATATATATATATATATATATATATATATATATATATATATATATATATATATATATATGCTTTTAAAAAAATTATTGGCAAAAGGTTATCCTTGGCACAAATATGCTCCACACTCATGCAACCGTACAGGTTTGTTGTGATTAGCAAGAATGTATCTTATAGATGCCGAGAAAGTCACTTCTTTACAGGTTTCATTTAAGAATAAGTGACTTGCCCTGAATCTTTTCTCCCCTTTCCCTTTAATCACTTGGCCCGACGAACCCATTGCCTTGCCGCTGGCTCAATATTATTGAGTCGTCCCCTCAGTTGTTGAAGTTTAACCATTAATGACCACATCTTCATTCGTAATGCATGCTTTCATGTCCTTCCAGCTTTCCTGCAGTTATGACGGCACTTATGAAAGCCTCTGCTGCTTGCATGAGAGCTTTCATTATTTCTCTTGCTACAAACGACATTATGACTGGCGTGAGTGGAACTCTCAGTGGAAACGGTGAGGCAATGAAGGTCCCTTACCGCAAGAGATCACGGGGAAACATGTCAGGGTAGGTACCCGTAACCTGATCTGATAAATTGGCAGGCATGTTACATTTTTCTATGATATTTAAGCAACTTTGTTTACTTTAGAATTTGAACTGAGACCGAGCCATAGTTAAACTCTATGGATATGTACTGAGGCTCTAGATTTTGTAATTGAAAGACCATTCTTTTTTCAGGAAGTACCAGCATACATCCCTGGCGACATGGAGGGAAGGTCCACTGAGACAGTTATGCAAATGACAAGTGCATATCGCTTTTATGGAAGTCACTCACCGCTGTCAAACCGAGCCCATTTACATATAAAAGTATGATCTTAAGACCCAGGAGTCTGTCTAGGCAAGGGACAATAAGGTGAAGCGAGTCACTGGGACATGCAAGTTACTGCATGAACCTCTTGCAGATGTTTCTGCCTTGTAAAACAAGGTTACAATATTTATGTGGAAGCGCAAGCATGAAAGTGGATGAATTGTATAAAGCAGGGGCATCGTGACCACTGTTTAATTAGTTAGATTTCATGACTTAAACATCATTGAAATATGTAAGAATATGTTGTAAATGTATATTACATGACAAAACCATTTTAGTCAAAAGTAACTATTATAACTTTATAATGCATAAGTGGATGAAGGTTAGTTTATGTTGCACTTGCATGTCCGTCCTTTAATTGGATTTAAAATGACGACAGCATAACGTGCCCGATATCAACTGCTTTTTAAGTCTTTTTTTCCCCCTCATTACTCAAAATAGTTCCTCTGTGCGCGATGGGCGTACTGCCGCCAGAAGGTGCCCAGCAGAACCGTCGACTCAGTCCCTATAGAGTTAACCATTATTCACAATATCCCCATTAGAAAACGTCGGGTCCACGTCAGAAAATTCGGGGCAATCACTTCGTTTTCTGATTTGCCTCCGGACTGTCTTCGGGTCTGCAGGAGCGAATCAATATGCTAAACCGTCTATTGTTCCCTGATCATCATTGCGGGAGTATTATGTTCCTCACACAGATAATATCCCTCGAGGGAAATTTCTTTGAATTTGTGTTGGTTGATTAACCTTTTAGGGAAGACCCTTCCATCAAGACAAATTCTCAAATTATGGATGGAGTTTCTTTATCCCTTAAAATATTCTGTGTTGAAACTGAATATGAACTAGACGTCTCTGATCGCATGTGATTTGGATGGAACATTGGTTTCCGCTGCACCAGCTCTGAAAATAGCGGTAACCTCAACTCTCATATTAAATTTAAAAACACGTTTCTTCATGAGTGAAAACTACGTTAACAACACTCATTAAGTGCATGTTGCATTACTTATGTGCAGATACACTATTATGATGTAATATCAACATTGGACACTTGAAGTGAAGAACTATTCTGTTGACAAATGGCCATATGCATGTGACTTTAAAGTTCATTTTTTATGTTGTAATGTAGATTTTAGGGAGCATTTTAGAATGTGTACTAGGCCATAAAGCTAAATATCTTGCTAATTCGTTAATAACTTTGGGAATAGTTATATGACTTCTCCATTTCATCCCGATAGAATCCAGAATAGTAAAGTACCACCGATTGTACCGACAACTCCCGGGATGTACAATGGTGGAAATAATTTGAAGTTCAACATAAATGTCATCTTTCCTTTACTTGGCGCATTAAAACAAACTTTGTTGTTGCGATCTGAGAGCCAGCTGATCTTGTTTTGAGTAATCAAAGAGACAACAATGGTTGGTTTAAACATATTTTATTAACCCCCCTACACACACACACACACACACACACACACACACACACACACACACACACACACACAAACACACACACAATTGGGAATCAGGGCATAGCCCTATACTAATCCCTCTTGTTCAAAAACGAACAGTAGGTCGACATTGCACAACAAGGAAGACGGTACACTTGACACACTTCTAACAGACGTATCAGTACGTGACAAGACAGATAGAGTGGCACTGCCATGCAGCTTGAAAAGTGAACCAGGACAAGGCACCATAGACAGCAAAAGGGTTGGGGAAAACCCTTCACACAGTCTCTTGATTTAGATATTACATATAATAATTGCATTGTGTGTACATATACAGATATACTGTTAACCAACTTTCATGTGACTAGCCCTCGTCTACGTGCGTCAAAAATATACAAAAATGTGTTCTAATGTGCAAAAGGGAATTCAATATATATAGTGTGCCTGGAGCGAGTATGAACCTTTTTTGTGCCCATAAGAAGCTTTGTCCTCTCATGCTCAGTAGTGTCTCGTCGTTTTTGCCAAAGTAAGAGATATCTGTGCACGTTTTTTTCGTATTTTAGAGACATACACCTCAAACGTGCCTTGGTGGTACCCATCATATGAGCAATTGCTATTCACAAAAAAACAACACAAACATTATCTTCAACATGTGACATTGGCTGGACATGTTAAAAAATATGGTGTAGTATTTAAAAAAAGCAAGGAACGTTTAGGTATTAACAGAATTATATTTTGAGAATACTATATAAACATATATATAAATATATGTGTATATATAAAGATATATATTTATGTATCTTAAAAGCTTCTACTATTTTCAAGAAACACTTGTCCATGGGACAGGTGAATCTGAATTTCCACTTATCCCTCTATCATAGACCATAAATTACAAAAAAAGCAGGGGGGGGGGGGCTTGTCTCAATCAAAACTGAATAATTGTCCATCCCCAATGCAAATTTTTCTCGAAGTAGTTTTAGCATCTACAAGTATAGTTATTTGAAAAGAACCACAGCTTTTCAATGTTTTTCGACACCAAGTTTTTTTTGAACATTTCTGTATCACACATGGAAACGACTGGTGTGCAACAAAAAGTCACTTTAATAAGCTTAAAGGTACATATTGTAGTTGTTTGTTTGGTTTTTTTTTTATTTTGTTTGTTTGCTTTATTTTTCATTTTATTATTTGTTGTTGTTGTTGTTGTTGTTGTTGTTGTTGTTGTTGTTGTTGCCAGCGCACTGATAAAGCTATTAGTTATCAGTGTCATCAAGTAACGTTTAGAAGGTCTGTCAATGGTGTCATATGTTTGCAGAGAATCTAACAATTATCACCAAGAATTTTGAATTTTCGGTGTTGACAAATAGCCTCTTAGACTGAGACCTTCACCCTGTGCCTTGTTTGTCCATACAGGCAACTGCCATGTAAATTTATAATATGCTCAGCATCCGTTTACCTTTGTGGTCGAGCGGAAAGCGGAAACGAGGGTTGGGGCAAATTCATCCTAAGGTTAGATCATGGTCCACTTTACAATAAGTTCGTCATCCCCTGATATGAACCTAGGTTGCAGGCAAGGGATAGCTGCTTGTAGTGTTGGGCAGTCCTTTGTAAGCGAGTTGTGAAAAAAGGACCTGCTTATCCTAGTTTTGTGATAGCGTGTGTGAAGTCCCGTGTTGCCTGGAGTTCACGTCTAATGGCTGTGGTCCTTGATGTGAAGTGGGGGCAACTCTGTAGAGCCTGAGACCCACTGTTGATGTTGGTGTAACTGGTGTAATGGGAGCAGCTCCTATAAAGTCTGATTTTGATGTCTCGCCTGGGCCTCGGTGGCATCACCTTTATGTCTCTGGGGTAAGCCAATTGCCTCTGCATGCATTCCAGGTACGCCTTCCTGACTGAGGTTTAGGTCGGAGTGGACAATGTCTCCCAGACACTATAGATATTGTTCTAGGAATACAGTGGTCGCACAATTTGTTGTACATGCCAGCTGAGTATCCCAGCACGTTGAAGTACTTCTACTGAGGACCTCCCTCCAATGTTACAAATATATGGTGTAAATGCCAGGGATTATGCTTCGTTAGCTGATTTACAACCTGCTTGCTGATTTAGGCCGCCTTGTCCCTTATTAAAAAAATAAGAAAAACAAATATATCAACGATGTTGCCATCGGGAATAAATTGACACATCCAATGAAAACGTCCCTTACATGGATGTTGACCAGCAGAATCCAAAGCCCAAAGATGCATTGCCTAGCAGAAATAAATCTGGGCAGATGAACCCAGTCTTGAGTGAGCTATGCACTTTGTATCTTAGCTCTAATTTCGTTTGGTTTACTCTAATCAGTTTCACGTAAAGTGTCACAGCGAATGCTCTACCTTTGGTCGAGCACAGACTACTTTTCTTCGATTCCTGTTCCAGTCAAAAAGTCGTAACCCCAACGGACGAATAAGATTAAACCTCTAAAGCAAAATATCTTAACAATCCCCACCAGAGATAATCCAGCCACCTCAGGGGAGATAAATTGTCAATGTGAAGTCAAACCTCCGTTGGTTCATGTTAATACCCCCAAACCTGTAGAGGAAAAAAAGACTCAGTACAGATATAGTAAGATATTCTGAGCTGGGAGAGAATTCTGTGGCAAATGTACATTAAAAGAGCAAGACTGGAAAGTTGTGAGTAATATGGTCTGTGGTACAATCAGCCGCCCAAAGAGAAGATGTGGTGGTACTGATCAGCATAGGGGAACACCCATTCCAAACTTTTACTTGTTATCCTTATTAAAGAAATAAAATCCCTACTGGGGATCCACCGATTATAACCGCTTAGGTACATGTAGTATATTGTATGGTAATAATAGGCTTTCTAACCCCCTACAGGTCATTTTCACATATACGATTCAAATTTGTCAGAGCCTGGTGTCTGCTAGGTTCTCATGTACTCTGCTTCATGAACCTACGAGATATAGCTTTAGCCATATCATATGACATTAAAGCGTTAAAAGATAAGATAAGATAAAACTTTATTTTCCGTCGGGTGTTTTACAAATAACATTAGCCATTATAAGGGCTATTTACCGATAATGAATATGAATATGTTGGTACATAAAAAAGGCAGATATGAACTGTGCCTTATATACAGTAGATACAATGCATGATAAAAATATAGATAGGTAAATGTTATATAGTCATTAAAACTTTATAATAGCAATAATCATCATCTCATGTATAGAGACCAGGTACACTGAGTTAAATAAAAGTATGAACATGAAGCTACATTACAGCTTCATAGTATGAATAATGTTGTGATGTATGCAGGTGACTGTGACTGTTGTGAGTCAACAGTTCACCTGCAGAAGTTACAGGAGCGATTTGTTTGTGACCATGTATCTATCAGAGATTTAAATTCAGTGAGTGTTAGTGTACCTTTAAAATGATTTGGGAGTTCATTCCATATTTTTGCCCCAACGTGTTTGAATGATTGTGTGCCATACTTCTGTGTATTGTGACGACCAATCTTCAAGTTTTGTTTGTTACCTCTTGTTTCATATCGGGAGTCTTGTAATTCAAAGTACTTTTTTAAATAGACAGGGGAAAGGTTGTTTGTTGTTTTGAAAACTTCTATTGCAATTTGTTTTAGGCGGGATATATGAAGGGTTTCACAGTTTGACTTTGTAAGTAGGGACTGGTAGCTAGATTGGTAGTCACAATACGCAAACCGTAGGGCACGTTCTTGAATTTTTTCAAGTTTTTGTGCATCTTGCTTGCCACAGAAGTGCCATACTGTAGCACAGTAATTAAAATTTGATAAAATAAATGATTTAAATATTGTTAGTTTGCTTTTTGTGTCCAAGAGTTTTGAGAGCCTTCTCAAAGCATTTAGTTGTTTGCCTGCTTTGCAGCAGATGTCACTGATGTGTTGTTTGAAGTTAAGTTTGTCATCTATGTTTATTCCAAGTAATTTGACTATTTTTTCTGAGGTTATTTCTATGTCATTTATTTTCAGTGTCTGAGGTTCACATTGCTTATTGCCTGGTGCCAAAAAGATGCATTGAAATTTGTCTATATTAGCATGCATTGAGTTGTTTCTGAACCATATGGAGGCTTCCTGAGCTTGGTTCTGCAAAATATATTTTACTGTCTCTAGTTGTTGATGGGCATAGGATATTGTGTTGTCATCTGCATAATTATGTATGTCGCATTCTGTAAAGATGTAGAAGATGTCATTCAGAAAGATGTTGAAGAGGAGCGGACCCAGGATGGAACCCTGGGGGACTCCTCTTACAACATCTCTCCAAGTGCTAAAAGTTTGTCCTATTTTCACTCTTTGAGATCTGCCGGTTAAGTAGTTTCCGAGTAATGATGTTGCCGAGTCTGAAAGTCCATATGCTTTTAGTTTATTAAGTAGGATGGATGGGGAGAGACAGTCAAATGCTTTTGAGAGGTCCATGAGTACTGCTCCAACATATTTATTTTGGTCCAAAGAACTTTTCCAGCTTTCTACAAGATTGAGTAAGAGAGTGTTGCAGCTATAGCCCTTTCGGTAGGCGGATAAGTAGGGAGAGAAAATTTCTTCAAAGTAATCTACAAGCTGTTCTGTGAGGACGCTCTCAAAAATCTTGGACACACTGGTGAGGATGCTCAGTGGTCTATAGTTCTTGATGTTCAAAAGATCAGGTTTTTTGTCTTTGGGGGTAAACTTCAGCCTTTTATAAATTGGTTGGGAATATTGTAGTGTCTATAGATCTATTTATGCTGTTTGTTAGTGGTCGAGATATGATTTCAGCAATAGGCTTTAAGAGCTTAGATGGTATCTGGTCATGTCCTGTTGCGTTGTTTGTATTTAGTTTCTTGATCTTGCTATAAACTTCAGCTTGCGTTACATGTTTAAAAGTAAAGTTGTACCTGATAAAAACTGAACAGTGTATCATATGATGATACTGTTCAAAGACTCAATTTTGTATTGTTCTCTATCCGTCCATTTTATTCAGCAAGAATGAACCTGAATAGCACAACCACCTGTGATTATTTCCACACTCACATACAATGCAAGCATTATTACCCGATCCAAACTGCCATAACCGCCTTATCAAAAAGTGGCATGTCACACTGGCTTCTTCGGCAGTAGATTATTTCTCATAGAACAATATGTAAGCAGCATGGTGGTGCTCATAGCAGGAGAATTATTTGCACAACTGCAAGTTAATTAATGACAAGTCTAGATGATACCTACAGTTCTTCTTTATTAGTGGATCAGACGACTACAACAATGTTTATTCAATTTTCGCATCCATATTGTACCATTGTAATTCAATTAAATTTGTGTTCTCTATTTATATATATTAGAGAATACAGAACGGAAATGTTAGTTTACTCATTGACCACATGGCTGTCTTAAGTGCTGGGCATCCAATGATGATTTTTTTACAAATTGTATGTTTATGAGCAGGCATGACTGTGGACATTCATTTTTTATTAGTTATACAGAAACGGTTTATGCGAATGTTTAGCAGCAGTGTGTGTAATAAAATATAAAGAGAAAATAATATATTTTTTTAAAAGTAATGTTAACTGTAAAATAGTATATCGCAATCAGATGAGAATCTGTGGGCGGAAACATTAATAGCAAGGTGCCTTTTATCCGCTTTCCCATTCTGCCTTGCTTGTTTTCCGTGTATAAAACTATATGAAGGGCCGTTATATTTACACAAGGTTGTGTTCGGATACAAATATACCATAGCATATGATATTAAGACACCGTAGCAATCATTTAAAGATATACCATAGGCTATCACATTTGGACAATGTAACGTCTTAAATAAATATACCAAAGGTTCCCATATTCAGAAAAGGTAGTGTTCCTACTTTGTAAATATATCACTCATATTTATTTATGTTAGATAAATTTGACATAGATATGTATGTATGTATGTATGTATGTATGTATGTATGTATGTATGTATGTATGTATGTATGTATGTATGTATGTATGTATGTGTATGCGTGACTCAGCCTGAGATAAAGAATCAATTTATTCGAACTGCACACATGGCATTTCTTGATCTCTCTAAGGCTTTCAATCGTGTCTGGCATGAGGGACTCGTTTTTAAACTAAAACAATATGGTATTGTTGAGCTTCTTTTAGGCTTGTCAAAAAGTTATTTGTCAAACCGTTTTCATAGAGTTACTGTTCGTGGCCAGTCTTCTGATTGGCTGCTGATAAAAGCTGGTGTTCCTCTAGGATTAATTCTTGGCCCTCTTCGGTTTTATTGTATATTAACGATATTGCTCATGATATATCTTGTGATATAAAACTTTTTGCTGATGACACCAGTATTTTGCAAATTGTTGTCGACCCTCATGTTTCAGCAAAATCGGATCAACAGTGACCTTGTGAAAATTAGTACATGGGGTAGACTTTGTAAGATTACATTTAATGCCTAAAAATGCATTTCCTTATTATTCTCATCTAAACATCAGAAACAAAAACACCCTACTTTAAACTTAGATGACACTCCCATACCTGAATCAAACACTCTCACTCATTTAGGTAGAACCCTTTCTAGTGATTTGATAAGGGATGCACATATCACCCGCATTATATATAAGGTAGGTATACTTTAGGCATTCCTGCGTAGATTGAAAAAAGGCAAATCTCCAGAATTTGTTCAATATGAAGCCACACAGATCTGCACTGGTGCACTGAGGCACACTCCTCGAATTCATTTATTAAAAGAACTGGGTTGGCAGACCTTGTCCACTCGCAGAAAATATTTCAGACTAATTCTGTTTTATAAAATGGTCCATAAGCTAGTCCCTTCCTACTTACATGACCTAGTTCCTGGCAATTTCGGGAACACCGTTTTACGAAATCGTCTCAACTTACGACAAATTAAATATAAACATTTGCGTTTCGGAAACCCCTTTCTCCCGTCATCAAGACTTTGGAATGATCTACTACTTGATTTATGTGAGACATGTTCCTTGAATATTTTCAAGAGTAATCTAAAAATACACTTTTGGCGGTCGATCACGTACCAAAATACTTCGAAAACGGTGATCGTTTTCCAAATATATGCCACACACAACTGAATTGCTCGTTTAAATAGTCATCTCTTCAAAATCAATGCTGTTCCCTCAGCTGCCTGTAAATGTTCAGATCTGCGCGAAGTTATGGAATCCAAAGGAATGGTCTTTTGAAGACTGTATGTGGTATACTCACGGCAAACATCCATTGTAGAAGTACCCTTTATATATATATATATATATATATATATATATATATATATATATATATATATATGCATGCGCATCACAAATGTCAAAATTTGGCGTGATTTTAATTCAGGACTTTCTCCCACAGGTAAATCTCCAGAGCAGTTTATGAAACCTTTAAACCTGGTAGCATGTGTTCATAATGCTCATAGGCATATAGCTCTCACAGATTGGGCAAGCTTTACTGCCATAAAATGGTCTTACTCTATCGTAATAAGTTCAACATTTTATGAAAGGTTTCATTAACAGTTCAGAAGCAATTTTCCTTCAATGCTTTAACTTGTTCAGCCAAGATATTCATGTTATTTTACCATGTAGACATTTTTCAGTGGCAAGTGCATATGTTAAAACTGTGCCATCAAGTAGTCGTACCCCAGCAAAGGGGCCTTTCTTTAGGCATCGGAGGTGAGAAAATCACTGGACACAGTGGTCCACCTGTGGGGAAAAGTCCTGAATTGGGTTGGTTTGGCAATCGCATAGTACGTACCACGTTGTATTTGTGTGTGTGTTTGTGTGTGTGTGTATTTGTGTGTGTATGTGTTTGCGTGTGTGTGTGTTTGCAATGTATCTTGACACAATGCCATATTATTTGTTGATGTACACTACAGTCAATCAAGTTCACTTTCACGCCACGTGTAAATCTTTCATTGATAGTAGGCCTACATTTAGCTGGTGACATCTTTATTAGGCATCTTATTCATGGTGAAAAGACATTCCTGATGATATCAATATCGAGATATTTGAAGCTGTACAACGACATATAGTCGAAACAAGAAGATTTCATTTTTAGCCTTTCTCATCGTATGTAGTAAACATAATTACATCCGTTGATAAGTTTAATAACAATATCTTCATTTCCCCTGCAGTATCCTTTTCCTACATGCAGTCTTCGGTTTATTGTATTCGTTCTGTGTGTCCTGTATGTACAGTGTTGTCTTATCTCTTTTTTTGGAGATCATGTTTTGTTAGTGCTCAATTGTATCATTAGCTAATCCAATTGAAATAAATGTGTTTAAATCAAATCGACTGTCTCATACAAAACAACAGTGCAGCATGAGAGCTGTTACATTCATTTATAACTCTGATTGAGATTATTATTGTTGTTATTATCATTATTATTATTAATATTATTATCATTATTATTATTATTATTATTAGTTCTACTACTACTACTTCTGCTGCTATTAGTAGTAGTATTTTTCCCTTTACGAGCGGGGAATTAAATTCATATACATTTTTGTGAATGATCCTTGGACATGATGTAGGTAGAGCACTGTGCAGAAAGGAAAACAGGTGAATCAACAGAATAAATGGTACATAACATTGCTAAAACGGGTCTTACAGGGCAATATCTACCAGGAAGTCGGATACCCTCACTCAGAATTTTAACTCCGCTATCGTGATGGCATGGCGTGATTATGAATTAACGTGGACCATAGCTCTACGGCACCAGGATGACAGGGTCGGACTTTCTTGATATATCTAGCAGTTAAAATTTTTTATCCAAAAATAGCTACTGCAAACATAAGTTTGGAGTGATATAGCTTCCGAGCAGTTGCTGAAAAAAATGACATGTTTAGGAAACCCAACGTAGAAATGCGTGTTGATCGTTTCGGTAATAATAACAGGCATTTCGTATTTTTTTGTTTTGTTTTGTTCGTTTGTTTGTTTGTTTGTTTGTTTTACACTACTCAAAAGTGCATTCCATTTTCATTCATTTGGAATGAATATAGAATGCAGCTTTGAATGTTTGCTGAGAGAGTAAGGAGTGGCGAGGGACTACTCGATAACTGGTGACGCATACATGGCTGAGTGTAATGCAAAGAGTATGTATGTATGTATGTATGTATGTATGTATGTATGTATGTATGTATGTATGTATGTTCTCCGCCATGTCTTGTGGTAGAACCCTTATACATATGCCATAATATTTAGACAAGGTAGCGCTCTCATTAAAAAGTTTCTGTTTAGAGTTTACTAGGATTCGTCGTAATGTAAGTATGGCGCCAAGGAGCTGGGCCCTTCAATGGGGTAACTGACAGTAAAATATCTTTCCCACACAAAGAATAGGGTCCTTTTAAAATTCAACTTCTTATTGCGACACCCATTTGTCATCTTAAACCCTGAAATACATGTGGTTTACAGGTTATAGTCAATTAAAAATTTACGAAAAACAAACACAAAACACAAAACAAAACAAAAAAAAAACAAAAAAGCCAAACAAAGAAAAGAGCAAAAAAGAAAAAAAATCCCTTTAATTTTTGAAATCCTATCATTGTCCTTTTGTCCTACTTTTAGATGTTTTAAGTTTTTTCACTGAAATCCTTGAGTGGATGCTTAGGTGTACAACTGTACGTGTATGAATAGCTCTCTTTCAACGTCTTGTATTCTTGCGAATAACGGAGGTTTTGTGCTAGATCTTAGTCGGTCATAGTATTGAAGGCGCCGTTGGGCCAAGTATTGGTTTTGGGTGACGATATCGCCGACAATTATATTTTATTGTCCCTCACAGGTAAATTTCATTATTTGCTTGTCGAGTTATTAACTGGTGTGCGTAAACTAATGAAGCTAATAGCTTTGTCTTTTTTATACTTAATACTTGGTTTTATAAAAAAACCCCACAAAAGTGTGGTATGGATATGATGCGCATAGAACATATAGATCAACAGTCAAATGCCAGACATGCCATGCAGTCTTTATCAACATACACCTCAAAAAGAGTCCGTTCGTACCAGAGTAGGAGGCTGTATTTTCTTTCCTGTATCCTCCAAACTGAAAACGCATAGTTAATATTTTTATGGCCAGGTCCATTGATGATAATGTGCCCCAAATTGACACGGCAAAATGTGTTTGTTGTCGGAGTGACATCAGTAGCGCTGATTCATCATAGAAACATCTACAAGCCTAGAGACTAAACCAAGGTCGTTCAGTTGTCACCATAACATTAAATACCAATGAGCCCGTTTGACCACACATGCAATTTTGTGTGTCACCTGTCTGTTCACTTTCATTAAGGCCACAACTAATCACAAATAGCCACACAGACCTGCAATGACTTGTAAGTTGACAGTTAAAAAGTTTATCATGGTAAGTCTCTTGCTTCGTGGTCATATTTGTGATAATCCGACGTCGTGGAGCAAGAATAACTCCAACACTGAAGTCACTTATCATTTTTATTCAACGTGTTGTATGAACAATGTACATTGTTATGATAACAGATTGTTGACTGAATAGAAGCATTAGGTGATAGGCATGGCAAAAACGTGATCCACGAATGGTACATGTTTTTTTTTCAAAATTATTCACACGCGTTAGTTGATACAAATGATCATGAAAATGTTACGATGTGATCTTGGTAATTATCAGAAATGAAAACAAAGTATCATACTGTACAGAAAAACATGAAGCAAAATTTTCTTCAACTGTGTAATATCCAGATAATAATAATAATAATAATAATAATAATAATAATAATAATAATAATAATAATAATAATAATAATAATAATGATAAACAAACAGCAATAAAGACAAGCTCAAGAACGAGAAGAAGGATAGGGATCATATATTACAATCAAAGAATCGTCGTTTCATGAGCTTATCTGCAATTGGAAGCCTATGTACAAAAGTGCATATTCCATAGTTCTTGGTTTCTGAAATACTAGGCCAATCATACGAATTTATTTCATCATAAATTACATTAGAATCAAATGGAAAGATATATTATCTTAGTATCTCTTCAATTACCTTGATTGTAAAGTTACTTTCGCATGTATGTCAACAAGCCAAACGAGATTGGAAATCAATAATGTGAATTGATCAGTCTGGCAGGTACTTTTCGAAAATGTTTTGGAAACTTTGTTACGACTTTTTTTTATATCTGAGTACGTGTTGCGCTAGATTTTAATTTGAATCGCAAACGTTTCACAGGTCACGGAAAAAAGGAAAGACATGATAATCATGGACACATACTGTGACATATCTATCGTTATCAACAGTCATATATGTTGTCCAGTTGTGATGTTAACCAATTATATTTGAACGCAGGTATGACCAAGCCATTATTTCCAAGTCATGAATCAGGCAGTAAGTAAAAACTTCCCAGAAATTGACCTGTGTTTTTTTCTACATAAGAGTCTACTTTTCATACAGCATAGTTAATTGCTGGCAGCTTCAAGCAGTTATATACATACCTTGAGGTGGTGACTTCAAGCTAATTTACAAACACGTACAGCGTTCACCTAATGAAGTTAAAGGTTTAGGCAAATGAAAGTTTGCCAATCGTAGGCATTAGTACCACACTTGTACTTTGATGGCGAAGTATGTCCTAGAAACGATGATCATAACTTTATCTGTTGCGATGTAGAGCCTAATATCCATTTTTGTTTTGATTTATCAAAATAATTTCTATTACGCTTCCATTCCATGGCAAGGCTGAGCTGGAAGACCAGTATCAATACATTCACGACATACCAAAATGTACTACCTGACTTCCCATCTTGTTGCACTGTATCTTTCATGAAAACAATATGGCCACAGTTTTTTTATGTAATCACAAGGGTACTTTTTGTCAATATATTCGTGAGCATAATCTCCCTCAAAAGTAATATAGGTATCCAGCCCAATAAATCAGATTTAAGCAAGTGAAGCTAAAAGGAAAAAGAAATTTTGCCAAATTGTCTATTCTGCTGACACTGACAGTACTACTTTTACTCATGGCTTTAAAGTCTCTGTACTTAGAGTTGCCTCTTAAGCAATGAAAAAACATTCTCCAGCAACTGTCTTTCCCTCGACTTTCTCCGACTCCAATCATGGTGTGACCATTGATGTCAGTTGTGATTAGCTGTTGTTTTGCCTGGCCTGCAGGCATCCCCCTCAGAAGAGGACTCTTCGGGTCTGTGTCCTGAAACAGAGGTTAAAAGATGATCCGTGATAAATCCTTAACTGTGTGAGCAAACCAACTTATCCACCGGGATCTCTTTTGATTTGAAATTCTAAGTGTCCAATGGATAGACGAGCTACACGTATCGTAGAATGATAGCAAATAGGGGCATGCTGCAAATAGTGAGGACTGAAAATGAAAGGCTGTGGAGTATCCACAGCTAAATGTCAGATAGAAATGCTTCATTCTGATGTTAATGCTGTACTCTAATCTGCAAACGTGCTCATCTAAGTTTCTGACTGGTTAAAATATCCTATTTAATGGCCACAGGCTAAGCTAATGGTGGCTTGCATCAAACAGTGGTACAGTAACCGTATTTGTTTTGGTGCGTGTGTTAAAAACCCCATGAAAATAAAAACTTAGTGTTTCTCAAATGTGCCAACAAAACTGTAATTTCTGATAATAAATATGAGACTTAGGACGTTCGCGTTTGTATTTGCATGATCTGGCCACTGGTTTTTCCCCTGTCATAATATTATCTAATAGCGAATATTACATATATATATATATATATATATATATATATATATATATATATATATATATATATATATTGTGTAGCCATGTTAAATCTTAGCCGTGGCCACCACTGGAGCAGGGAGGTGTATGATACGCCTCCCTGATTGGAGAAACGGTGAGCACGGGCAGATGTATTTCAGGGTCGTGCATGCTGGGGTTTATAACCACGGATCCAGGCAGTATGACGTCATTTCACGAGATAAACCAGGGACCTCATATGACGTGCATAGTAGTTTACTGCATGTGCTCGTAATAAAGCTTGCGCAAAAAGAACATCATAAATTTGTATTTTAGACTCATACAGGATTGCAGCTGATGAATATTCAGAAGAACAAATAGCACATTTAACAAACAGGACAAGCTACTAGTACCCATGGATGCTTCTGATTTGGAATATAAAGTGATATAGAGGCAAAAACCGGCATCTCACACACAAGCCACTGACACAAACGGTGCTTTTATGGTCGAGTAGCCTTTGCAATATATTTAGAGTGATTGCCAATGTGACCATTTATACATGTGAAGGAAACCAATAGAGGGACCTAGAGGAAAGTAACAACACTTGATACTTGAACTCTTGTTGACCTCATCGAAGCTAAGCACAAAGTAATATTTGGTTTTGTCATTAATCCACCAAACGACAAATATTTTTGTTTGGAAAAATGCCTATATTTCTTAGGTGATAAGTGTAAGTTATCACATATGTCTCTACACAACTGTAAATATATTGATAGCATGTGATTATTAACCCGTAGTAATGAGTTGACTGTCAACATAGGCCACCTTTTTCCATACAAGAATCATCTTCAGTTTCAGGAACTGACAGTTTGAGTTGATAACCTACACCTTTCACGCTAGAAGGGGATACCACCCACTGTTTGGGCTAGGTCTGTCAGAAGAAACGCCACTTTTAAGATATAAAGGCAATAAATTCGTCGACACTTCTTTTTGCTGAGCTGTGATTTGGCTTTTTTCGACTACTTAGTTTCTTGACATTTCCGCCTAGGATACACGTAGTACATTGCAAATATTCTAGTGAGATTTTTGAACATTCGTTGGTGTTTTATATTGCGTCCCTTACATTAACGCAAAATTAAATATCAAATAAGTACCATTGCATTAATGTTATCATAAAAATACCCTCCCTGTTACTCCTATCTGACCATGTTGTTAAACGCTGAAAAAAAAAAAAACTTTTGTAAAAGAGCTTCCGGAGCTTGGCCAGAAAAACCTTTGACGGGTAAACTATTAACCTCATGGGCTTTCTCTCAGATTTTCATTTCAGACATTTAAATCACTGGTCGTTGGCGACTGCTTTTATTTAGACAGTGTTAATAGATACCAATAGTCACGTGGTTTGTCTCGCTACGCTACGTTCTCCAGTTTCTGCAGACACTTATGCAGAACAGACTAGGCTGGTTATGCCTCACATCTGACATGCAGGATCCACCATAAGCCAATCATGAACACTTTATTGAAACTGATTACTTGCGACATCGTGCGTCGGATTAAATTTAGCTTCATCTCGCAAAGGATAAATCACTCGGTCAGAAGTTTTGGTGTGCTCTCTAAGGAGTAATAAACTGTGGGTGATCAATGTACCACCGCACGCTGCACGATATTTGGAGGCGATACGTGTCAACATTTGAAAGGAACGCAGATAAGTTTCAACAAAGAATATGCATTTATGCTGAAGCAATATTACTCGCTTCATTACTTCATTTTATGATTGAATGCGTTTATCATTTACTTTTTACCTATTGTACAGAATGTAGTATTTTGAATCAGGATAAATAAAAAAAGATGAAAGGTCAAAATAATAAAATGCATCCAGAGCAAAAAAAAATTATAGGACGGCTTATCAACGTAAGAAATTTCTCGGAAAAGCAGTTACTGTGGTACCTCTTTCCAGGGTCCAAACTAAGACAGATCCAGACGCCTCCTCATAAGCCACGAACTCTAAATAGCGGCAAAAAAATACACCGGGAGCCTCATAAATGAGGATTGTCAACCTAGATTGGTACAAAGTCTCTCGCCGGGGAATATTTCCTACCTGGAACAACTGTTGCTTCAGATATTCCTTTCGAGGAAAACTTTGTACAAAAACTGATGGCATATTTGGCACACTGTTTTACATTGTAAGTCTGTAGAAATACCCTCGCGGGGAATTTTTCCTTTTCTCGGTAACATTGCAACAAACTGGTTATAGATTTACGACGGAGAAAGAGTCGAGAAACGGAAAATGCTCATAAAATCGCATTCCCTGCAAAAGGCGTTTGAACGAAGGTAGTGGAACAACTGCTTCACGTTATTCCCCGCTGGGTATGTATTATCTAGTAAGCTGTGCTATCTTGCTACAATTTAAAAGAGAAATTGCCATATTTTTGTTTAAGAGATTAAGTCTTCGCAACGCCACCAACCATATAACCGTCTGTCAAAGATGTAATTGTGGTCATGTCTTCACAAATTCTAAATTAAAACTCGCATCTCCGACTGCGATCCAAACCCTGAAGGTAACCTGCTATTTTATTGGAGAAAATTATATTACTGGTCTCTCAAGGAAGTCGAGGATCTTCCTTGTTCTTGCAGATTTGATCACCGAAAATATAGAAAGAAAATGAGTGGAGCTGTATTCTGACCCATTCTGTTGTATTTATTGGGGAGCAAGATGCCAGAACGACTGTTCATAAAACCATTTCCCCATTAATGAATTGAGCGGATAGGGCAGGTTTTCGCCAGGTCCGATTAACTTAACTCTGTCCATGTAGCCTGTTGGACTGGCGTACTGTGACTTTCCGTGTTGGCTTCACGAAATGTCACACATGCTCCCAACGCCTGCCTTCAGCAGCTTGGTCTCCAAGCCAGAACGGTGTTGTAGTTGCTTTTCAAAATGGATTCCTATTAAGCTAATGATGAGTATGTCGTGGAAAATGGCCTCCAATAAATAAAATTGCCTAAGTACCTTTGAGTTACGCCGGATCCTGGCTTCCGGTACATTAAGCACCATCAGGAGCAGAAAGTAACCAATTACCAAGGAAAGATCTCGAGAGGGAGTGTAATGGTTTTCCCGTGCAACATGCTCAACTTTCCTGCCTGCAGTCCATTAGAAGCTTAGTGAACCAAGGCTGGTCGGCTCACTCGCCCTACCAATCACACCAGACCTCTCGCACGGTAACTCCTCGGGTGATCGGTCACTGTGGACGGACTAACGGCTTTTTCTTCAGTTGCCGCAGCGCAGCGCTTTTCATATTTTAAGCTAATATTAAGACACCCACATATTTTTTCTTTTCCTTTCTTTTCTTCTTTCTTTGTAATGCCATCTTTGAGCGTGCTGTTTTTCTGTGGATACATTATGTACACTCAGGTAAAGCAGAATTAGTGAAAATGATTTGGTTTGACACAAATTACTACCTTCCGTTCTCCCGGTACCAGTTGCTTCGCAGCTCGACTGAACAAGGATAAAGATCAGTTTACTTAACACTTTATCATTGTATATTCTCTTTACGATTTTTATGCTTTATATTTTTAAAGTTTTTTTTTTTTGTAACTATTGCCAAATATTTTAGGTTGAGACCTTTTAAGTATATTTACTCACTTCAAAATGGTCGTCGAGGTGCGTATATCATTATATTTTTAGACATGTTTTCAAGTGTGAAAATATATTCAAAAGTTGAATTAGCAGAATTATCTCCTTCAACCCTTTAACGTTAATTGATCGGGTATTCGTAAGCACGCTTGCCTGCTCAGCAGACGCAGGCCCCTGGACTGCTGCACTGGTACCAGACAAATAAAAAAATGGCCGGAAAGTGAATTAAGCAGGCATGGTGCTCACCCGAAAGAGGAAGACAGTGGGAGAAATATATATATATATATATATATATATATATATATATATATATATATATATATATATATATATATATATATATATATATATATATATATATATATATATATATATATATATATATATATATATATATATATATATATATATATATATATATATATATATATGTTCACCAAAACGATACGCAGTACCTTAAATGTGTTTAAACAATTAGGCATAAATCAATATAATATTTTGTTATGATATTTGACAAGGTAATGA